>CAHIKZ030000076.1:915000-980000 GCA_903632075.3 Acanthosepion pharaonis
AACTAAAAAATTAACTAACGTATAAAAAATAATCTATATATTTTACTGTATGAAAGAACTTAGAAATTTAACTAACATATAAAAGATAACTATATATTTTACTGTAGAAATGAACTAAAAAATTAACTAACGTATAAAAAATAATCTATATATTTTACTGTATGAATGAACTAAAAAAAAATAACTAACAAATATAATTTTTAATTTTTGTTGTTGTTCTAGGATGCCGCAGTTATCACATTTTCACCATCACGTGATTGTTTTCTTTAAGAAGGAACATGAAACTTGGGGACTGAAAAAATGCCAAGAAATTTTGCCAGAGTTCTTTAGGTTGAACGCCACATCTAACATTTGCATTTTTGTTCTGTTTCAAAGCTTCTAAATTTCTATCCTTTGCTTTTGTTTCAAATAACTGTAACAAAAATTCTAACAATTAAATAAACTGTACCAAATTTCCTGTTTTTTTCTTGTGAGGCAACCTGTAGCTAGCAAATTCAGAATTATAGTAATTCAAAATTCGCAATGTTAAATTGTAACGATAAAGGTTTGACATGTTTAGTTTAGCTTTAGTTAAAAATCAAATGTAAGCATATAATTGTATAGATATTAATTGTAGTAATCTGGGAAACTATCTTGCTAAATATTATTCCACTGCTAAGCACTCTTTTTCTAGCTACTGTGTCTATTTAGGACGTGGGCCATCAAGGCTCTCCAAAATTCAAATTTCTCTTTTTGCTATATCTCATAATCCCTGTTCCGTTAACCATTCACACAAGAAAATCATGTAGATCATGCATCGCATTCATCTGTTCCTCTTGCCGTCAGTATATCCTGTGAGTGTTAAATTTTCCAAACCCTCGTTCCTTATTATGTGCTCTAGAAATTCCAAATATTTTCTGGTGCTACTTATAAGTGTCCATTTTGTTTCCATTTTCTCTAAAAAAATTGCCGTTGCTTACATGTTCTGTCCATAGAATTCTCATCATAGTTTTGTAGAAACATTTCTGTTGCTTCAAAACTTTTCTACATCTGTGAGGAGATTGTCTAGCATTCATTGCCATATAGGAAGACTGGTATTACGTAAGAGATGAGTATGCTTTTCTTTGTTTCTGTTGCTTAAAGTTTATTCTTCATCTGTGAGGAGATTGTCCAGTATTCATTATCATATGGGAGGACGTATTACATAACAGGTCAGTATGCTGTTCTTTGTTTCTGTTGCTTCAAGTCTCTTCTTCATCTGTGAGGAGATTGTCCAGTATTCATTATCATATGTGAGGACGCATTACTTAACAGGTCAGTATGCTGTTCTTTGTTTCTGTTGCTTTAAGTCTCTCCTTCAACTGTGAGGAGATTGTCTAGCATTTATTGCTATATAAGAAGACTGGTATTACGTAACAGTTCAGTAATCTTTTCTTTGTTTCTATTGCTTCAAGTCTCTTCTTCATCTGTGAGGAGATTGTCCAGTATTCATTATCATATGGGAGGACGCATTACTTAACAGGTCAGTATGCTTTTCTTTGTTTCTCCTTTGATTGTACAGCATTTATTTATTTATATAAGAAGACAAGTCTCTTCTTCATCTGTGAGGAGATTGTCCAGTATTCATTATCATATGGAGGACGTATTACTTAACAGGTCAGTAAGCTTTTCTTTGTTTCTGTTGCTTTAAGTCTCTCCTTCAACTGTGACTGGGAGATTGTCCAGCATTTATTGCTATATAAGAAGACTGGTATTACGTAACAGTTCAGTAATCTTTTGTTTGTTTCTGTTGCTTCAAGTCTCTTCTTCATCTGTGAGGAGATTGTCCAGTATTCATTATCATATGGGAGGACGCATTACTTAACAGGTCAGTATGCTGTTCTTTGTTTCTGTTGCTTTAAGTCTCTCCTTCAACTGTGAGGAGATTGTCTAGCATTTATTGCTATATAAGAAGACTGGTATTACGTAACAGTTCAGTAATCTTTTCTTTGTTTCTGTTGCTTCAAGTCTCTTCTTCATCTGTGAGGAGATTGTCCAGTATTCATTATCATATGGGAGGACGTATTACTTAACAGGTCAGTATGCTGTTCTTTGTTTCTGTTTTTTTAAGTCTCTCCTTCAACTGGGAGGAGATTGTACAGCATTTATTGCTATATAAGAAGACTGGTATTAAGTAACAGTTCAGTAATCTTTTCTTTGTTTCTGTTGCTTCAAGTCTCTTCTTCATCTGTGAGGAGATTGTCCAGTATTCATTATCATATGGGAGGACGTATTACTTAACAGGTCAGTATGCTGTTCTTTGTTTCTGTTGCTTTAAGTCTCTCCTTCAACTGGGAGGAGATTGTACAGCATTTATTGCTATATAAGAAGACTGGTATTACGTAACAGTTCAGTAATCTTTTCTTTGTTTCTGTTGCTTCAAGTCTCTTCTTCATCTGTGAGGAGATTGTCAGTATTCATTATCATATGGGAGGACGTATTACTTTAACAGGTCAGTATGCTGTTCTTTGTTTCTGTTGCTTTAAGTCTCTCCTTCAACTGGGAGGAGATTGTACAGCATTTATTGCTATATAAGAAGACTGGTATTACGTAACAGTTCAGTAATCTTTTCTTTGTTTCTGTTGCTTCAAGTCTTTCTTCATCTGTGAGGAGATTGTCCAGTATTCATTATCATATGGGAGGACGTATTTATTGCTATATAAGAAGACAGGTCAGTATGTTCTGTTCTTTTTGTTTCTGTTGTTCTTCTTTAAGTCTCTCCTTCAACTGGGAGGAGATTTTACAGCATTTATTGCTATATAAGAAGACTGGTATTACGTAACAGTTCAGTAATCTTTTCTTTGTTTCTGTTGCTTCAAGTCTCTTCTTCATCTGTGAGGAGATTGTCCAGTATTCATTATCATATGGGAGGACGTATTACTTAACAGGTCAGTATGCTGTTCTTTGTTTCTGTTGCTTTTAAGTCTCTCCTTCAACTGGGAGGAGATTGTACAGCATTTATTGCTATATAAGAAGACTGGTATTACGTAACAGTTCAGTAATCTTTTCTTTGTTTCTGTTGCTTCAAGTCTCTTCTTCATCTGTGAGGAGATTTCCAGTATTCATTATCATATGGGAGGACGTATTACTTAACAGGTCAGTATGCTGTTCTTTGTTTGTGTTGCTTTAAGTCTTCTCCTTCAACTGGGAGGAGATTGTACAGCATTTATTGCTATATAAGAAGACTGGTATTACGTAACAGTTCAGTAATCTTTTCTTTGTTTCTGTTGCTTCAAGTCTCTTCTTCATCTGTGAGGAGATTGTCCAGTATTCATTATCATATGGGAGGACGTATTACTTAACAGGTCAGTATGCTGTTCTTTGTTTCTGTTGCTTTAAGTCTCTCCTTCAACTGGGAGGAGATTTTACAGCATTTATTGCTATATAAGAAGACTGGTATTACGTAACAGTTCAGTAATCTTTTCTTTGTTTCTGTTGCTTCAAGTCTCTTCTTCATCTGTGAGGAGATTGTCCAGTATTCATTATCATATGGGAGGACGTATTACTTAACAGGTCAGTATGCTGTTCTTTGTTTGTGTTGCTTTAAGTCTCTCCTTCAACTGGGAGGAGATTGTACAGCATTTATTGCTATATAAGAAGACTGGTATTACGTAACAGTTCAGTAATCTTTTCTTTGTTTCTGTTGCTTCAAGTCTCTTCTTCATCTGTGAGGAGATTGTCCAGTATTCATTATCATATGGGAGGACGTATTACTTAACAGGTCAGTATGCTGTTCTTTGTTTCTGTTGCTTTTAAGTCTCTCCTTCAACTGGGAGGAGATTGTACAGCATTTATTGCTATATAAGAAGACTGGTATTACGTAACAGTTCAGTAATCTTTTTCTTTGTTTCTGTTGCTTCAAGTCTCTTCTTCATCTGTGAGGAGATTGTCCAGTATTCATTATCATATGGGAGGACGTATTACTTAACAGGTCAGTATGCTGTTCTTTGTTTCTGTTGCTTTAAGTCTCTCCTTCAACTGGGAGGAGATTGTACAGCATTTATTGCTATATATAAGAAGACTGGTATTACGTAACAGTTCAGTAATCTTTTCTTTGTTTCTGTTGCTTCAAGTCTCTTCTTCATCTGTGAGGAGATTGTCCAGTATTCATTATCATATGGGAGGACGCATTACTTAACAGGTCAGTATGCTGTTCTTTGTTTCTGTTGCTTTAAGTCTGTCCTTCAACTGGGAGGAGATTGTCCAGCATTTATTGCTATATAAGAAGACTGGTATTACGTAACAGTTCAGTAATCTTTTCTTTTTTTCTGTTGCTTCAAGTCTCTTCTTCATCTGTGAGGAGATTGTCCAGTATTCATTATCATATGGGAGGACGTATTACTTAACAGGTCAGTAAGCTTTTCTTTGTTTCTGTTGCTTTAAGTCTCTCCTTCAACTGTGAGGAGATTGTCCAGCATTTATTGCTATATAAGAGGACTGGTATTACGTAACAGTTCAGTAATCTTTTCTTTGTTTCTGTTGCTTCAAGTCTCTTCTTCATCTGTGAGGAGATTGTCCAGTATTCATTATCATATGGGAGGACGTATTACTTAACAGGTCAGTATGCTGTTCTTTGTTTGTGTTGCTTTAAGTCTCTCCTTCAACTGGGAGGAGATTGTACAGCATTTATTGCTATATAAGAAGACTGGTATTACGTAACAGTTCAGTAATCTTTTCTTTGTTTCTGTTGCTTCAAGTCTCTTCTTCATCTGTGAGGAGATTGTCCAGTATTCATTATCATATGGGAGGACGTATTACTTAACAGGTCAGTATGCTGTTCTTTGTTTCTGTTGCTTTAAGTCTCTCCTTCAACTGGGAGGAGATTGTACAGCATTTATTGCTATATAAGAAGACTGGTATTACGTAACAGTTCAGTAATCTTTTCTTTGTTTCTGTTGCTTCAAGTCTCTTCTTCATCTGTGAGGAGATTGTCCAGTATTCATTATCATATGGGAGGACGTATTACTTAACAGGTCAGTATGCTGTTCTTTGTTTCTGTTGCTTTTAAGTCTCTCCTTCAACTGGGAGGAGATTGTACAGCATTTATTGCTATATAAGAAGACTGGTATTACGTAACAGTTCAGTAATCTTTTTTCTTTGTTTCTGTTGCTTCAAGTCTCTTCTTCATCTGTGAGGAGATTGTCCAGTATTCATTATCATATGGGAGGACGCATTACTTAACAGGTCAGTATGCTGTTCTTTGTTTCTGTTGCTTTAAGTCTGTCCTTCAACTGGGAGGAGATTGTCCAGCATTTATTGCTATATAAGGAGACTGGTATTACGTAACAGTTCAGTAATCTTTTTTTTTCTGTTGCTTCAAGTCTCTTCTTCATCTGTGAGGAGATTGTCCAGTATTCATTATCATATGGGAGGACGTATTACTTAACAGGTCAGTAAGCTTTTCTTTGTTTCTGTTGCTTTAAGTCTCTCCTTTAACTGGGAGGAGATTGTCCAGCATTTATTGCTATATAAGAGGACTGGTATTACGTAACAGTTCAGTAATCTTTTCTTTGTTTCTGTTGCTTCAAGTCTCTTCTTCATCTGTGAGGAGATTGTCCAGTATTCATTATCATATGGGAGGACGTATTACTTAACAGGTCAGTATGCTGTTCTTTGTTTGTGTTGTTTTTAAGTCTCTCCTTCAACTGGGAGGAGATTGTACAGCATTTATTGCTATATAAGAAGACTGGTATTACGTAACAGTTCAGTAATCTTTTCTTTGTTTCTGTTGCTTCAAGTCTCTTCTTCATCTGTGAGGAGATTGTCCAGTATTCATTATCATATGGGAGGACGTATTACTTAACAGGTCAGTATGCTGTTCTTTGTTTCTGTTGCTTTAAGTCTCTCCTTCAACTGGGAGGAGATTGTACAGCATTTATTGCTATATAAGAAGACTGGTATTACGTAACAGTTCAGTAATCTTTTCTTTTTTTCTGTTGCTTCAAGTCTCTTCTTCATCTGTGAGGAGATTGTCCAGTATTCATTATCATATGGGAGGACGTATTACTTAACAGGTCAGTAAGCTTTTCTTTGTTTCTGTTGCTTTAAGTCTCTCCTTCAACTGTGAGGAGATTGTCCAGCATTTATTGCTATATAAGAGGACTGATATTACGTAACAGTTCAGTAATCTTTTCTTTGTTTCTGTTGCTTCAAGTCTCTTCTTCATCTGTGAGGAGATTGTCCAGTATTCATTATCATATGGGAGGACGTATTACTTAACAGGTCAGTATGCTTTTCTTTGTTTCTGTTGCTTTAAGTCTCTCCTTCAACTGTGAGGAGATTGACCAGCATTTATTGCTATATAAGAAGACTGATATTACGTAACAGTTCAGTAATATTTTCTTTGTTTCTGTTGCTTCAAGTCTCTTCTTCATCTGTGTGCAGATTGTCCAGTATTCATTATCATATGGGAGGACGTATTACTTAACAGGTCAGTAAGCTTTCCTTTGTCTTTAATGAAAAATTTTCGGTTTGTTAATATTTTAATTCGCTATCCCAATGCACCTTCAGACTTCAGTATCGCAATATTTGCCCTATGTTAAAACATTTTCTAGACATTTAAATTTTCGTACCTTCAATTTTGGTAGCTCCAATTTTTAATTCGTAAATTATCTTTCGTTGGCGGCCATACATTCTGTTTTCGTATAATCGATTTTTAGCCCTTTAATCCACTAATCTAGATATCACTAAATTTCGCAGTGGATACGTATTAAAACTGTTTACTTCCCACCCACCTGACTTTTACATTCTTGGAATGGTCTTATGTGCATATTCCGCTAACTAAGATACGATTACATTTGATTCCTCTGTATAGTTTTGTTAAAAATTTAGGGAAACACTTTTAGCTTCTGTTAGCATATACAGTCGCTGACCAAAATTAGAACTTAACAGTGAATTATTTGTACGTATATTTCCCCAAATATCTTCTATATTTTTCACCAAAAGAAATTCTAATATTATTAATCTGGCAAAGATTGTTTTAACTTAGGTGTCATGTATAGGGAGTGTGAGAGAAGAGATATTTGGAAATAGCCATAGAGGAAGAGAGAAGAAGAAATATATGGAAGGGGTAGATGGAAGAATTTGGACTAATCATCTTGGGATACAAAAAGGCGATTAAACTCGACAATTTCAATAGAAGAGAAACAGAAAAATTACCTTTTATCTGTTTTCTTATTTTAATTTGTTTGAATTTACTTTTATTTTGTTGTATTTTTTCTGTACATGATTTTGTTTAAATTTTTATTTTTTAATTTGTAAATGTATATTTTGGTTTGTAACAATTTTTTGCTCGCATAAACAGTCGCTGAGCAAAATTATGACAGAATAGTGAATTATTTACACTATTTACTTGTTGTATCGTATTGTTTTCCTAAACTTTGCTTTTATATTCACGACGTTTCGGTCGTTGCACGCTCCAGCCTTCTTCAGGAGATTGAACCTAACCCTTTATTTCGTCCGCCGGGGTAGATTATTCTGATGAAGGCGGGACCGTACAACGTCTTGAATATGAAATCAAAGATAAGGACAACAGTTCGAACGATGTAAGTAGTGTAAATATTTACCATACCTCATCTCAGAAATATAGACAGAATAGTTAATTATTTATACGTATATATTTCCCAAATATCCTGTATAATTTTCACCAAGAAAGATTTTGTTGTGGTACGATCCACCTAATTTACATAGTGGAGTACCGACCGATATAAATATGGGTTGGTACCGGAAGACGGAAGAAGTAAGAAGAGATCGAATCGAGAGACTCTGCCCGACTGCGATTAAGTCAACCCATTCTACAGGAACAGTCTTCCCAAGAATATACCAAAACTAACTGTAAATATTGTGTACCTTTTCCTCGTCTTCCGGTACCAACCCATATTCTATGTAAATTAGGTGGATCGTACCACAACAGATTTAAATATTACTCAATGGGCAAAAGATTGCGTTAACATAAAAGTCGTGTATGGTGATTTTTAATGATGAATATATAATTGAATAAAATGCAATTATACTTTATTTTTTGGGAGATTAAAGTTGATAAACAAAAGCGGAAATTTTTTATGACTCGACAAGGTATTCCTTCCTTTTGAATTTTTTTATGTGAACAAAAACAACATAAAATAACTCAATCAGAAAAGAAAATAAGGCATTTAAAAAAGTGCAATTTTTAAAGAAGTAAGGGATTCCAATTACTTCTTTAGAAATTGCTTTAATTACGTTTGAATACGAAACTGTGCAGATACGAAATCTCGAGAATCTATGACGAGAAATCTTTTGCATAAAGACGCTATTCAGCCTTACTTGGTTAGCAATGCTCTTCGTGTCTGTGTCGGTATAAGCACGTCAAATCTAACAACGGTTTCTTCTGCCGAAGGGGACGCAGTCTCGCCAGAAGGCGAATATTATTGTATAATAAGATTTCTCGAATTCTTAGGCCAGTAGAGGATAACAAATATACTGGTTACCCCCCCCCCCAAAAAAAAACAGAGCATCCATTTAAATATGGGTATCTGCTAAAAATAACATAAATAGCGATAAAAATTTAAGACAGTGTTGATGCAATCATAAACAAGGTCACTTTTCGTTAAATATTCATAGAAAAAACGTTGAATTTTATACCCTTCAGTCTTCCTCCGAATTGGCATCTTTTATAAGGCTGTCGGGCAGCGAAATTGCCCCTGAAAGATAGAAAAACAAAAGTTTCATTTTTAATAGTATACGTTACGGCGAGATCACAAGAATGAATCGACTTGTTCATGATAATCTACATGATGTACGAAATAAGTTCAAATATTTTCAAAATGCTAAGCCAATAAACATATATACCCGAAATAAGTTCAAATATAAAAGAAACTGGAAGACAATGTATCTGGTGGAAATTTAATAAATAGTGTTTGGGAAAACGATTTCCAAATTGCAATAATGGATGACAAACAACGAAAGAAGAAAAGGTGGGGGTGATCAAATATGGCAGCCTTCTTGTCAGTTACGTTTGCTTTCGTTTGTGACTTTAATATTATCCTTTTTTTAAGATTAATAACAATATGAGACGAAATCCTTCATTCGTAAAATTATTGTATATTCCCTTCTGGACTTCGTTAATTAAAAGTGGAAGGGTGGAGTGGCGCTAAAGATAGTGACGATAAGAAAAGTCAAAAGCATACCAGTGGATATCGGGATAAAAATAATTTGCCACAAAGTTACAGTAACTTTATTTGTCTTTTTTTTAGTTTAGCTATAAAAAGAATATGTTGAATTACTGTATATGAAAGTATTAGAATGAAAATTGTTTTGATGTATGTATTCAATAAACCTCATATTTGAAATTATTTGAATAAATGAAAGTTTTGATATATTTTCTTAATAAATAAAAGTATTTATATATATATATGGTGGACTCTCCCGTCGTATTCGACGTATGTGGGTCAAGCAACTCATTTCCTAGTAACTGACAGCCCAGACACCAGCACATATGATTCGATTGTAGTGGTGAAGGCTTTGTGCAGAACCAACCACACTTTTTGAAGGGCCGAATACAGAATACAACTTCCCCAAGCGACTTTCCGCAGGTTTTGAATTCAGAGTTGTCCTTCCCCTAGACCAGTTGCCATCTAAGGCTATGGAACCCAGTCTGTCCTGCTATTTACCCATAGCTGGAGGGAAAAGACTAAGATTAATACCTTTCCCAAGGGTACTGGTACATAAGTAATGGATTCGACTGGAATTCTAACTCGGCTCTCCGATTTCTCAACCCGAGCATATATATATATATAGCCCTTCAAAATAACGGTGAGGCTCGTGCCGTGGCCCTAGACATCTCCAAAGCGTTTGATAGGGTTTGGCATGCCGGCCTTCTTCGTAAGCTCCAGGGTTATGGTATTACTGGTCGACTGTTTGATCTAATACAATCATTTCTGTCAAACCGAGAATTGAAGGTCGTTCTCAACGGATTCTCCTCCAGTTCCTATCCCACGAACGCAGGTGTTCCCCAAGGCTCCATCCTTGGCCCCACTCTTTTCCTGACGCCATAGATTCCGAAGTTGGCATCAAATCTAGTGTCGGCGACAAAACTAACCTGGCCGTGCGTCTTGAAATGGACCTTCAATCCGTTGTTAACTGGGGCAAGAATTGGCTGGTCAACTTTAACGCCTCAAAAACTAAACTACTCTCCATTAACCACCATAGAGATCCTTCCCTGCCCCCCCTAAAATGTCTGATAGTCATCTTCCTGAGAGCAACTCCCTGCGTCTGCTCGGTCTCACGTTGACTGCTGACCTGAGATGGAACAAATATATTGAGTCAATTGCTTCTTCCACCGCGAGGAAAGTTGGCTCTCTGTGCCGTGCCAGGAAATTTTTCTCCCCGGAATCGATACTTCAAATATACAAATCAACCATTCGCTCTTGCATGGAGTATTGCTGCCATATATGGTCTGGGGCACCTTCTGTTTACCTCGGAGTTCTTGACAAGATCCAGAGACGGATATGTAATATAATTGGCCCTGATTTGGCGTCTCGTCTACAGTCACTCTCTCACAGACGCGCCGTCGCCTCTCACTGTCTTTTCTACAAATACTTTCATGGTAATTGCTCCGATGAGCTGCTTTCACTGGTTCCCAGACTCCATGAATTCAAGCGCCCTACGAGGCTGGCATCCAGCTCCCACCCTTACACTGTAGAAACTTTTAAATGTAGCCGTCTCTTCTACTCCGATAGCTTCATACCTCGCACTTCGCGCCTCGCGCCTGTGGAACACCCTTCCCAATTACTGTTTCCCTGAGAGCTATAATCTCCAACTATTCAAATGTAATGTCAATCGACACCTCCAGTTGCCTTGATCTATCCACTATCCCTCTCCTCATCCTTTCTTCTATCACTCCTATCTGCTCTCGCTCCAAATCTTCTGCAACCCCCTGCATCCTAGTGGCTTCACGCCTTGCTCGAGGCGTAATGCTAAATATATATATATATATATATATATATATATATATATATATATATATATATACCATTTAAGTAAATGAAAATTTTGACATATTTAAGGCTTGAAATGCATTTTTAAAATTGAAATATCCCTTGAAGATTTTATTTTAGTTTTCATTTCAAGCTTAAATTTAATATTCCCAAAAAGCAAAATACTTTGGTCTATTTCAAACCAATTTTTAAATGATTGAAATTATCTTTCTGCTTATTAGAAAAATCTATAAATTCGTCCTTATTGATAAATCTGTCAAAACAACGTAATCCTCTTTCATAAAAAAAAAAAAAAAAACTTTCAAAAATAAAATATACTTTTTTGAAAGGTTATTTGAGAAACATTAACTGAATTAAAGTTTAATTAATCCGAATTGAAAGACATATTACTTTTAGTTAAAAAAAATATCGCAGAAAAGACGGTTTCGGGTAGTTTTTTGACATAATGAGTGATGAATTGAGGGCCTGATTGGTGGGAAATTTAAATAAGGGGCGCATAATAGATATAAAATGACATAATCAGTGCCGGATTTATCTATAGGCTTAGAAGCCTAGGGCGTCAAAATCTAGGGAGCCTCCAGCTAAGTTGTATAATATTCTGGACACTGTCATAGGCCTTTCTTATACATTCTGTCATAACGCAGTGTAAACACCCGTCATCATCCTTTAACACTCTTCCATTTTCCTTTTATCGTGAGAATAGGGGATTTGGAGGGGGCCTCGCAAGCTGAATAGCCTAGGGTCTCTCTTCATTTAAATCCGGTCCTGTACATAATGGATAATTAACGTCTTTTTATATATCGTATATACTCGCGTATCATGCAACCTTTGAAGACTTCATTTTTTAAGATAATTTGACTACAGTCAGTGGATATATAGTTTGATCAACAGCGTAGACAGGGCCAGCAGTATATACGCTAATTTTATATCTCATGTAAGATGCGACCTCCTTAAAATTAGCTTCAAAATTAGGTCTTCAAAAGTCGCAGGATACACAAGTATATACGGTCATTTTTTAACTACACCACAAAAGATTTGTTTTTATTTATTCATTATATATATATATATATATATATATATATATATATATATATTATTGATTTTAGGTTCTTTGACTTCATAGTCTTACAAAGTGATTTCAACGGAAATGTTAAGAAATAACCAATAAATTTTAAATTTACTAATTGCCGATCTTATTTTCTGAAAATGTCGTCCGTTTTTGCAAAAATCTGAACATCTACACACACATTAAAAAGTTCAAAATTCTTTTTGAAATACTGGAGGTCGCTGAATTGTAGAAAGCTTTTCCATTTATGCTTAGTACATATAGTTTTTATTTAATAACTATATCACTTGACCGTTACAAATTAATACAGAATTTTAAAAGTTTATAAATTATTCTAATTAAAGTTTTAAAAAAATATGAAAAAATTCTTATAAAAATTCTTTATTCATTGTAATTTTTTCTTCTTAAGACAATAGTATTCATAATACATTTCATTCATAATTCGTATTTCTATTTAAATAATGTCTTATTTTTATTGCATTTTTATTTTACGATTCAGAGCAGATTTTCTCTAAATGTGGGTCCTATTTGACCAAAAACATTTGTTGATTTAAATTCACTTACGTCTTAATATAAATATAAACATTAAGCGCTAAGAAAAGAATTTCTCGAGATTCCATAAATTAGGTACGTGTGGGGTAACAAATGTAAAAGTCTTTTTAGAAAGATCTAAAAAAATAATCGTTCTAAAATAATTTCTTTCCTTTGTGAATAAGCCTTGAAAGTTTAGTTTAAAAGTCCGACAGTTATTTGATTTTTGCAAGAATTTCCAAACCAATGTATTTTTCACCTAAATTTCCCATACAACGCTCCACATTGACGTCAGAACAAGATTTTTAACCAAAATTTCGGCGTTTCTAAAAGGATTAAAAAAAAAAATGAAAAAAGAATTTACATAAAAATTGGTCTTTCCTCTTAATAATGACACATATTTTGACGATAAAACTTTTTTTTTTATTAAGTTTTGGCCATTTTTTCATCATATATACTCATTTTTTTTTAGAGAATCTTTAGAGGTAGCTATATCTATAATCTTTTGGGCGAATGAAAATCTTCACGTATCTGTTTAATAAATTTTATTATATCACAGGTTCCTTTTGCGCTTTTCGAAATATTCGTTATATTTTCACTTTCTCAGATATTCAAAGCAGTAAATATATATAATTTTATAATAATCTGACTCCTAAACTCATATAATTTTATAATAATCTGACTCCTAAACTCATATAATTTTATAATAATCTGACTCCTAAACTCACCCTGGTGCATAGTTACAGACGTAAAATCTTCGCATTGTTTTACAGTTGGAAAAATAGCATCCAATCCTTGTCGTTGTGGCCCATACCATCTGAAAATCATAAGTAAAAACTCATTAATACAATTACAATTTGCGATTTTTCAAAATGGGTGTCAGTTTAATTAACGCTCTCAAGATCTGGCTTATAGTCATATCACGTTGAAACACTGTTTCCTGTGCGATCACCAAAGCTAAGCAATGTTGGGCCTGGTTAGTACCTAGATGGATGACCGCTGGAATGTCAAATGCTGTGAGCTTGGGTGTGAGGATGGTGTTAATGAATAATGGCTCTGAATATTTAATCGGAAAGCCGAGTTCCAATTTTCAGGCTGTTTTGGAATATTAACTTACACGCAGAAAACCCTTGGTAAGGTATGGATCCATCTCTTCTTCCCCCAGCTGTGGGTTAATTAGTAAGAATTATATCATTAAATAATTATTATCTCTCCTCACCTCCCTCCCCCAAATATTCTTACAATATAAACATATTTTCTGGCTTTAAATAACCAACTAGCAAAGGGTTGAATAGCCGTAGAAAACGAATCAGTCAACAATCAAACTGCTCAGATGATTCTGCTATATATTTAGAGATTCTAGATAAAATAGAAAGAAGAATTAGCAATGTTATTGGTCTTGACCTGGCATCTCGGCTTCAATCTCTTCCCCACTGCTGTAATTGAGCTACCCAGTGCATTTTCTATAAATATTTTCATGGTTATTATTCTGATGAACTTTCCCTTCTGGTAACGAGATTTTATGAATTTAAGCGCAGATTCGGATTAATGGCAAGATCTCCTTATTTTATAGTTGAAATGGCTAGATGTAACCGTTATCAGAAATTTAAGCATTTATTTCGGATTTATTTACATTCTCTGCAATACAAATCTATAGAAACTACAATGGCCACAAAGTGAAGGATCAGTTTATATATTGTTGTAATATAGAATTGATCCTCCACTTCATATTAACATTATAATTTGTTGTTTATCAAATTCTGATTAGGTCTGAATTCACCTTTTCTGTTGTGGCGTAGTTAGGGCCAGAAATAAAGACACAAAGAGAGGAATTGAGTTAAACAAATATATAAACAGAAACAGTAATACAAACATATACAAATGACAGTGTTACAGCAAGAATGTTCGGTCCGACTGTCAGAGCTAACTGCTGGAAACTTCTCTCTCCAAAAGGCAGTACCTGCTCCTATTTATAGCTGGGAGAGTCACTGCGTGTGTGGGTAAATTACCATAACATCTTCCCATCCCAGCTATGGTAAGACTTGTATCATTAAACCATTTTTATTTCGCCCTCCAAACCCCACAAAAATTTCTTACAATTTTAAAATATTTTCTGGCTTTAAATAACCTGCAAAAGGGTTGATAAACCGGAGAAAACGAATCAATAACCCCCTACCCCCGCAAAAAACCTCTCGATATCTATTCTATTGTTATTTTCCCGTTTTGCAAAATCAATATCTCAAGCTGCCGTCAGTTTGAAATAATTTCGTTCCTTTTGTTTATTAACTCACACATACTGGATAGAAATGTGGGTCTCTCACTTAAGCGCTCAACAGACCAGTTTTTTTTTTTTTTTTTAACTATCTATAAAATTTTAAATTTTTTATAAAAATTTTAAACAATGCACATCAGCTCAGACGGGCGCACGCGTGCAAACGCATACACATATGCATATAAAAAAAAAGAAAAATCGAGAAATATAAGCAGTAAATTTGTGATATCCCCTGACGAGTGGACGGACGGACGGCCTCTGGAGTCGGATCCTGAAGGTAACATCAATTAGCTAAGTGACAAACCTTTTACTTGTAATTCTAATTATATATATATATATATATATATATATATATATATATATATATATCGTAAAATAGGCATTCAAAAAAGAAATCAATAAAGTTAATGTAATTAATGGAAAATTCACTTCGCTAACAGATTAAGAAGGCATTAACTTACTGACCACGATTCATTTTTATTAATTGTACAATGGATTAGATGTTCGATTCATATTCTTAACTGTTAATAGCAGCACACTTTTTGATAAAACATCTTTCGACAAGTATCACATTGATTTTCGTCCTGGAATTTTTATCAGAAATTACCTGAAATTGAGGAAAAAATAACATCTATGTCTGAAGATGGTGGATGTTTTAACCGAAAGTACTTGCGAACAATATGGATCGAACATTTAATCCATTGTAAAATTGATAAAAACAAGGATCGTGTCGTTCAGCGAGTGGTCAGAGAGTTAATGCTTTATTTAATCTGTTAGCGAAGTGAATTCGTCATTAATTGCATTAACTTTACTGATTTATTCTTATGCAATTTGAGATGAGATTATGTTGAAATTTCTTTTTCAGTCTTGCTTGCCAGTCAAATCTTCAAAATTTTAAATTCAATGTCAAACGTTATTTTTTGTCTTCTTATTTGCTGTTCTTTTATTGTCCTCCCTCCTTAATTATGTTTTTCTCATATTCTTTCACACTCAGTAACCTCAATGCGTCTTAGTGGCTTTGTTATCTTGCTTGGGTGAAATGATTAAAAACAACTACAAAAAGCAACATAATCTCCTTCTTTGTCAAACAAAAGTAAATATAATTTTTCCGTCATTAGGCGACAGACATTGATATACCTCTGTATAAGTGTGGATATATGAGTGTATGCAAAAGCGAAAATAATTTTTAATACTATTTTTCACTCAATGCAAGGCGTGAGTGCCACTCAAGGTAGAGAATCAGTTTGTTGTAATGGCGTAAAAGGGGAAGTAAGAAGTGCTCATTATGAGGATATGTAGGAGCAATAACGGCTCACCCTAGGCTTGAATAAGTCAAGAAGCTTAAAAGTCACCGGACAAGCGTGACGCCCGAAGAAGAAGCAAGACGTCCGCCTACCTCTACCACTGACCAGAAGATTCAGCAAGTTGTTCGAGAGATGGGAATGATGAACCGGCGAGACATTATCATGTGGTAGTATGTTCTCCACAGATTTAGCACGGTCTTGTGAGCCTGTTCCACAAAGTAAACAGTCCTGGGGAAGAAGATGTCTGAAGGAAACTTCCTCCTTACAAGTAGAATATGAAGAGAATTAGGATGACTCGACCCTGGTGGATCTTAATGGGGAAAATTTGAACTGGTGGTACTGATGAACGTACCTTGACTGAAAGTCTCCTATGAAAGCAGCGATAGAGGATAGCAATCTTTCGACTGCGGGAAAGAAGTTGTAGGGTGGGAATTAATTGATCCTTTTTAACGCTGTCATAAACGTTTTTGAAGGCTAGAGGGTGGCACATAGGCAGCCCCAGCTAAGATAGAGCAGCGATATTTGATTCTATTCACTTTTATAATGTTTTGGGATATACCTGCGTGTAATGGCCAACAACTCCATTATGCTTGAGTTTTCCATAGTTAAAATCTTTGTATTCGTCATACCAGGCTTTCATCGTATCTTCCCATGTACTGTATCCGTAGGCTAGGTTTTGTCCGACATTATATTTTCCTGAATGATTTGAAGAGAAAGAAAACGACACTGAATTAATATTTGAAAAGAAAGGATTTGCATGCAGTGTAGAATAACAATAGGTTGAACAGATTTGCATGCAGTGTAGAACTAGAAGCAAATAGATTGAACAAATTTGCATGCAGTTTTGAAGTAAATGCAAATAGGTTAAACTGATTTGCATGCAGTCAGTTTTACTTGTTAAAACTGAACATCTGTTTTTGCTTGGAATAAGTAGAATAATAGAGGTATTTCTTTATGCCACCACCACCACCACCACACAAGAAAGCTTTTTTCTAAGCATAACATGCATCATCCAAAGGCTGATGTAGACCATCTATACATATCCCATATACAAGGTCGAATTTACTGCTTATAAACTTCAATCTTCCATGAATCTTGTACATTCATAACTGCTCTGGCGTATCAAATGTAAACAAATGAACTACATTAAAATAGGTTGAACAGTTTTGTATGTAGTTTTGTAGTACATGCAAATAGGGTGAACAGATTTGTATGCAGTGTAGAACAACATGCAAACAGGTTGAACAAATTTACATACAATTTAGAACTAGAAGCAAATAGGTTGAACAAATTTGCATGCAGTTTTGAAATACATACAAATAAGTTGGACTGATTTGCATGCGATGTAGGATATTTATTGTATATAAAATGCAATTGTGACACAAGGCTAAAATGAGGAGGGGGTTAAGGCTGGTCGACACTATCTTATACTTAGCTAATCTGATTCACGACCCATTACAGCTTCCACATTCACCATAAGAATTCGTCCGTCACCAATCAATCCCCCATCCACCATAATACCACATCCTCTCAAGGGGAAACCTACAAAACGCGCTTGCATGCTTTAAAAGTTTAATGATAATAAATATATATATAAAATTCTAATAATGAAGAATGAGAGGGGAGGGAGTGAACCGAATAATAAAACTAAAACTCAACACAAAGTAAACTAAACATAACGGATGTTAGTAGGGCCCGTCCAACCCTCAAAACGGAGAGGCCGCTGTATTCTGCCCATTAGACAAAATCAAGAGGCTCTCTCGCTAAGGGAGTGGGAAAAGGATAAAATATTATACGGGAATGGGAAAATATAAAGCTGACCCAGTCGAGATAAAAAGGGGGCCAAAACAAACTGGGGAGGTTGGGAATCTCGACTTGAATCATAACCAAAGAGGCGACCGGGATACAGGCCAGGAACAACACTTACATTAACTAGGTACCCTAAAGCTTGTCTAACCTAACCAAGGAGAGGGGAGGAAACCACCTCGATGTGACGTAGGTTGACCTAAAAGAGAAAATCAAGGCTAGTCCAGTTCAAACGAACCAAGCTCGCCTCTTTTACCCACCTTTCGCTGAAGACTGTCGAATGCAAGCGTTTTCTGTCAGTTCTAATCTTCATCTTGAGGTGATGCTCAAAGAATTGGATTAGATCCTGATGAGAAAGACTGAGGACAACACATTGTCACACGCGTATGCGCGATCAACGAGCACAAGATTTTCGGGAGCGAGACGAGCCGTCAACTCGCCGACATGGTTCCATAAGGGACGGACCCGGGGACAATGGTAGAAGGCGGATTTGCATGCGATGTAGAACTACACGCAAATAAGGTGAATAGATTTAGATACAGTTTTGAAGTACATGCAAATTGGTTGAATAGATTTGCATGCAGTGTAGAATTATATGCAATTATGTTGGACAGATTTACATGCTTTGTAGAACCACATGCAAATAAGGTGAACGGATTTTATGCTTTAATGTTTCCCCCTGTTTGCGAAATTAAAATACTTTAACCAGTTAAATTAAATTTAGTTAATTTAAAATATGTTAGTGAATGAAATCACTGACTTATATATGAACTCATTAAATTAAACGAAAGATTTACTGGATTTGTTTTGAAAGTCGTAGTCTGTTTATATATGTAATTGTTAGAGTAAATGAACGTTTCACTGAATTTATCTCATAAATCGTAGCCGATATATATATACATACATATATATATATATATATATATATATATATATATATATATATATATACGAGACTAGGTAAAAAATATCCGCTCTTTGGCCATTATATATCTTCATGTTTGTCGTCCCACTTTTGTCACAGCTCAGTGATCCGATTTCTCTTGTTGGGAGGTGTGCCAGTTGACATACGGTGACAGTACACTACCACGAAGAAGTGCGTATGGGTGGATCGAGGAAATTTAAAAGTGGCTTGAGAGAGTGTGACGCACGAAGAAGGGGCAGGACGCGAAAATTCCGCAAGTTCGAGAGATGGTAATGGCGAAACGGCGAGTTATCTTCAATGAGTTAGAACGTTCTCTGCAGATACGGATCACTGCTCTTGGTTCGTCTTTGGGGCATACTGCTAGCGGAGCGGCCATGTTCGCTCTGTAACAGCTCAAACTTCGATCACGTGACTACAATAGAACCAACTATAAGCACGCATGAGCAGACGGCAGTGTGACAAACCTAAAGATATGTTATGGTGAAAGTGGGGGTAATTTTTGACTTACCCTCGTATATCTATCTATCTATGTATCTACACACACACGCGCGTGCGCGCGCGCACACACACACACACACACACACACACACACACACACACATATATATATATATATATATATACACAGTGAAAACACTCTTTACAAAGCCTGGGAGACACTCGAGGTAGAAGATGACGTTAGGAGGCTATTTGTGTGTATAGATAAGGTAGATAACAATTAACCCTAGACTTGCATAGGTTAAAGTTGTAGTGATCGGTAAAACATTCTGTTGGGAGTCGGTTCCACAGGGCAGTGGTTCGCGGGAAGAAGCTGTTCCATTGAAGCTTACTTCTCACCGATGCAATATGGAGTGAATGTGGGTGGTCTGCTACTTTGTAAGTGGCATGCCGTGTTCTTGCGGGACCAGGGAATGTAGTTCGCCGAAACGCTTTCCATGGATGTAGAGATAGAGCAGTGAGAGGTTTGCCACATCCCACCTGTGGAAGAGTGGTTGAAGGGTGGAGAATAATTCATCACCCACAAGGGCTCGGAGATGCTTTTGAACTTTTCCAAGGCTGGAGAGTGAGAGGTCGTGGCAGCTCCTGCCCAAATATAACAAGAGTACTCCATTTTTTGCCTGATCCGGCTTTTGTAAAGGTAGAGGATAGCAGGAGCAGTCAAGTACTTACTGGAGCAGTACAAGGAGCCGACCATTTTACCTGCATCCTTAACTTGAGTTTGAGGCCCAACAGTCTTTCAAGGGACGGTGCTTCCCTGAGAAGAACGCCGTTCATCTTGATTGGTGGTAGTTCAGGGTCAAATCGGCGACGATGGAACGTAACTAGCTTGGTCTTCGTGGCATTAAATGTAACCAGGCAGTTTTTACACCGTTGGGTCGTTTATACAAGATACGAAGAGAGATGAGTCGCCAAACCTTGGCCATCAAGAGTTTTAGAGGTGCTGTGTTTACTCCTTCCCCCACGAGAATGAGATGTGACACAAGGTCGGATTAATGTGGGGACCCGAGCGCGTACACTCGGGCAGGGACAAAAATTCCCCTAAGCCCCCGCAACCGTCGGTTGCGCTGGCCTCGGTGCGAGCACCGATCCCTCCCTCTTGTGCAATGGGAGGGCGCAGCCTCGGGCAGCTGTTCCCCAGGGCTGGGCACCTCTTCAGTATAATTTTCCTCAGTTGCCCCTCTGTCCTCAGACAGAGAAGCCCCTGAGCGCACTCTGTCCAAGGACACAGACGCAACTGAGAGATGATAAATAATGCGCGTACACCCCTCCAAGGAGAGGGAGCACAAAGAGTTTTAGAGATGCACCCGCATATAGTCGTATCGTCGGCATAGATGTTTACAAATGAACTGATTATATTCTTAGGCTGATCATTTATATAGATAAAAAAGAGGATTGGTCTAAGAAGTAACCCCTGTGGGGCGCCTGCGTTGACCGCTAGTGTCCCGGGGGACTTTCCATTGATACCTACTTTCAGGGACCTACCCGTTAGGAAGGATTTTATGAGCGAGATAACCTTTCCAGTAATTCTATAACTGTAGAGCTTGTGTAGTAATCCTTTATACCACACCTTGTCCAAGACACACACACACACACACATATATATATATATATATATTATTTTCTGTTGATACGTTATTTCTATGGATACACTTATTTGAGTAAATGCTCTATTCTTTATAATTATCAGGCTGAATGTTCGAGAAATTTCGTGGAAAATATGCGTTCTCCGACAGGAATCGAACCTGCCTTGTATACGGGACCACCATTAAGACTAGCGTGTTATAACCGCCGTTCAGCCACATAGAAATTCCACTTAAACAAAACTGGAATTACTGGTTTTAAACACACAATTGAAGAACAATGCATTTACTCAAATAAAAATAACGTATAAACAAAAAATATCTTAAATATTTGAATATTTGCCCAATTTAATTCATATCCTATGACACACACACACACACACACACACACACACACATATATATATATATATATATGCACACGCCCACGCAAACACTCGTGAGATGAAAGAAGAGAGAAGAAAATATATATATATATATATAGAGAGAGAATATATTTGTGGTAAATATACACATACATATGCAAAATATATATATATATATACATACATACATAGGTGCATACATATACATGTATATTTTTTGAATAAAAATTCCAAGAGGATAGAATCCAGGTAGAACTCAATGTCCAGGACAGAGTAAGGATATAATAAAAAAGGCTTAAACACTAATATTCCATGGTCATAATTTATTCCATTGCAATTGTAAATACGATCCAATTCATCAGACCTACAAATTCAAAAAGAAAACAGAAAAAACAACTCCGGAAATAAAAACAGAATTTAGAGAGAGTGTAAGTATATATATATAAAGGTAACGGAGACACGCACACACGCACGATACACAAAAATGTAAATAGATTTGACAGTTTCAGGGATGATGGGGGGTAGGGGGATCTTTTATCAACACATCTGTCATCGCCACCACTAAGACCAAACCTAATGATTTAATGACCACAGGAAAAAAATTCACTTTTGCCAACAGTCCAAAAATGAGATCAAGGCTCACTACAAATGCAGAAAATGAACAATGAAACATTAAAAAAACAGAAGAAAATTTATTCCTTCAAAAAGTGATACCTTTAATTTGTCTGAAGAAGGACACAAGACCGGAAACACGTGTAGCAAAAATATGAAGAATAAAATATAATATATATACTAAACCAAATACACATTATAACCGAAAACGTTTTTTTTTAAATATACATTTTTCTCTAGTTGGAACAATTATAAACTTTTGCCTATATATATATATATATATATATATATATATATATATATATATATATATATATATATATATATATATATATATATATATATATATATATATATGAGGCACGGTGGAGTAATGGATAGCGGCTTGGATTGAGGAATAGCCGAGTTCGAATTCCAGTCGAATCCAATACATTCACATACGTGCTAATACCCTTGGGAAAGTTGTGAATCCTCTTCTTCTCCCTCAAGCTATGGGTAAAATAGCAGGACAGACTGGTTCTATAGCCTTGGATGGCAACTGGTCTACGAGAAGGACAACTCTGAATTCAAAATCTGCGGAGGGTCGTTTGGGAACCTTGTGGCATTCGGTGCACCAGGTCTCTGTATTCGTCCCTTCAAAAAAT
The DNA here is from genome assembly GCA_903632075.3 of Acanthosepion pharaonis. NCBI lineage: Eukaryota > Metazoa > Mollusca > Cephalopoda > Sepiida > Sepiidae > Acanthosepion > Acanthosepion pharaonis. The sequence continues at coordinate 937,598 of CAHIKZ030000076.1, forward strand.
CTGGATGGTCCTGCACGAAGCCTTCACCACTATAATCGGTTTCCTGGAAACTGATCTGTTTGACCCTCATACGTCGAATTCGACGGGGAGGCGACTATACGACTATATATATATATATATATATATATATATATATATGATATTTAATTAATTTCACCCAAAGCAAAGCAATAAATCAAATAAGATGCTCGGGCTTACTGAGAATGAAAGAAATTAAAACAACTTTAAGGGGGGAATGGACATTAAAAAAATCAGGATTCGAAGACAGAAGATGCGAACTGACATTGCATTTAATGTTTTCGTAATTGACAGGAAAGCAGGAAGAGTATTCCACATACGGAAGGTGCGAAAGAAGAAAACATTAGAATAGAACTTACACTTACAGCGCTTAAATTAATAAAAGCGAGGTACCAAAGAGGAAAGCTTACCAGAACAATTACAATTATATTGCCTTTTGATTCCGTCAAGAATCTCTAGATATAAAAAAAATAATTGGCCGTAGGAGAGCAAATGGAAATTCATACCTGGTACTCTTCGTTGGAAATTTGGATCGTGCTTAAAAATGCAGTTTTCTGACCATTTCTTTGCCAACATTGATAGTTCGTCATCCCAGCTCTGTCAATAGAAAGGAAACATAACTAAAAAGATTTTCGATTATCGTCCAAATGGAAGCAAATAATATGAATTCCAATGAATCTGCTTTATACCATCGTTACGGTGTGTGTGTGTGGGTTGGGGGTAAATATGGCAATGTGGAAGATCTGTTCGTGTTACGTGTTTGGTTTTTTAGGACTTCATCCGACAAAAGTGATTTCTACTACTCATGCGTACGAACCAGTACGCATGAGTTGTAGAAATCACTTTTGATATGAATATGAGTAATATGAAGTAGTTATTCATATTCTTAACTGTTAATAGAAAGCAAACATTTTGATAAAACATCTTTCGACATGTATCACATTGATTTTCGTCTTGGAATTTTTATCCGAAATAACCTAAAATTGAGAAAAAATAACATCTATGTCTGAAGATGGTGAATGTTTTAACCGAAAGTACTTGCGAACAATATGGATCGAACATTTAATCCATTGTACAATTAATAAAAACAAGGATCTTGTCGTTCAGTGAGTGGTCAGCGAGTTAACGCTTTATTTAATCTGTTAGCGAAGTGAATTTGCCATTAATTACATTAACTTTACTGATTTATTCTTTCAATGACTATTTTACGCTATTAATTAAGCTGCATTATTTATTAATCTGAACACACACACACACACACACACACACACACACACACACACACACTCATATATATATATATATATATATATATATATATATATATATATATATATATAAGTAAACATGTTATAACATCACTACAAAAATATCCATTTTGTTTCCACACTTCTGGTGTCTTATCAAGTGATGGTGTTGATTGCGAAATAAAGAGTTTTTTTTTGTTTTAAATCTCTTTATTTTTATTTAAAAAAAAAAACTCTTAAAATGAACCAGTGGAGACGCCGAGCATTTTAAAAATTAAATTAATTTTGTTTAAAATACAGGGTGTCCCCCTGTTGGGGCCAGAAATAAAGACACAAAGAGAAGAATTGAATTAAACAAATATATTACCAGAAACAGTAATACAAACATCTACAAACGAGTGTGTTACAGCAAGAATGTTCGGTCCGACTATCAGAACTAACTGCTGGAAACTTCTCTCTCCAAAAGATAGTACCTCCTCATGTTTATAGCTGGGATAATCCATTAGTGAATGGGTAAATTATCATACCCCCAACGCAATTTGACATCATTTTGTAGTCTGATAACATAGCCAATTCTCGCTCAAATGATCTCAATTTTTAATAAAATGTCTAAAAATTAAGTTGACTGTGCGGAATTATCTCTTTGATAATCTACCAGGAAAATATATAAGGGGTGTCAGAGATAATGACAATATGCTGTCGAAATGGCGACCACGTTCAGCTGACCCGACACCTTGTAATTTTTTTCTGTAGGGGTGTGTGAAAGGAGAGGTCTGTATCACCCCTCTTCCTTTAAGCCTCGAGAAACTTCAACATAGAATCACTGAGAAGCAGAAGAATGTTACACAAGACATGCTATAGCATGTTTGGCAAGAGCGAGTCTACCGATGTGTGTCGTATCACTGGTGGTACGCATATTGAATATTTCGGTTATAAAATCTACATTCCTTTGAATATCTTGTTTGAATTTTGGTAAATAAATCTCTTACTGTTCGAAATGAAGCCTATTTAATTTCATTTGCCTGAGACGTGTAGTTACTCAGATATTCACGTTTTAAATTATGTCAGTTTCGCCGGGGCACCCTTTATATGTTTTGTGTATATAGTCCAACCGATTTTATTTAACGTAAATTGCGGTGGAGAAGTCCTGGCGTACAAGTCAACTTCGACATCTTTTAGAGTATAGATCGAACACTAAGCAGGCTATCATTGGCCCCAAGCTTAACCCTGCCGGCAAATTGTTAGGTTACAGTATACGATAATCTGTGCCAAAACTATATAAAGTCACATCACCTACCTGTATATTGAGACATTAGTCGTAATATCTCTTTACATGCGTTGTATAGCAAACGACCGCACACTCCGGTAGGTACCGTATATTGTATCGGTATAACTTAGCGAACATTTAAAATTCGACAGTTATACTGATAAACATATTAAAGTTAACATTTACTCCTATAAAATATTAATACTGTAGACTGCACATCATACCAGGCAGTTTTTTTTATAGTACTACTACGTAACGTATAAAACACAGTAGTCTAAAGTAGTTTGTATTTACTCAACTCCCCCACGAGGTCAGGTTGTGACACAAGATCGGTTTGATGTGGGGATCCCGAGCGCGTACACCCGGGCTGGGAACAAAATTTCCCCGAGCCGTCGCAACCTTCGGTTGCGCTGGCCTCGGTGCGAACACCGATCCCTCTCTCTGGTGTAATGAGAAGGCGTGGCCTCGGGCAGCTGTTCTCCAGGGCTGCGCACCTCTTAGTATACTTTTCCTCAGTTCCAACTCTGTCCTTTGACAGAGTCGCCCCTGAGCGCACACTGCCCAGAGACAGAGACACAAATGAGAGATGATAAATAGGGTGTTACAAACTACGCAAGAGAACAATTTACACATAGTAGTTATTACAACTGCTGTCCCGGTTGTTTACATGTTTTTCATTTTATAGCAGCCATAGAAGTCGACCCCTAGTTTTAAGAAATATTTGATAGGCTTGAAAACTCGACTTGTGCGTCGTAATTTACGACAGTTACTTTTTGTTTTTGTTCGTGTTTCCATCAATTTCGTTAATAAATATCCTGCAGATGATCTAGCGATTAAAATAATTTCTTAACGTTTTTCTCTGAGTAAATTGCTTTTTTAAAAATTAAAGAAGCGTTTTTAAATCAAAATCATGATCAAAGTCATGACGATGAGCAATTAATGTATTTAATGTGTTGTTTTGTAAAAGATCCCTTTTGTGTTCATATGATCTTTTTTTTTAAATTCCTTGAGGTTTCACCTATGTATTATTTTCCAGACAATGCTTATTGTGATCACAATTCTGAATATACGAGATAACATTTTAGGAGGAAAAGGTTTTTAAGCTGAAGCACGATGATGTTTTCTTGCGTACAAATTATAGTGGAATAGCCCGTGGAGGAAAATTCATCATAACCACCCCAACATAAATTTTATCATACGCACAACGAGGCAACATCTTATCCCGTTGGTTAAAACATACAGACATGCGTGCGAGTAGGACGTAGAATAGCACCCGAACAAAAGGGTAGAAATGATAACAAGTGGATAAAGCTTTCTAATGACGACTCGTTTTGCCTTCGCGTGCTACGGGCAAACAGACATTAACGTTTATGCTAGCAGACGTACATTCACGTCTTTAATACAAAAAAAAAAAAAAAAAAAAAACAACAAAACAAACAAAAAAAACATAGTTTTGTCTTTCATACTTACCTGAAGATGCCAACGTAGTATATGATGATAAAACGCTTTGTCATTAAAAAAAACTTTTCGGTTTCTTTCGCCTCATTCTCCACACACACACACACACACACACACACACACACACACACACACATATATATATATATATATATATATATATATATATATATATATACGCATGTTTCATTAAAAACGACAGACAATGTACTACGGTTAAGCTTTTTATTTAATTTTTCTTGTGTTCTAACAAAAGCTTTCTTTTCTGGATAAAGAGTGTGTAAAAACTGTCCAAATGTTTTATATTTCCGAGCGCTTTCGGCTATACCTTTAACCATTATCAAGAATGATTCGATTTTTCAGCTTAATTGAGTGTGTGCATTATGTGTATGTCTTAGTGTGCAGTGGGGATGTTTTAATTTCCGAACACGGTTAGCACATTGTGGCCTTGTTTGTGGTTAATATTGTTAAGAGTTGGCTTTTTCTTTTTTATAATTAAAGCTTCCATTATTTTTATCTTTTTTTTACAGGTGGATGAAGATTATATTTGTGTTTTCTACTAGTATGTTTCTAATTGAATCTGGTAAGTTTGTTTGTGTGTTTAAATGGGTTTTAATGGAGCTATGATCAGATAGGTGTAACGTAAGGCGTCTGGATAAGCATGCAGTTGTGTAATATATATATATATATATATATATATATATATATATATATATATATATATGTTGTGTGTATTTAGGCAGCATTTTTTCATTCATACATGTTTCATTAAATAATACAGACAGGTGTTGTCTATTTATTTTATGTCAATTCTATACATAACGTCTGATACGCTTAATAACATTATCATTAAACGAAGAAAGAAAATCACAATATTGATCCATATTTTTTAATCCAATCTAAGCTTTCGGCTTACATAAGCCATTATCAAAGATGACAATTACAGTACAATATATTAAGCAATACACGGACAAGAAAGTGATGATAGTCAGTTTCTGTTTACATGGATGATTTCCAAGCAACGATAAACACGTGCATATAAGACGCTGGAAGCGAAAATCGCACCGCAGCTCATGTCGAACTTAGTATTCAGTCGTAAGTGATCCCGAGAGACAGGCTTGCTAACCATTACACCACATCTAAGTGCTTCCTCTTTCCTCATGTGTTCAAGAAATTTCAATTTTCCTTTCTGATGTTAAGTATAATTGTCCTTTTTGTTTCCATTTTCTTTAAAACTTCGTCATTGCTCACATGTTCAGTCTATGGTATTCTCAGCATCCTTCTGTAGTATCACATTTTTGTTGCTTCAAGTCTCTTCTTCATCTGTGAGTAGATTGTACAGCATTCTCTGCTATATCAAAAGACTGATAATACACTAGCAGCATGGCCCAGCGTTGCCCGTGCTTGATTCAAAAATCGTACGACTCATACAGCAATCGCTATCACTTGACTTAAAATATTTTTGCCCTTCCTTGCCTTTAAAGGAGTGCCTTTTGCCGTGCTGATGTTGCTACATGCCTTACTTCTTGCCTATCTCACACTGCGAATTTTTTCTAAGCTCTATACTAAACATTAAATCTGTTACGAAAAAAGAACTAAACGAAATGAACACAAAACGATCAGCATTAAAAAAGGACTCGTAACTGGAAAAACCGAATGAAAAAAGAATTTTAACAACAAATACTTTTTCACACCCAGCCCAGTTCTGCGGAATCGGAATCAACGTTGAGTTTAAGCAAGCGAATGAACCAATTGGAGTAAAGTGCCATGTAGATTTATTTTTTCCCCACTTGTGACGAATGCAGCTATCGATTTTTTTTGCATGCTAGCATGCTAGTTAACATTCGTGTCAGTCAGCTGTTGGCTCTCACGCTGGCCAATAGAATCTTCCTGCCTATTCGTGGCAGCCAGCTCACTCTGGCCAGTACAAAATGGCCGCAAACTACATGAAACTGCCGTAGAAGCATGAAAAAAAAATCGATTATTTCCACTATCGATGGGAGTTGGGAAATGCAAAGTCGGTCTTGGCCTTCCCGCTAACTTGGAGCACGTGCATATAAATTTTGGTGAAGATCCGTCGAAAATTGCAGCCGTGCATTCGTTACACACACACACACACACACACACACACACACACACACACACACACACACCCCTGCCTTTTATAGATAACGGTTCAGTACTGTTTTCTTTGTTTCAAACAAAATTTTCCCGTTTCTTTGCTTAGATTTTGGAAGGCATCTCTCGCTTCCTATTACCCCTTCGGATTTCGATTTGTAATCTGTTACTGTTACAACACTTTCCAGATATTTAAATTGTTGCACTTGTTTGATTTTGGTATCTCCAATTTGTAATTCGCATGATGGACTGTTCCTTTTGCTAACAACCATGCATTTTGTCCTTTTGCATTTGATGTTTAGTCCTTTCTTCTCGCTTTCCTTCACCCTCTCCTGTAAAAGCCCTTGTTAGATTGTGGCTGCCAACAAAAAAATCTAATTCTTTATCTAATTTTCTTAGAATCGTCCCACTGTATAGGTTGAACATAGTCCGGTGAGAAGACACATCCTTGTCTTAAACTCCTTTCTACTTTTGTATATTTTCTGAATTCATTTTCTATCCATATGCAGGTGGCTTGCTGCTAGTATAGGTTCTGAATTGTTTTACTATCCTTTCACGAATATGTAAAGGTATCTAACAGTCCCAACAGTTCATCGTGACGTACTTTATCAAAGGTTTTTGCATAACAAAACATAACTATATACATTCACTTATCGCCCTGTTCACACTCCTTTCCCGTCTTTTGAACAGGAGTATATGTTTATCACTTGTTTGCTGTTTAGGATTGAGTTTCCGGTTCCTTGTAAAGTCTTCTCATTCTCTTTCACTTCCAGTAGCCCATTGAGTCGTAGTGGTATTATCGCCTTGCTTGGGGTGAGATGATTCAAAAAATGTATCTGCCCTTGTCAGTTATGTGCCATACGTGATACACGCTTAGGCGATCATGTATCTTTCGATACATGGCTGACGAGGCAGATTTTTTCCCGCAGTAGGTTGCCATTTCTTTCTGTGGTAGTCCAGTTGCCATCCAAGGTTATAGAACCTAGTTTGCCTTTCTATTTACACATAGCTGGAGGAAGAAGAAGAGGATTCATACGTTTCTCAAGGGTATTAGCACGTAAGTGAATGTGATGGATTCGACTGGAATTCGAACTTGGCTCTCCGCTATCCATTACTCCCCCGTGCCTCCCCTTGTCTCTGCCCTTGACTCAGCTATAATTTAGGCACAAATCATAGTGTGTCGGAGAGCACGCAAAGCAAAAATATCATGGTCATCACGAAATATAAGAATATGAGGCCGTTCAAATAGTTAATGAAAAACACTTACCAGTTTAAACATTACACAGGCAGGCGGTTTAACCTCTGTCCGGTAGCGATTATGGGCATCAACAATTAACTGCTTTTCGGCCTCAGTGATTCCTGTAGTTGTAAGAAAGTAATATTATTGCTGGGCTTCCATATTTTCCAAGAAGTAGCCTATGCAGGCAAATGACACGATCTTAAAAATGACTTAACTATTAATGCGTGCAAATGCACTTTCAGAATGGATTGCATATGAAATAACACTCCGTTCATATTATTTACACTTGGACTAATTGTGTTATTATCACAGTGTTTCGGCTATTGCGTCCACACCTCTTGTCAGGGAACTGAACGTTTTATTCTAATCAACGAGGGTAGATTTTTTTCATCCCACTGTCCATGTCGCTTTGTACTTATTCATTACTCTTTTGTTTCTGCAGAGTCCAAGTCTGTAAAGAGTGTTCCTATAACTTGGACCGAAATTTAAATGTGAATTAAGTTTAAGCGTCTAATGATTTTTTCTTCTTTTTCTTTCAGATTTAACAACTTAAGTCATTAGCAAGGTTAACCATGGAAAGATAAACAATCAAACAATTTATCGAAGCTTATTACGAGAATGGAGGTTCAAACAAAAATGCGGTTTTTTTTGAGGCCAACATACTCGATCAACATAGAGTGCAATGGGAAACGCTATAACGTTGTTGTGGAGAGGTTCAATTCCTGCGCGCGATGACGAATAGAGGTGTCTGCATTTTCGGCCGCATTCTTGTGCACTGCAGCAATGTTTTCAGCTGAACGGCGTAAACGAACACGCAATAGTCTTTTCACATCAGTTTGTTTGAATTTACGAAAAATGTTTCCAATTGAACTCTTGAAACTCTCGTAATAAGCTTCGGTAAGTTTAACACATTGTTTCATTGTTAATCTTTCCATGGTTGAAATTGCCAAAGACTTAAGTTGTTAAATCTAACAGAAAAAGAAAAAAAAAATCATTAGCCGCTTAAAGTTAATTCACATTTAAAATCGGTCTAAGTTATTGGAACACGCTTTATATTCGAGCATTCTTATTGTTTGCTCAAAATCATTTCACAACATATATATTATAAAGAGTGTCCCAATAACTTGAACTGATATTAAATGTGAATTAAATTTAAGCGTCTAATGATTTTTTTCTTTTCTTTCAGATTTAACAACTTAAATCTTTGGCAATTTCAACCATGGAAAGATTAACAATCAAACAACGTGTTAAACTTATCGAAGCTTATTACGAGAATGGACGTTCAAACAGAAATGCAATGAAAAGTTCCCAGGTCGCATCATCTCTCGAAATAGCGAAGTCAATTGGCCACCACAATCGTGCGACTTGACGCCTTTAGATTTCTTTTTTGGGATCATCTCAAAAGTAAGGTCTATGCCAACAAACCAACAACAATTCAACAACTGAAAGATGAGATAATAAAGGATATTAGCGAGATTGAGGAGCAACTATGCAGAGACGTCATCAAAAATTTTGACCATCGAGTGAAGGTGTACCGCCGAAGCACTGGCCGACATTTGGGCGATATTATTTTTTACACATAATTGCCATGATCTAAATAACATGACCCAATAGAGAAATAAATAAATTTTCACCAATAACACTGATTTATTTACTATGGAATCTGATCCGTCTTAATGAAACACCCTTATAGTACCCGAGTCAGGGAGTGAACTCCAAATTACTATGTCACCAAATATCTAGGGATATATATTTTATATTGTTCGGATTGTTGTTCCATATTTATTGTTATATTCACGACGTTTCAGCTGTTTTACGCTCCGTCCTTCTCCAGGTGATATAGGTTGTCCTTGGGGATACATGGCGCAGTGGATAAAAGCGTTGGTTGGAGTAATCCAGTGATTTGAGCCAAAGAATTGTGAGTTCAATACCTGGCCACAGTAGAGGTGAAAAAAACCTGACTTGGAGAGTTCATTTACTAAAAGGAAATGCTTGAAACTGAGACACCCAGATAAGGCATGGACACGTGGAACGAGAACAATCTACCACTGTTGACTAAATAAAGGGTTCGGTCCGAAATTCAAAATGCATATCACCGCTGGAGCTTACAACGATGTGAAATCAGACAGACGCATTCATATATATATATATATATATATATATATATATATATATATATATATGTGTGTGTGTGTGTGTGTGTGTGTGTGTGTGTGTGTGCTTCTTCAAAGTCCTTAATGATCTTCACCACAGCACAAATTTCAAATTAGTTTGGAGTCTATATCTGTTAATAATTTAGTAGATAGATCTGACCTTGATCAGCGGCGTGTCTGCGAAACCTTGAAGTCGATCACAAGATAAGATTTTTGAACTTTTATTTATTTATTGACAATGCGCACACGCACGCACGCACGCACACACATATATATATATCTATATATAGCGGGTGAAATAGCAAAATTATCATTACCGTGAGACAGTATAATTGTCCATCCCACAAAATGTTTAATATCTAATTAATCACTAAACCATTTGAGTTTCTTTTTTTACAGGTTTTCATATAAGAAAGAAATGACAGTTCAAAGAAAAGAGTGAAAAGAGACTTGAAAATGATATCGTAAGTGAAACGTATGAGGTATTTTGTTACTCCAGGACAGAAAGTTGAAAAGTTAGAGAGGGCGAAGATCATCTTAAATTAGTTGGAAACTGATCCTGGAATAATATATATATATATATGGACTTTATTTCGATCATTCATGTGCTTCCGATCCTTATCTATGATTAATTAATGATGAACATGTCATTATCGTTTATGGCCAATTTCATCACGATTCTTCAGTTCAGCTTGGAGAGTTATGATAAATTCTTCTTGCTCAAAGTAGTCCAATAGTGTTTTAAAACCCTCGGAGAATTCAAGTAAGATATCTTTAATCATTATATATATGACTGGGAGAACTCGATTCGTTTTTAACGATATATTCGCGTATCATTCTATTTTTGATTGCATAATTTTGAAGCAAATTTTAAAGGGGGCCACATCATACACGAAATATAAAATTATATACATATACATATATACACACACACACACACACATATATATATATATATATATATATATATATATATATATATATATATATTATTTGATCAGTGTCTCTCCAATCTTTCTGAATACATCGCCACACTGACATCTGAATTTATAAATTGCAAAAAATCTGGTGGGTAGGTTATTTAGTCTGGTACCAAAAACAATACGTGGATTGTCGGAAAAATAACAATTTCTAACTTCGTATGGTATATACTGAGCCATTGCTAACGCGTACAATTCTCCATGGATTTTGTCTTGTGTTGAAACAAACTCTATTTTGGGGAATACTAAAATATTAATTCGAGCTAGCAAATCATGGAAACTTGTATCTCATGACAGGAGATAGGACTGTCAAAATGTAATTTCAGTTATGCTTACCGGAATTCAACAAATTGGGACTGGTCGGGATGCACGCTGTATGTCCACTGATTCCATGAAATTTCCTTGGGCACTGAAGATAAAATAAAAATTGTTAAATCGCGCGGTAGCAAAATGAAATATGGAAGTTTTCAAAGAACGTGGGATGTGCGGGTGGTGTAATGGATAGTAACACAGAATGAAAAACATGAGATACGAGTTCGAATCCCAGTTGGATTTATTATATTCATTTGCGCGCAAATATCCCCAGGAAAGTTATGAATTCATTTTCTTCTCCAGTTACGGGTTAAACAGTAAGACTTGCTTTTATAAAAATCATTGTTATCGCCAAAAAATTGTTAATGTAATATTCACTCTAAAAATGTTTTATTCGATCCAAAATATCTTTTGGCTTTAAATAACGCACAAAGGGTTGATAAACTGTAAAAAACAAATCAACCAATGAGTCTGTTTTAAACAGTTGAAAATTAATTTGTTTAAGTCCTTGGTTTATCGGACCTTCGTCATGTTGCTTGAATACTGAACAGGATTCAGAAATTGAATTTATTAGGAAGGTTTTCAGCGAGAATAATTATCGTTTGGACATTTTAGAGTCCAGCATTAGGGAAAAATGTGACAGTTTCGTAAACCTGGTAAGGTGAGTGGGAAATTTCCCAAGCAAATTTCAGTGGGAAAAAAGAAAAAAAAAAGAACTCCAGCCGGAAAATCTATTCGTTATTAAAACCGCAGTAGCAATCTCTATTGTGCTAAGGTTCAACAGAAAACGGTCAAGTCTCGGGTTTCAATGGGTTAAACACAGAGAGTTTAGTAACAAAGAAAAGAGTACTGAGCTGCTAGTTGACATCTGTCCTCCTTTACGGCAGCGAATGTTGGACGGTCTCCTCAAAGATGAAGAAGAGACTCGAGGCAACAGAGGTATGGTTCGACAGAAGGATGCTAAGGATATCATGAACTGAGCGTGTGAGCAACGATGAGGTTTTAGAGACGATGCTAACAAGGAGGAAGCTTATAATTAACATCAGAAAGAGGCAGCTGAAATTCCTGGAAACGTAATGAGAAAGGAGGGCTTGGAGAATATGATACTCACTGGTCGAATAGAGGGAAAGAGAGAAGGCTGTGTGAGCAACGATGTCGTTTTGGAGACGATGAGGATGCTTCTCCGTAAAAATCAATCTTAGTCTCTTCAAATTCGGTGTCAACCGATATCTATCTTAGATGTCCTCATAATGCGCACCTTTTTATTCTTTCTTCCCCCCTCACTTACAGTAATATTACTCAGTAACCCTCTACCTTGAGTGGCTCTTGTGTCTTATATTGATCTTTTTTCAAGCAAAGAAGATTGAATGTCCAGAAATGGTTATACAATTCGAATTGTGCATTAATGGATAGCGCCTCGGATTGAGGAATCGGTGAGCAGAGTTCGAATTCAGGTAGAGTTTGTTACGTTCACTTACGTGTAAGTAACTTGGGAAAGGTACGAATCCATTTCTTCTCCCACAACTATCAGTAAATAGCAAGAATAACTGGGTCTTGGGTGGCTACCTATCTAGGAGAAGGACAACTCTGAATTCAAAACCTCTATGGTTTAAATAGCCTCACAAACTCACAATTTCCTAACCGTGGTGAGTACGGTTACACCCTGAAGACATGGTCAGTCAGGGAGGGGTTCCTCCTAGGAATCAGAAGGCTCTGGATCTGGATCTGTGGTTCTATTACAAAAGTGAATGAACTATAGATCCTGTTCAAGAGGAAGGCTTACTCTCGAATTAAACTGATAAAATGGCTTCAATCTGATATAAAGAAAGAATCTAAATTAATACATTAGAGAATGGTAAGAACGGATCCAAAACAGAAATAATTTCAAGAGTGGCTTGAAAAAATAGCAGCTGTTGCAAAGCTAATGACCAATCTGGGAAGACAAGGACATCTGCCTGCGATAAAAGATCAGACCGTTGCGTGCATCGGCCTTATCAGTCTTTCTGTACGCCTGCGAATCTTTGACATTGGCAAGTAGAATTAGAGCGAAGAACGCAGTCATTAGAAATGAGATGCTACACAGGCATCGTAGGCATCTTCTATGTAGATCGCATCGCAAATAACTCTGTACGAGACGACATAAAACAAGAAGCAGGACAAAATGAAAGAGGTCATGGGCGCTGCCAAAAAAGAGAAAGTTGAAAGGTTATGACGGAATTTCTAAGCGTAGCTTAGATGTGTCACGAGGCCTAAAGTATGGGACATCCAGTGAGGATCGAAATCACTATTCAGTTAAGCTTGCTATTACACAACGCCGAAGTGCCCAAGGAAGTTGAAATGGTATGGCCGTGTCACAAGAGCCAACAGTTAACAAACATATGGAGGGAGCTGGTCTCAGCTGAACAGTGACCCTACGACCACGCCCCGTTTTAGGTTGCTTCTGTCGCTGACGAGTAAATATTAGCTTGTTGAACGTTTAACATTAAGAGATTAAATAAAAACAAAACCAGAAGTGATGTAAACGTTACCTCTTTTTTGCTGCATAAATGTCCGGGTAAGTTTACGAGCAAGAAGAGCACTGAAAATAGAAAGAAAATTTAGTCTTTTATCATGACAATTTAGAAAGAAAATATTCAAGAAGAGCTCAAGGAATTCAAGAAAAGAATCTCCATTAGTCTGTCACTCGAACTGCAATAATTCACGTCACCTTACTCTGCGCAGACTAGCCGAACTTCATACTGGCTCACCTAGAAGTCAGAACACAACTGATACGATAATGCTAATGTTAATGATAATATTAGCAGTTTCCCTACAAGGAAACATTTCGCATTCATTGACCGAACAGCCAGTACTGCTGTCGGATGAACTTCACAAAATCTTTCTCTACAAACAATTTTTCATGAAAATAAGTTTTTCAAGTCCAGCAGTTGTTACTCATCTTTCCAGTATTGATGGAGGATTTCCTTCTGATTTTTTTTAATCTGAATCAGTGTGGAACGCCAACATCTTGATTATTCCATTATTTTCTCTTCGAGTTACATATGCTATCCATTTTAGTTGTTGCTGCTGTTGGTAGTCCTCAAGTGATGTGCTTTTATTTATTTGGTACAGCTCTTTGTTTGTAATTCTGTATCACCAGTCCAAAATGTTCAACGAAGAAAGATCTTTGCCAAGACTCTTAGACTTCACTAGCTAAAAGCCATTTACAGCTGACCGTTTAGATATTTCTGAACGGGTTTGGTGCTATGCACGACATCCAGATAAAAGTTTCGATCTGACGAGGCTATTTCAGAACATGTCTCGAGTTTTCAGGTTGATGTTTTGGTTTTATTTATTTTTTGTTTTGGTTTTATTTATGTTTTGGTTTATTTATTTATTTGGTTTATTTATTTGGTTTATTTATTTATGTTTATTTATTATGTTTATTTATATTTATTAGGTTTATTTATTTATGTTTATTTATTTATGTTTATGATGTTTTGGTTTTATTTATGTTTTGGTTTTATTTATTTGGTACAGCTCTTTGTTTATAATTCTGTAGCACCAGTCCAAAATGTTCAACGAAGAAAGATCTTAGACTTCACTAGCTAAAAGCCTTTTACAGCTGACCGTTTAGATATTTCTGAACGGGTTTGGTGCTATGCACGACATCCAGATAAAAGTTTCGATCTGATGAGACTATTTCAGAACATGACTCGAGTTTTCAGGTTGATGTTTTGGTTTTGTAGTAAACTACATCTCGGGTAGCCTGTACTATATTCAATTTACTTATCTCCTAGACTAAATTTGTTACAACTGACCCATACCCCGGGGTATTTGAGGTGTTTTTTTATTTACTAATTCCGCATTTTTTTTTTATGATGAATTCGGGGTAGGTGCCATCACTGGTTTCCTTCTAGTTCCAGATCATAATTTCTGTTCGTCTTGAATCCTATTTCTTAGAACACTTGATAGATGATGTTGATTTTCTCTTCAAAATCATTCTTATCCCAACTATGTATACCTATGTCATCAGCATAGCCCCTATCATCATTATCAGTACACTGGCATCGGAAGGGAAACCGGGATCATAATCTTTTATTGGTAGATTCGTTTGAGATGCAGTATGGAATGGTTAGTGCCCATCTCATCACATCTGTGTTTGTAAATGTTTTGGAAAAGACTAAATAAACTGGGGCACTAATTTCCACTTTGTTGTACTCATGACGAGGTTTGAAATGTTTCCGTGTTGTGGTCCTGGATCTAACCAATGCCTTTATCCACTGTGCCATGTGTCCTTGAGAATATTTCTGGGTATTATAAACCTAATGACTTCAGCAACCATTTTTACCAGACATGTAAGACATGTATGATTCTTTAGATCGATGCATTCAGTGTATTCCGGATCTTGGAAGGTGCTTTCTAATAGGTGAGGAGAAGACATTTATTTACATTATTCTGACTATTGTCCTCATCTTTGTCGCCATATTTATCACAACGTTTCGGCCGTTGTACGCTCCGGCCTTCTTCAGGTGGTTAGAATGTCGAACTGAACCCTTTATTTCGCTCACTGGGGTAGACTGTTCTTGTTCCACGTGCCATGTTTGATGGATGTCAGTTATCTCCTGTTAATTTCCCTCTGAAAGTTCTCCACTGCCTTAACCGGGTATTGAACTCACACTCTTTGGGTCCTGTCACTGGATCTAACCAATGCCTTTATCCACTGTGCCATGTGTCCTTGAGAATATTTCTGGGTATTATAAACCTAATGACTTCAGCAACCATTTTTACCAGTTTTTTTATTGCAATTTTTGCTGTTATCATTGCATGTTTTTTTACCAGAGTTCATATATTAACTTTGTTGCTATCATTGCTTTTCTCTTGCACTCCTTATTACTGGTTCCCATATTGTATTTATTTCTATGCTTGGTCGGCTCAGGGGATTTTTGTAGCCTAGCATATGTGCTGATTCCTTAAGTTTACGAATTTTCCAATGGTGTTCCTTGTCTATGATCTAACCCTGATCCCACAGGGGGCGGTGATCTCCCTTCTCTCTCCATATGTGACCAGCCACGCCTGATTTTTCTACTTCCCCTCTTGTTACAGCTTTCTGGTGTTCTTGAAGCCTTACCTTGAGGGGGCTGCCTGTCTCTCCTTTATATTCCTTCCCGCAGCTGCACGGGGTAGCGTACACACAGTCTTTAGTCATATTATCCTCTATGGGGGGTCTTACTCGAGAGAGATATCTGCGAAGTGTCGTCAAGGTTTTGAAGGTTGTCCTGATGTTAAATCTCCTGAGCCGACCAAGCATAGAAATAAATACAATAGGGAACCAGTAATAAGGAGTGCCAGAGAAAAGCAATGATAACAACAAAGTTGCTATATGAACTCTGGTAAAAACATGCAATGATAACAGCAAAAATTGCAATATGAGCACTGGCAAAAATGGTTGATGAAGACATTAGGTTTATAATACCCAGAAATTCATACATATATTCATATTCAGGACACAAAGAGTGTGAGTTCAATATCCGGTTAAGGCAGTGGAGAACTTTCAGAGGGAAATTAACAGAAGAAAACCGACATCCATCAAACATGGCACGTGGAACTAGAACAGTCTACCCCAGTGAGCGAAATAAACCACCTGAAGAAGGCCGGAGCGTACAACGGCCGAAACGTTGTGATAAATATGGCGAGAAAGATGAGGACAATAGTCCGAATAATGTAAATAATGTACATAATACCTCATCTCAGAAATATAGACAGACTCTGTGAGGAGAAGAATTCTTAATTGATGTGTTCTTATCCTTCTGTAGGATCGACAAATCAGATATACTGTTTCCTATTATTCTTGTTGTTTGATGGCAGACATGTCACTATTGCATCCCTTACCAGAACGAAATCGAAACTGGGTAGCGAGGAGTTGAATTTTGTGAAACGATGAAAGCCAAGTCAATATAATGTTCATTAATACTTTTACCATGATGGGTCCAATTGAGACACCTCTGTACGTGAGGCTCTTGAGGCCTACCTTTCTGTTTCCATAATGCATTAATGCGGGATAAACCTCACTTTTGTGAGGGTGCATTTCAAGTTCTTTCATAAAACAGAGAAACTTTTTTTTTATTGAGAAAGTAAGCTATTTTATGTTCAGCATCAATGTCAAGCGATGTTTTTATTATTCCTTAGCTTTTTAATAGTTTTTTTAAAAATTTCATCATCACGAGGTTCGTTGTTGATTATGTTTGGAGACGGACTTTGTAATACTTAGGTGGATATTGGTATACGTCATATTTCTGAAGGTATTTTAAGTATAGTGTGTTCAGGGTTGCAATGTGATTCAAACTGTTTTATGAAACCCTGATATTTATTCTGTGGAGGTTTTGCTTGTATGATATTGTGATTTTTCACTTTTCTCCGCATACTACTTAGCTTCATTAATTTAATTTCCAATTTTCCGGAGACACTAGTTTCTCAAAGAATTAACTAGTTTAAGTCTGAGTATTTCCATGAAGTCAACCATTATCATTACATACTGCTGATCCATGACATTTGGCACGTTAGTGTATTTACACATTTTTACTTTGTCTGACCCAGCTACAAAACACTTTGTTTAAAGTAAATATTTATTTCCTCCCGAACCAATAGAATAAAATATAAATGACCAATATTTACCTATCCTCGAACAATTAAATGCGTATCAACTCGTATATAACCCGTTAAATATTTATTTATATCCGGACCAATTAAATTCTCCAAATATATAAATGTTTATAGAAGCAAATATAAATAACCAGTATCTACCTATCTCGAAATCAAGTAAAGACTTAAATCGTCCTGGGTATGACGATAAACTACATCCGGTAGCAAGTCTTCTGATCGGAACGATTTGAGGAGCGTGGAATCACCTCTTAATTGCTGCTGTTTTCAGGTCCACCCTGACCCGGGGTAGTAGCACCTGTTATGATACCAACTATGGGCAAATTTTGAACCCCTAAACTAGGGGTCAAAACATTATGAAAGTTTAGAAATACATTTTTATAATAAAAGTGCCAGCAAGACAGTTTCATAGTAAAAAAATTACCAGCAATACATTTTTCAAGAAAAAATATTATCAGCAATACATTTTTGTAGGAAAAAATATTACTAGAAATAGATTTTTGTAAAAGAAAAATTACTGCAATACTTTCTCATTTTCTTTTTCTGAAACTCTTTCTCAAATTTCTTTAATTCCTTTTTTATTTTTCTTTCTCTCTTTCTCATTTTCTTTCTTTTTCTTACTTTCTTATTTTCTTTCTTTCTTTTCTCTTACTTTCTCATTTTCTTTCTTACTTTCCCCTCTTTCTCATTTTCCTTCTTTCTTTCTTTTTCTTACTTTCTTATTTTCTTTCTTTTCTCTTACTTTCTCATTTTCTTTCTTACTTTCTCCTCTTTCTCCTTTTCCTTCTTTCTTTCTTTTACTTTCTTATTTTCTTTCTTACTTTTCCCCTTTTTTCTCATTTTCTTTCTTTCTTTCTTTTTCTTACTTTCTTATTTTCTTTCTTTCTTTCTTTTCTCTTACTTTCTCATTTTCTTTCTTACTTCCCCTCTTTCTCATTTTCTTTCTTTCTTTCTTTCTTTCTTTCTTTCTTTCTTTCTTTTTCTTAGTTTCTTATTTTCTTTCTTTTTTTCTTTTCTCTTACTTTCTCATTTTCTTTCTTACTTTTCCCCTCTTTCTCATTTTCCTTCTTTCTTTCTTTTTCTTACTTTCTTATTTTCTTTCTTTTCTCTTACTTTCTCATTTTCTTTCTTACTTTCCCCTCTTTCTCATTTTCCTTCTTTCTTTCTTTTTCTTACTTTCTTATTTTCTTTCTTTTCTCTTACTTTCTCATTTTCTTTCTTACTTTCTCCTCTTTCTCCTTTTCCTTCTTTCTTTCTTTCTTTCTTTTACTTTTTTATTTTCTTTCTTACTTTCCCCTTTTTCTCATTTTCTTTCTTTCTTTCTTTCTTTTTCTTAGTTTCTTATTTTCTTTCTTTTTTCTTTTCTCTTACTTTCTCATTTTCTTTCTTACTTTTCCCCTCTTTCTCATTTTCTTTCTTTCTTTCTTTCTTTCTTTCTTTCTTTCTTTCATGTTGTGTCTCTTTCTTTCTTTCCCCTTTTTCTCATTATCTTTCTTTCTTTCTTTCTTTTTCTTAGTTTCTTATTTTCTTTCTTTCTTTCTTTTTTCTTACTTTCTCATTTTCTTTCTTACTTTTTCCCTCTTTCTCATTTTCTTTCTTTCTTTCTTTCTTTCTTTCTTTCTTTCTTTCTTTCTTTCTTTCTAACAAGAGAAAATCTGGAGTATATTTTGCTTAAATTATTTTGATAGGCCAGTAAAAAGTAAGTCCTTACGCTTAGAATGACGTTATCAAAGAAGACATCTTTCTTGTCGCGATGTTCTTTACTGCAAATTAAGACTCGTTTTTTCTCCACCCAAATATATTTAAACCATTTTTTTTTCAAGCACGACTGAGTACATTTATCCGGTTACGCTATGTCTACATCCTGGACTTATGGGGACACCCTGACAGAATTATTTTTTCGTATCAAATTTACGCCTGACTTTTAAGAGCTTGGATGAAAATAGACGTGAACAGAAACATACCATCTACGTTTCTGTTGAGTATAACGGAAAGTCACTTCTTTTGTAATATAAGGAGATTACTTGTTAGTCAAACAATTACAGCAATATTTATTATTTACTAACAATTTCACATTCAATTTGAGAGTTGACAGGGAGACTAAGGGAGGGGAAAATAACAAATATTAATCACTTCTTTATTTCATGATTATAAGCCTACCATTCATCCATGTATTGCATATTGCTATCACATCTAGTCTGGTGTTTCTGATGTGCATACGGTGAAGTAATGGTTAGCGGCTCGGACTGAGGAATCGAAAAGACTAATTCGAATTTTAGTCGAAACCATGAACTGACAAGAGATTTCATACCTTGGGAAAGGTATGAATACTCTTCTTCTCTCCCCCCCCCCAGCTATGGGTAAATAGCAGGACAGACTGAGTTCTATAGCCTTGGATGGCAACTAATCTACCGCAGAAAGAAACGGCAACCTACTGTAGGAAAAAAATCTGTCTCGTCAGTCATGTATCGAAAGATATATGATCGCCTAAGCGTGTATCACGTATGGCACATAACTAACTGATCTAGAGATACTTGTCAAAATCCAAAGAAGAATCTGCAATGTCATCGGTGCTGAGCTGTCATTTGTCATTTTTCTACTGACGTAACATAGCTTCCCTGGGGTTTTTCTATAAATATTTTCATGGTGACTATTCTGATGAACTTTCCTCTTTGTTTTTTCTTCTTTACAAAAAAAAATATTTTGGCTTATAATAACAATTCTTTTATTTTTTTTCGAGTGGATATTGGATTAACAATTTTTTTTAGAATAAGAATAATTTATACCAAATACAATTCCTACTAATTAACCCATAGCTGGGGGAGGAGATGTATTCATACCTTTTTCAAAGGTAAGTGTATTTAACTGTTACCCTGAACAAGTGCTTGAAGAAGGCCGGATGGCAAAAAGTGCGAAATTCTATGATAATAACAACAAAGATGACGACAATAGTCTGGGTGTAAATTGTTGTAGCATACCTACGGACGATAATGGGTATGTCACCATTCACATAAATACAGTAGTAAATACTGTATGTTGGTCTGCAGTTGGAGATTCGTCTCCAGCTGTGCTGGTCAAACTCTCTGCCTCCAAGCCGAGAGGGTCCCTAGACGAGCCTATGTCGGAAGGCAGAGTCTCATCTCAGAAAACAGCTACTCGATCCTGTTTTATAGGGGGTCTATGGGGAATTTTTGGCCGAGCCTACGGGCTCAGATACCCCGCATTAAATTCGGCCCTGTGTGTGTGGCGGTTGGTAGATACCCTACAGTTGGAGATTCATGGTGGAATTCACTTGACTCATTCTAGCAGTTGACTACTTCTACGCGTCACTGGCGAATCTTATATGTGTTGTTCTTGTCCTAAGTATTGTCGTTCATTACCAACTTTCATTTGATTATTCTATTCTATTCAGTAACCTTCCCTAGGTTACAACATAAATAATGAAAACTCCACATCCAAGAAATTCACACAGAGATAGCACTTCCTCTGTTAGTAAATGACATTTGCTTTTTACGGCTTTGTGGGTCATTTAAAGCCGAAATACATTTCGAATTTTTGGAATAATTCTTTTCCTTTGCGAGTGACTATTGCAATTGCAATAATTTTTCTAGATACACGTTCTACTATTTAACCCATAACTGAGGGAGGGGAAAGAGATGGATTCATACATTTCCCCCGCAGTATTTACGTGTAAGTGGATATAATGAACTCTACTGGAATTCGAAATCAGCTCTCGGATTTTTCATTTCTAGTCGCTATCTATTGCACCACCCGCGCATCTTATACAGAAAGATAATTCATCTAAAACGGTTCATTTTATGAAAAGATTAGATATGAAAATATAGATTCAGGAATCTTGAAAATTTATATATCGCGATCTAGCTCCCCCCTGCTTATACCATCTTATACCCCCTTTCTTCCTCCATGTTTATATTGTGGCGTCATGTCTATTCAACTTACTAAGTAATATGTCCAATTCAGTTGTCGACAAATTATCTGTCAGACCTGCTTGCAATTAAGTGTAACTCTAGGCAAAATGCTCTAATTACGAGGATCTAACTGATTGCTCAATAGGAACAGCTTGTTAATTGTTATTGTCTGCTAAGCACAATTTAGTTCAGGGGTTTCAAACACGCGATCAAACACGCGGACTATCTTTCTGCGACCCACGGACTATCTACACGCTGCCTGCGGACTACCTATAGCCCGCGGATTATCTTTCTGCGGCTCTGGGACTAAATGTATC
The DNA here is from genome assembly GCA_903632075.3 of Acanthosepion pharaonis. Classification (NCBI taxonomy): domain Eukaryota; kingdom Metazoa; phylum Mollusca; class Cephalopoda; order Sepiida; family Sepiidae; genus Acanthosepion; species Acanthosepion pharaonis. The sequence goes on from CAHIKZ030000076.1 coordinate 959,276, forward strand.
CCTCATCTCTTCCATACTTTTGCGTATTGAGCTAGATCTACCCTAAAAGCGCCAACAGGCATTTAATCAGTTTTAGGATCACCGAGGTCTGTTCTCGTTCTTCTTCACAAAAGGCCTCCAATGTTTAATACGCTTAACTATGTATGGCACAAGGCAACACTTATGGAGCAATCTGTGAGGATCGGACTCATCATGTAGTTGATCAACTAGACTAGCTGAAAGCCATTATTCCATGTCGAGACATATTTACTAAGCTTTGTTTGGAACAAGGCCAGTAGTATATGGACACCCGGCGAGGACTGGCTGGCCAAACTAGACTGCTGTTATCTCACACCGATGCTTCTCATTATTAGTAACTTCTCCCACGGAATTTAACTATATCTAAACCAAACTTCTTTCTTTCAAATCTAATCTTTTGACATACTTCGAGAACGCTGTTTCGAGTTTTTCTAATATGATTTTTTAATCTTCTTGAATTTATCGTCCCAAACCATTTATGCATACAAAACACTGACATTTCCCTTAAATTTCCTTCTCTTAGTATTTTTTATTCTTTTTTTTGGATATGGAATGTAAATAAAACGAAATATTGTGAAAATAGCGCCCGTAATACGATATGATTCATTTTTAACTATATTACAACTCTTTAAATTCCATGAAAAACAAAAACAAATAAAAAGCCAGGATAAATTCCAATATATATATCGGATGATATTTGAGACCGATATGCTCACAGAAGCAATAAAATTGTCCTTGTTTTGACTTCTCGGAATATTTTCCCATCACAAATTCCTTCATATATGACCGGAATAAATCTGGGCATTGGTTTCAAGTTTTTCTTTTGGTTTTTTAAGAGATTCTACAATTTGGTTATATTCAAATACAAAGGAAGGTTCGGTATAGTGATTTTCTAAGCATAGCTTAGATGTGGCACAAGGCTGAATTTAGGGGGCGCCCAGTGAGAATCGAACTCACTACTCAACCGTAATAGTTCTAGCGAGACAAGCTTGCTAACCATTACACCACCTCGATGTGCCCCAAGGAAGGTTCGGTATATGACGTTAGATAAAGAAATGAGGGTGAAATGTAAGGGAGGTAATTCAGTGTATGGTATGGGGAAATTGTGTTTGGTGATAAAATCAACAATACACGATCCAAATTACATAGTAAACATTACCAACTTGAAATTATAATTATATAAAGTAATAAACAATTTACGGTTTTGTTTATGGACTTTATCTTTCAAAAATAAAGTGCAATTAAATTTTATTCAATTATTTATTCCTCATTATCTGCAAAGACTTGTTGTCACTTATCAAATAGCTCGTCAAATTTGAGTAAAAATTCTGCAGGTTTTGATGTGAAAAGAGTCACTAACATTTGATAGTCATAGTGAGACAAGGATGAATTACCAATGTAACTCAAATTCAATGTCAGCAGCATTCTATTAGAATGGGTTATAATTAATTTACATTTTTTGTTGGTTGATTGAGTGATTATTTCATTTTGTGGCATATCAATATCTATGGGTTATTTAATATCGAAATCTAAATATTTTGAACACAATTTTAGGGATAAACACCATAGTTCGGGATAAAAACAAAATTAAAAAAAGCAGCCGCTGACGAAATTTAAACCTGCATGCCGAATCCTTGCGACACTGTGTAACATCTGCGACAGATATCAAATCAGATATTCAAACAAGGAGTATAACTTTAGCAATGGGTTGTATATACGAGTACAACTTGAGGTATTGAGTGAACTTGAGTCACAGTAGACTTTCAAAACATGGGACCTCCCTGAAACGAGAGATAAAATATATTGTTTTTTTTTTAATAAAAAGTGTATTGCTGGTATTTTTAATATAAAAATGCATATTTATACTTTCGTATTGTTTTGCTTTTGTTTGGGTGTTACCTATTTGACCATAACTAGGACCCTAAGAGGGGCTACCACCCTGAGTCAGAGTGGATCTGGGAACGACAGCAATTAACAGATGGTTCCACACCCCTCAAAACCTCAGAGGCCTTGCTGCTGGATGTAGTTTGTCATACACAGGACTATAAATAATTTACGTTTTGGTTTATTGACATTATTCTTCAAAAAAAAAAAAAGTACATTTCAATTTTATCCAGGTATATATTCACTGTTATTTGCTACTTATCAAGCAGCTCTTCAGAACGTTTCGAGTAAAATTCCACAGGTTTTCATGTAAAACAAAATCTTGAATCTAGTTTTCACCGGAGAAAGTTTTCGCCATCAAAGTGTTTTGCAGTGATCAAAAAATCATACTAATCGGTTGGTGTAAGGTTAGGTGAATGTGACAGTTAGGGTGGAACAGACCAACCGAGTTCCATAAGTTTTCTCTGTCTTATTTCTACTTCATGCATTCTTCTATTGTCAAATTGAGGAGAAGAACATCTTCCTATTGACTAACACAGGGTTTGTTTTAACTAGACTTTTATGGACATATTGCTGAATGTGCAAATGTGCATTGATTGTTACATTGCATTGTAAGAACACTAAATGAATAAGATCCCAATAGTCTTTCATGGCAGTTAGCTCTTGGGGGTTAATTGTAGAGATTTATCCTTGTCAGTGCACTGACTTTAGGCTTTTTTTTCTTATTGTACATAACGCTTCCCAAAGAATTCTATAATAATATTAGGTTGAGTCATAAATAATTTCTGTTTTTGCTTACCAAATTTAGTCTTCAAAAAATAAAAGTATATTTTCATTTTATCTAGTTATATATTCACCATTATTTGCAATAACTTGTTGTTACTTATCAGGCAGCTCTTCGATACCTTTTGAGTAAAATCCTGCAGGTTTTGATGTAAAACAAACTCTAACACAGGGTACATTTTGACTAAACTTTTATGGGCGAATTACAACTGCTGGATGTTTTAGTGTGCATATCATGATAGTTCTTTTTCCTGTGCCGTCAGTGCTATTTTCAGTTAGAATTTATAAAATACTGGTGATACTATAGCGTTCATAAGAATTCTTTTTATAATTTTACCCATTCAAGATTTGATAACAAAACGCTTTGAAGTGTATCTTAGGCAAGACAGATTGATGGAGCCAAACCCTCTCAAGGCTGGTTTGAATTCAGAGTTTTTACTTCTCCTAGACCAGTTGCCAGCCAAGGCTGGCAACTGATCTAGAAGAAGTAAAAACCAGACCAAAAAACAACACCTATGCCACCCAAGGCTATAGGACCCGGTTTGTTCTGCTATTTACCCATAACTGCGAGAAGAGATGGCTTTTCTAAAGTTAAGTTATAAACAGCTGCAATGCCGTGGTATTGCAATCAATTTGAAATCTGTGGTTTGGCATTATAAATAAAATATAACCGCTTTTGAGTAGACGAGTTTAAAGATTCAGTTGATGTTCAAAATCGTAGCATTAGAATTTCGTTCCCGTCATCAGTGAAAACCTTATAACACAGACTTATAAAATTTATAATTTACTAAAACTTTACAAATTGTATCTGGACAAGATACATAGCACAAGCACGTTATTATTAAACCAATGTGTCATCAAATAAAACCTTCATTTACTTCAAAGGGAAATTGTACTGAACAATTTAACTATATTATTATGTAATCATACTTATTATAAAACCCAGGTTGTGTGTGTGTGTGTGTGTGTGTGTGTGTGTGTGTGTGTGTGCGTGCGTCTGTACGTTTATATATTGGATCGGATTTCCTACATTTTTCAATCGATTTCAACAAAGCTTCACAGGACTACGTAAAATTACCTTGCGGTGGTTCTGACAGCGCCAAAAATTGGAAAAACACAATTGTTTTTACACGAAATCAATTTGAAAACACAATAAAACACAATTCTGTCGCTAGAATGAAAGGGGGACAACTCATATCGAGTTATACTTTTTATAAAACCCAGGTTGTGTGTGTGTGTGTTCGTTTATATATGGGATCGGATTTCCTACATTTTTCAACCGATTTCAACAAAACTTCACTTTTTTTTGGCAGGTAGTGTTTCTTATTGTCTTGCACACTTTTTTTAAAAATTTATTTTTACATTCAGAATGCTTTAAAAATTCCGTTCACAAGACAATTGTTTATAATAAAATTCTATTCAATCGGTAGACTCATAACGATTGAAAACAATGTTGATTGACCAATTCGTAAAAAAAAAACAACGAAACAAAAAAAAATAATTAAGACATGCGTGTCTGTCAACCTTAAACAATAATCTTTGTCAATTTTATTTTTCAGTCTTTATGATGGTCGATACTTGATCTATCTCTTACTGTTACATCCCCGGGCAACGCCGGGCTCTACTGCTAGTATGTTATATTTAGTAGTTTTAGTGTGATTTTCAATAAACAATGCAAATTTAAAACATTTTGTCGTATAATTTGTGCCCAGCAGTTTAGCTTCAAAATCGTAGCATTGGAATTTAATTCCAATGAACAGTGAAAGTCTTATAAAATTTATAATTAACTGAAACTCTACAAATTGTATCTGGACAAGATACATGGCACAAGCACATTATTATTAAACCAATATTTCATCAAATAAAACCTTCATTTACTTGAAAGGAAAGGTATACCGAACAATTTAACTATATTATGATGTCATATGTTATACAGTGCAGTAGTTTTAGTGTGAATTTTCAATAAGCAATGCAAATTTAAAACATTTTGTCTTATAATATGTGCCCAGTAGTACTATGGTGTTAGTGTGTAAATCCTTCCCTTAAGGGGTTTGTAAGACATCTATTTATCATCTCTCAGTTGCGTCAGTGCACTCAGGGGCGACTCTGTCAAAGGACAGAATCGCAACTGAGAAAAATTATACTGAGAGGTACCCAGTCTTAGGGAACAGTTGCCTGAGGCCGCGCCATCTCATTGCACCAGAGAGAGGGATCTGTGCTCGCACCGAGGCCAGCACAACCGACGGTTGCGGGGGCTGCAGGCAATTTATGTTCCTGGCCCGAGTGTACCCGCTCGGGTCCCCACCTTAAAAAGAATACCCTGTGTCACAACTCGTCTTAATGGGGAGACAGAGTAAATACCTAGTACTATGGTATTCTATACTCTTTTACCTTTTTTTTTGTTTTTATTAAATCATCATCTAACAAATCTTATTAATTTAGTAGCCATTTTTGTAATCTTTTACTAGTTTTTTTTTACACAGTTTTAACTTACCGAATACAGTAAGAAATGTATATTTTGATTGTGGTGATTCATGATTAGAATTCTGTTTTGTATATATTTTCCATTCAGTGTATCTAATACAAAAGATATCAACTTTATTTGGATTTATCCTTGAAATAGTAAAATTTTGAAGTTAGTTTGTAAGCAAAAACCTGCGGAAGTTAAGTATTTCTGTTCATATTTCAGACGATATTTAAACCTAAATGCTCAAAAATTTGTAAAAGATATAGATCTATTTTTTGGTGTCAGTACTTATCTATTTAAACTCCAGTTTTCGCGCTGGGTGTGATATTGATTTTTTTTACAAATCTAGCAAATCAACCCTGCCCTAATATACTGTCATATATTATATTGCTAAAGTTGTATCACTTATTTTGATTACCTTCAAAAGATTTATAAATAAAAAAATGTGTATTGTCCAAACTCAACAAAATGACTAGAGTTCAAAAATATATAATCGTTGGCGATATTTACATCTATTTCAGAATCTGTTTCTCTTTTATTCCTGGACCACGTGAAGTAAACTCCCCTCAAATGATTCGAAAAATACTTGATGCCATGGGAATAAAGTAACAGAAATACAATTAGATAGATAGATAGATTGTATTCATATCTATCTATCTATCTATCTATCTATCTATCTATCTATCTATCTATTTGTTCATATCTATCTATCTATCTATCTATCTATCTATCTGTTCATATCTCATTCTGTTCATATCTATCTATCTATCTATCTATCTCATTCTGTTCATATCTATCTATCTATCTATCTATCTATCTATCTATCTATCTATCTCATTTTGTTCATATCTATCTATCTATCTATCTATCTATCTATCTATCTATCTATCTATCTCGGTCTGTTCATATCTATCTAACTAACAGAACTGCCTACAACATACCAATTACTCAAAGGAAGAAAACCCGACAACGAACTCATACTGCTGAATTAAGAACTTTATTTTCCCAAAACAGCAATGAAAATTATTATTTCATACGAAATTCAAACTAGACAAGAAACTATTATTGTCCATTATCCGGGCACGGCTTCTAAGTTGTCTTGCAAAATACCATTTTTCTGCAACTTTTCTCTTTCAGCCTCCATTTTTATTTTCTTACTTTCTCACATTTCGTAACATATAGTTCTACTTGTCTTTTTATCCTTAATTAGTCACTACGTACTTTTACGCCCTGCCATTATTTCATAAATAAGAGACTACACCATTTTGATCGTGAGGAAAGATGACAAACACATATCAGAGACGCTGTTTTGTTTCAATGAGTAAAAGAAAGAAAGAAAATTGTACCATCTTACCTCCTTTAAAGAAAACAGAAACCAAGAACAGAAAAGAAAACGAGGAAAAAAAAAAAGAAATGAAGAGAAATGAAGCCAAGAAAGTAAATAAAAAAGAAAAAAGAAGGAAAGTAAAAACGGAAAAAGAAAGAAGGTGAAGATAAAGAGGACAATAACACTCATGTGTTTAACGTCTGCCTCAGTGAAAAGGAAAAACTTGTCACTATCAAATATTGTCATTTGTACCCTCTTCTTTAAATAATAACCTGCATTCATATTTATGGTTGCCATTATGGGACTGACAAGGAACTTATCCAGTTATTAACTTAAGAATTAAGATTCGTTAGAAAATTTAAAAATTTTAAATTTAAGTTCCATGAGTACTTCTATTTAAAATATAATTTGTGGATTCTGAAGTTTGATTGAACTGGTCTTTTTCTCGAAATCCCCGACTGTTAAATTTGAATCATGTCTGAATTAGTTTTATTATTATTATTATTATTATTATTATTATTATTATTATTATACTGACGTATTTGAATGTACGAAGGATGTAATATGTAACAGCTCGGAGTGAGAAATCGAAGAGCCGAGTTCGAATTCCAGTCGAGTTTGCTACATTCACTTACGCACATACACCCTTGGGAAAGGTATCTTCTCGCTCCACCTATGGTTTGAATAACAAGACAGACTTTTGGCAACAAGTCTACTGCAGAAAGAAACGGCGGCCTCCAGCGGGAAATCTTTTACACAGTCAGTCATGTATAGAAAGAGATATGATTGCCCAAGCGTTTATCACGTATAGCACTAGGCTTATAGTGACTCATGGTTGAGGGTTACCATTAAAATGGATGAATGAGGTGTGTGATATAAATGAAAGGGAAGGTGATAGGAAGTGAAGAGTATGAAAGAGGATAAATAAGGATTGACTTGAAGAGTTTAAGAGTGTAGTGTTCCACACGGGATTCTGTTTAACGAAGTAAAAGTTCTTGGGAAGAAGCTGAGTGGAACACAGGAGAAATGAGGGTGATTCGATTCCGTGGAAGTAGTCTGGTGTGTCTTAGCTGTAAATCTCTGAACCGATGGAACATAGGAATGGAACTCATCTGAACATTTGCCATGGATATAGCGATCGAATGAGCTGTGATGAGCGTGCGACGTTCCATTTGAGGGAAAGAGGCTTCAGAGGGCAAAATAAGTTTTTTTTTTTTTTAATCACAACACCAGCGGTAAAATTAGAATAGCTCCAATCCAAATATGGCAGTTATACACCATTTTCTGTCTAATCAGACTCTTGTAATGTCAAAGCATAATAGAAGGAGTCAGATATTTCTTGGGGCGACAGAATCAACAAATCAGATATTCAAACAAGGAGTATAACTTTATCAATGGATTGTATATACGAGTACACCTTGAGATATTGAGTGAACTTGAGTCACAGCAGACTTTCAAAACATGGGACCCCCACTCCGTTCGTTACAGTCCAACTTTTAAATTGGGATTATTTAAACCCATTAAAAAGAAAGTTAATCCCGGTATTGAAAGCGGCAACATGGCAGCTTAGGGAAAATCACAGAAACAAGTATTTTCCATTTCTTAAATAGATTTTTAAGAAAATTATTTGTAAAGGAACAGGAGAAAAATATACGCATGATCCAAGAATCCTGCAACCTATCAGGTTCGTTGGGGCATCACATGTACTGTAGTTGTAGCAGTAATGAGTCTGTGCAAGGTAGACTGAGAGAGCCCCTTTTTGTTCAGGCTGGGTGTGAATTCAAAGATGACTGGTTACCATCCAAGGCAAAAGAGTCTACCATATTACTAAACCTATACTGGTGGTGAGGAGAGAAAAAATTGATCCATTCTCTCCCACTTCTCAAGATTTTTTGTGTGAAAGCAAACGCAAGGAAATTGGCGGTCGCCTTCCTTGTCCGTATCGCTTAACTGTAAAGCTACCCATATATCCTCAAAAAATGTATAGCTCGATAATTTTTAATTTAAAAATGTTTATATATTCCGCGTGAGTAAACTAGGATTCTAATCTACCATCCCCACCACTACCACCCGGCCAATATATGAATATGAAGATAAAAGAAATGTCTAAAAATAAACAGAATTTGTTTTAGTTTTTGTTTATTAATAAATATATATATATATTTTAAATTTGAGTGGCAAAGTAATTTATATTATTTATTGTACATTTTTAAAGTCCTGTTCCTTTAGGACTTATACGATCATGACTCTCCACAGGTTCCGTGGGCTCCATGGATAGGTTTGCAACCTACAGGTCCTTCCTCTCCTTTATGACGGGTTTCTAATAAAGGGCCATGGGCCTACAAACTCTGGTTAAATAAGTTTGGAATTCTTGAGCGATAAGAATTCATATTTAACAGATTATCATTAAGAATGCTATACGGTCAGTGCAAAATAACAGTCCAATTATTTGATTGATTGATTGATTTGACCGTTTAACGGCATATCAACTACTTATGGGTCATTTAATGGCGAAATTAAATTTTCTTGTGAACTTGGAAGTAATAAAAATATTATTCCGCTTTCACAGTTGAGTACATGGTACATAATACTCAGCTTTTGTACATATATATGTTTGCGTTGACATAATTATTCGAGGCATTGATATATGTTTTATGTTGTAGTTTTATTGAAGTTATATTTTGGAATACAGTTTGATTTAAGAAATTATAGGATATTATATGGATTAGGATATTATATGGATTAATGGATTAGGATATTATATAGCTTAATATCATAAAAGTTCTTTCATGTTGGTTATTTGGTCGCATTTTAAACGGATTTGCTACATTTTGTTAGTATGTACGTATTGTTGGTAATTTTTTTTATATAAAAATGTATTGCTGGTATTTTTATACTTTCAGAGTGTTTTGTTTGGGGGGTCACTATTTGCCCACAGATGAGACCCTAACAGGTGCCATCACCCCGGGTAAGGGTTGACTTGGAACAACAGCAATTAAGAGGTGGTTCTACTCTCCCCAAAACCTCCAATCTCCCGATCAGAGGCCCTGCTGTCGGATTTTTTTTACAGGAATAAAGTGTCGCTGCCGACACTTGAGTTTGAACATAGATCGCCAGTGAGCAAACACAGACGATCCCATTATTGAATTAAGCAGATCACGTGACCATAGAGGAAACGCATATGTGATAGGTAGCGCGTGTTTAATTGATTGTTATTCTATTTTATACGGACCGCTATTCTCTACTCTATTCACTATACCATTTCTCTTTTCGGGTCATTCTTCGGTGGTTACTATTCGAGCGAGTATTATCAAGCAAGTATAATTAGTGCGAGTGATATCCGAAGGCGTTTGACACCAGTATTGTTCAACGGCGTTACTATAGTTGTATCTGTGATTACAAAGTTTCTACTACAATGAGCATTACGAAAGTGACAACGAGTATTCGTTGGCATCATAGAAGTGACAACGTTTGTTCGTTGAGTCACGAAACAGATGTAGAGTTCAGTTAGAATTTTAATTTGAAAAGAATTGTATTTTAAGAAAGACAATATAAAAGCATGTAACACAACAGTTCAATTAGAATTTTAGTTTGAAAAGAAATGTATTTTAAGAAAGACAATATAAAAGCATGTAACACAACAGTTCAATTAGAATTTTAGTTTGAAAAGAAATGTATTTTAAGAAAATAAAATTAAAAAAAAACTGTAACATTCGATGCATCTTTAATGTTTGTTTTTCAGATTGGTGCGTACACATTCAAGATCAACAACTTTACATATTCCTTGCAATAAAATATCGAACAAAAGTTGGCACAGCAATTCAGCAAAAAACCAGCTTGTCTTAAAAATCGAAAGAGACATCATACCCAAACGTGTATCACGTATGACGCGTAACTGATTGACTGATGTACGCATTCAAAATCAACAACTTTACATATTCCTTGCAATAAAATATCAAACAAAAGTTGGCACAGTAATTCAGAAAAAACAAAAAAACAAAAAAAAAACACAGCTTGTCTTAAAAATCGAAAGAGACATGATACCTAAGCGCGTAACTTATTGATTGATGTACGTATTCAAGATCAACAACTTTTATTTTCCTTGGAATAAAATACCAAACAAATGCTGGCACAGCAATTTAGGAAAAAATACTTTTCTTCTAAAACAAAAAAAAGCAAAGTTTATGCGGAATTTATAAAAAGAATCATCAATTTTCAAAATGTTGGATAAAAACGTGTCCCGCAGCAATTAAAAGCTGAACACGTCCTTCAGCATCAAAGTGCAAGGCAATCCCGCATTTTGCGTTACGGTTGGCAACTGCTAATGAACAGGTTCAGTCGACTATTGAGTATTACTCAGTATCAAATTTCATTAGGTCCTCTGATATGGAACAGGTTCAGTCGACTATTGAGTATTACTCAGTATCAAATTTCAGTAGATCCTCTAATATGGAAAGAAGCTAGAACTTTTTCTATCCCCAAAATAAACACTGGTAGAACACACTCTAAAGGGTGTCTGACCGAACCGCTCCATCTTGAATTGAAAAGAAACAATTTAATACGTTTTTGTTTGGGATTTCAAACTCTGTTTAAAATGTGGAAATATATCCTGGTGAGGAATTTTTCAGTGCAAAATGCATGTAGCAGAGGTGGGAAATGACAAGAGAATCACTCGACAAACACACGGTAGTGTCCTTCCCAAACTCTCTGCTCCAGGCAGAGAGGAACCCAGACGAGGCTGTGCCGAAGGGCAGAGTCTTGTCTGGGGTGGTAGACAGCTACCTGACCCCGTGTTTACGGGGTCTACGGGGAATTTTGCCCGAGCCTACGGGCTCGGATACCTCACAATAAAGTTGTCCTTGTGCAGCATCCGGCCGCGTGGGACAGTTAGTGAATATCTCATCTCGACAAACATACGTTCTTGATTTGCAGAGCGGCAAGTAACAAAATAGATACAGATTAAATTTAATAGATCAACCCTGTGATATGCTAACAAACGTAGGTGGAATTGTGTTTGTTTCTTTTTTTCGTTTTTTTTTTACACTGTCGTTCACCCGATACAAGACCTAAGAGCCACTCGAAGTAGATGATTACAGAGTATGAGGTATAGTTTATTGGGATATGCTGGGAAGGTAACTGTTAACCCTAGACTTGAACAGGTTGAGATCATAGTAATCGGGGAAGCAGCCTCCTGTGTATCGGTTACACAAAGCATCGGTTCGCGGGAAGAAGCTACTCGAGTAGAACTTACATCTCACCAGTGGAATACGAAAGGGATGAAGGTGGCAAGTAGGTCTTAATCGTGAAGGTTAGAACTGGTGAAACTAAAGAATGTAGTTCGTCTGAACTCTTACTGTTATGGTAATTTACTCACGTACACGTGGGCTCTCCCAGCTATAAATAGGAGCAGGAACTGCCTTTTTGGGAGAGGGAAGTTTCCAGCAGTCAGCTCTGACAGTCGGACCGAACATTCTTGCTGTAACACTCTTGTTTGTATATGTTTGTATTACTGTTTCTGTTTATGTATTTGTTTAACTCAATTCCTCTCTTTGTGTGTTTATTTCTGGCCCTAACAAAGCCACAACACTTACCATGGAAATAGCGATAGAAAAAGAAAAAAAAGAAAAAAAAGAAAGAATGCTTTCTTTGTTTGTGCTCTTTAACCTGATTGCGGTCCCAACAATAGTAGTTTGACCCAAAGCTGAATAATTTTTTTGTAAAGATGACAGCGGTGGTTTAAAGTTTCTCTTATATTCTAATTGTGAAAGCCTTCAAAGATAAATTGTTCGAAAGAGCCCGTCCCTTATCTTTGTTAACTAGCCTACATCTGATTGGAAATTATATTTTCGATTTATTTTTCAATTGTTAGAAGTAAACAAATCTAAAGTATAATTTGCAGTTAATTACAAAATAAATAATAGAGATAAAGAATGGGCCATTCTGGACAGGATATGTTTCAAGGTTTTCACAAGTAGAAGACAAGAAAAACTTGAGAACCTCGCTATGGTCTTTTACAGAAAGATTTATTTAAGATTGGCGCTGTCACTTAAAAATTTAAGAGCCCTTCAAGAAGAAGGCATTTTTTATGGGAATACCAGGTGTTGTGAGGTTGGATGTGCGGGTGGTGTAATGGATAATTGCTCGGAATTAATAATTGGAGAGCCGAGTTCCATTCCCGGCCGTGCAGAAAATGATGACATACGTTTAAATGATAAACAGGGACCCAACAGTAAGTCAACAGACGCCTAGCGGTCGGCACTGTAAGTAGTGACTGGGTTCGGTTTATTTCGAGCAGTGACAGGCTGCATTTTCTTTTATTTCTTTCAATGGGAAACCGTTGATTGGAGCAATGGAGGTGTAGCGAATATAAATGTTAATTTTTATCTGATCATCACGGACTCCCTGAAACCTATTCATGAACCACCTAAGGGTTCGTGAATCCCAGGTAAAGAAGTCCTGCTCTATAGTAAATTATAAGGTCATAGGTCAAGCACAGTCATAGTGACTGAATTAAGTTTATCTCAATTTTTGTCTGCGAAAGAACAATTGTTTCTCGAAGAGGAACTTTAAACATTGTACAGATTAATCTTTTTTTTTAAGGAAACTGGAACGAGATATGTGCAATATTTATGATCAGAATACTATTGGAGAGAAAAATACAAATGTAGAAGGATGCACATTTACGTTTTCTAGATTACACAAAATCACTTGATAAAATACTACATGAAGATCTATTTGAACTGTTAGGAAAGCTTTATTTGATTTTTTGGAGAAATATGTTAGAAAAAAATCAGAACATATAGTGGGAGCTAACCGCCTGCACATAGATAGAAAATGAATTGAGTAAGTACAATAAACGAATAAACCAGGTCTTTCATGAACCTTTTTTTACTTGTTTGAGAACAAATACATGAGAAAACTATTTGGAATATTCTATTGGAAACATATAACAAATGAATTTGTACGGAAAAGGGTTTAAAGTTTTTTGGGGCACCAGGAGCTTCTTCTCGCTACTGTCAAACGGGGATAAATGGTGTGGTTTGGCTACATTACAAGGCACAGCAACCTGTGCATGACCATTATGCAAGGCACCGTTGAAGGTGGACGTAAGAGAGGACGACAACGTAAAAACTGGTTGGACAACGTCAAACAATGAACAAGTATGACTATACCAGAATTGCTGATGGCTGCCATTGATAGACCGTTGTTAATCATCCCTAATAAATAATGGGTGATTTGTTTTGATCATGTGGAAAGCCAGAAAAGAAATATCAGAGACGCCTCTTGGTTTCAGTAAGAAAAAGAAAGAAAGAAAAACAGAAACAAGGGAAGATATACATGCTTAATGTCTCATAAAAAATGGCGGGTTCCATTTTGATCGCCTGGAATGACGGAATGACATTTCAGAGAGAGAGAGAGAGAGAGAGAAAGAGAGAGAGAGAGAGAAAGAGAGAGAGAGAGAAAGAGAGAGAGAGAAAGAAAGAAAGAAAGAAAGAAAGAAAGAAAGAAAGGAAGAAAGGAAGAAAGGAAGAAAGAATGAAAGGCCCAGTGAATACCTCATAGATAATGGACTGTTCCGTTTTGATCGCGTGGAAAAAAATGGAGAAGCCATAGAAGAGACGATACTGAGAGAGAGAGAGAGAGAGAGAGAGAGAGAGAGAGAGAGAGAGAGAGAGAGAGAGAGAGAGAGAGAGAAAGAATGGAAGTAAGAAGTGTTTAATGTCTCCTGCTAGTACTTAATAAATAATGGGCTATTCCGTTTTGATCGCGTGGAAAAACTGAAAAGACATTTCATAGAGGATGTTTGCTTTCGATGAGAAAATGAATGAAAGAAAGAAAGAAAGAAAAAAAGAAAGAAAGAAAGAAAGAAAGAAGTACTTAACAAATGTTTCACTGAAATGTAAAAAGTCGTCAATTTCAAATCTTTTCATTTGTACCCATTTTTAAAACAAGGACCAGCATTCACATATTTAGGATTATTATTGCAATATTTTGTTAAGGTTGTTACGCTCAAATATTTAACAATGTGGCAGGGGAATTTCTACGGATATATTATTGTCGTAGAACTCGCCATGAGCATATTCAATAATTAATTTATTACTATCATTATTCAATCATCAGACCAAAATGATGTTCGCAATGACGGGATGATGTATATGTTATGTCATTTAATTACCCAACGTTGTTGTAATATATATAAAAATCTAGGTATAACATTTTTGCATAATTATTGGAATAACTTAAGGTTTTGGCATTTTTGTCCGATAAATTTTTATGCAACCTGAGGGAAAAAACCATAAAAATGGCTAGTAGATATATAAGAAAGCATGCTGTTAAATTAGGAAGATATTGATGCTCCAGTTTTAAAAGCAGGGATGTTGCCTATCGTGAAATCGGCGTTCAAAACTGCTATATTTTAAATTCATAAATATTTTCTACGAATCAAAAAAAAATTTTTCTAGCTACACTACTGCCAAAAATATCGATTATAATTATGCAACGAGAAGAAACACTGAAGTTGTAGAGACACGACATTTTAAATTTTAATTTTAAGTTTAATTTAAATATAGGTAGGAAAGTTCAAGTTCAAACCAAAGTTGCATTTTTACATTTAAATTTCATATGGATAGACAAGCTTCCAATTTTTCTAACCTCTGCCCGCTGACTTTTATGATAGTCTAGAATTTGGCGCTAATAAATTAATTATTTCTGGCAGTAGATGGGAAAATTATTTCTGGCAGTAGGTGGAAAAATTATTTCTGGCAGTAGGTGGGAAAATTATTTCTGGCAGTAGATGGGAAAATTATTTCTGGCAGTAGGTGGAAAAATTATTTCTGGCAGTAGGTGGAAAAATTATTTCTGGCAGTAGGTGGGAAAATTATTTCTGGCAGTAGGTGGAAAATTATTTTCTGACAGGAGGAAAAATTATTTCTGGCAGTAGGTGGGAAAATTATTTCTGGCAGTAGGAGGAAAAATTATTTCTGGCAGTAGGTGGGAAAATTATTTCTGGCAGTAGGTGGAAAAATTATTTCTGGCAGTAGGTGGAAAAATTATTTCTGGCAGTAGGAGGAAAAATTATTTCTGGCAGTAGGTGGGAAAATTATTTCTGGCAGTAGGTGGAAAAATTATTTCTGGCAG
The DNA here is from genome assembly GCA_903632075.3 of Acanthosepion pharaonis. Taxonomy (NCBI): domain Eukaryota; kingdom Metazoa; phylum Mollusca; class Cephalopoda; order Sepiida; family Sepiidae; genus Acanthosepion; species Acanthosepion pharaonis. Next base: position 974,893 of record CAHIKZ030000076.1, read on the forward strand.
TAGGTGGGAAAAAAATTGATTAATCTTGTAATTTTAACATAATATTTTCCGACAAGTTTCGACATTCAACCTGTATGCTGTTTATGGAAAATCACGAATAAATGTCTAGTGCCAGGGCGATTATATAGATCGATAAACCGATAGATAAACGATGTATTCGTATACTTCAGTGTGTACGTAGATCTACGAGTTAAACTATAGAACTACCGGTCTCTATCCCAACAACGAAAAGGCATTTTGCCTTTCATTTTTAAAGAAGAGTAAAATCGACGAGCGAATGTAAAATGCTAGTCGAAGGGGTTTACGTGTTTTCATGCTCATTCCTTTAGGGAAAGCATGGATCTATCTCCTGAAATAGGTGCTACCTCAATGATTAGCCACTGCTTCTTGTATCCTGTAATTCAGTATAACCAGTAGCATATCTCTTGAAGATAAACACTGTCAATTGATTCAAGAAATACCATGACGGTCCCAACTTGGTAACGCGACAATCTATAAGGTCAAGTGGTAGTTTTATTTTTGAAACAATGATAAAACTAGACTGATTGTTGAAATGTAGGTAATTTCCGAGATCTAAGCAGAAAAAGTCGTTTTCCAAGTATTTCTTCCGATGTTATATTTCACTTGAAGCCTTTGTTTATAACCTATTCATTGTCTCTACACACACACACACACACACACACACACACACACAAAACACACAAAACACCCACAAAACAAACATATATGTTTCATTGAATAATATAGACATATGTCTATTTATTTTTATAATGATCCTTTTGAGTTCTCTAATCAGTTTCTTGATATTAAATGAAATTCAACAAGGAAGGCGCTTGTGGGGAAAATTGTGAAAATGGCCTACCTCGGAAATCTGTGCGTCGTTTAAAAGGTTAAAAAGGGCCAAAATGGCGGCGCCCATGTTTTATGCCCGGCGGTCTCGGACAGTTAACGCGAAATCTCGTTGTCTCGTCATTCGCATGCAAATTATGGTCGGTCCTCGGCTGTATAAAGCAGGCGCGTTTTTGTTTCTGAGCACGGTTTTTTTTTTTTGCTCGTGAAAAGGTTGGACGTGTGACACTGTTTTGTCGGTTACCCTCCTCGCGTTTTTCCCCATCTGCTATTATCAGTTGAGTCGTTGCTTTACCACAATAGTTTTCCTCTTACCCATATACTTCCGATCTCCTCCAAGGCCATCTTCAGCGGTGAATTACAAAGACAATGCTTTTGCAACTGTGATAAAATCTGCATTTCGTTGTGATGGTGATTTTTAAAAAAAACACGCATGAACGCGCTCTGTTAAAATTATTTTTTTTAAAATAAATTTATTGGCTGTAGTTATGGAATTTATTTTGCAAAACAAGCATTTCAATATAAGGGAGCTGACCGGAAATTGGTAGATTTGCAAAATGGCATTAAATTTTTGTTATATGCACTTTACTATGTTGCTGCTACACTCGAGATAAATTTTGTTGAGAGTTGGTTGGTTGCTTTTAATATAGATGACCTTGAGAACGTTTATTATTTTTTTTGGTGTAGTATTGGTGTTGTCATCAAGTACTTTCCTGTATTGTTAAGGTCATTTCAACTGTAACTGCACTTAAATTCGTAAAGTTGAGTTGTCAACGAGCAAAGCTTATCAGAATAATTACTTTGAAAGCGGTAGTGATAAAGTGACTGAAGTCGGTGCCAGGTCAGAACCGATAACATTGCAGATTGTTCTTTGGATTTTATCAAGAATTTCTAAATACATAACAGAAACACCAAACCAGATACGATAGTTATATAAACTAGAAAGACCCGAAAAAATTTCACGGTTTTCCTATTTGAATTTTCTAATGACTCTTGATTCTTAAATTATTGATTGAATAAGATCATGGCGAGTTTTACGACAATAAAATATCCGTAGAAATTCCCAAATCACATTGTTGAATATTTGAACTTAACGCGTTTAACAAAATACTGTAATAACAATCATAAATATGAATGCTGGTCTCTATTTTAAAAATTAATGGGATACAGATGAAAAGGTTTGGAATTGACGACTTTCCCCATTTCATTGAAACAGTCGTTAAACACTTTTATCTTCTTTCTTTCTTTCTTTCTTTCTTTCTTTCTTTCTTTCTTTCACTGAAACCAAGTAGCGTCTCTGATATATTTTTCTTTTTCCACGCAATCAAAACGAAATAGTCCATAATATATGGGGTATTGACAGGAGAGGTTAAAGAGTTCTAGTTTTCTTTCTTTGTTTCTTTTTCTCACTGAAACCAAGTAATGTCTTTTCTCTTCTTTTCACGTGGTCAAAACGGAATAGTTCATTATAAGATATTGGCAGGACGTAAAGGTCATGCGAACTAACTAACAAGCACAGTTATTATATGATATATGACTTAATCAGTGCCTATGTCCCAACATTGGCATATATATGAATGGGAAATATTTTTTTTATTGTCGTTTCCTGTCAGGGTGTACTGCGTAAATAAGTATTAAAATTGAATTTGTTCAGACACGGGTCATCAAATAACAATGAACATAAATTTTTGTATTGATGACATGGTAACTTCGCTGATGATAATAAATTCTGAAAGCGCCCGACTTTCATTGAACTTTTAAAAATACTTTTTCGATCAAATTACATAAACCGGAAGGCCGTCCGAAATCAGGAAAGCATGAAAAGAATTGACATTACCAAAGGGTGTGGTCACTGATATTTGAAGAGTTGGGATTAAAAGAGAATGATGTCTGTCTGTCTATCTTTCTAGCTAGCTAGCTCAGCCTATTCAAATCTGCCTATCTATGCCAGCCTTTTCATATCTGTTTAGAAAGTAACACTATTAATATCTGTCTATCTAGTTATCTGTCTCAGTTTGTTCATATCTATCTATCTATCTATCTATTATCTATCTATCTATCTATCTATGTAAATGCTGTGGAGTGATTTCGCAGTGGATGTTTGTATTTGTACTAAATCGATCCTAAAATAGGTTCGACGTACAAAACGTTAGGAACTTGATATAATAGGTATTACGCAGAGTAATCTAGTTGTGGTCGCTGATACTTTCGTATTCAACTAACTGTCGTCCGACATCGACTCACTGACTGACTCACGTTTCTATTACTACTCCTACTTATATTAGGTGGGAGAGTTTATTAACTATATGTTTCACCATAACACTGTCTATGCCAGCCTTTTCATATCTATTTAGAAAGTAACGCTCTCAATATCTGTCTAATTAGTTATCTGTCTCAGTTGGTTCATATCTATCTATCTATCTATCTATCTATCTATCTATCTATCTATCTCAGTCTGTTCACATCTATACATACATATACATATATATACACATCTATATATATATATATATATATATATGTATATATATACACATATATATACACATATATATACACATATATATATATACATCTATATACATATATGTATACAAATATTTATATATATATACATATATATGTGCACACACACATACACACACATATATGTAGCAGTATATCTTCATTCAGGCATATTTAGTTGAATAATCTAGACATATATCTATTTATTTTAATTTAATCCTCTCAAATTCACAGATCAGTTTCTTAGTGCTTTTACAAAACTCATTAAGAAAGACGCCGTAGTTTGGATTATTTCTTTTATTTTTCCAAGTACTTTCAATCTCATTCAAGATCATCTTCAGGAGGGAATTGCTAAGACAAAAATTATATTGATAGTTGTGAATTTTTTTGTAAATGCGCTACTCAAATATGTGTATCCACTATCTGTCTATCACAGTCTGTTTGTATTACATTTGAGCGGAAAAATTCATCTGTTGACTTGCTGACGAGAATTACCTTCCCTGCGCTAAATTTTAAATTTATAATTTTTTTCTATAAAAAAAAATTCTTTGAGTGCCCCCTCCACCAACAAATATACATCCACTGTCAATGTTCCGCGAGATTTGCATACTAATTATTGCCTTATAACAGTTGTCCAAAATATTACTGACCACAAAAAATATTCTATGGGGTACCCAATGAGGATCAAACTCACTATTCTGCAGTAAGGTGAAACAGATTAATCTCGTAAGTCTAACGCTGAAGAACTGTCTTATTTTTGTTAATCTTCTACCGCGTCCCTCAAATGAGCTGTCGCAGATGTTACACAGTGTCGCAAGGATTCGGCATGCAGGTTTAAATTTCGTCAGCGGCTGCTTTTTTTAATTTTGTTTTTATCCCGAGCTATGGTGTTTATTTACAGGTCGTAGAAAGTAACGATGATTTCAGGCTTGTGATAAAAAACGGACCGCCAGAGTAAGCTCGCCTGAAATGAATAATGAAAAACGACACTCGTTTAATCATAATATGCGTTTACGGTTATCGCAAAGGATCCTTGTCTTGTCAGCACCCGCTCGCATTTGAACACCGGGATCGTCATCCTCTCTCCCTATTCCCTTTCTCCCACACCCCGGTGGCAGTAGCAGAGATGGCTGTGGATCAAAGAGAGTTTGACGAGGCTAATCGCGTGAATTTTATTTTGGTGGACAACTCTGCGCGACGGTTAAGCCTACAAACTCGGACAGAAGTGCTTCCCTAGTGACTCAAAGGGGATTGAGATAGGCGAGACCTGGCAAACCTGTTTGCATCGGGCTGTCAAAGAAATCATTTATCGCCGGATGTGATGAAACGATTCGGAAATGAAAAGTTATTGCAGCCAGTGAGCAATGACGAGCAGACCTCAAAACGACGCAGGTTCTGATTTTCAGTCAATTCACGCAGAATCGCTTTATTCAATTTCCCTCACTTTCAGTCTTACAGCCAAAGAACAAAAAAAAAAAAAAAAAAAAACAGTCAAAGAATAGTCGAATTATTTTTCTGTGGTTATTTTCTACACGTATCTTTTTGAATTGGTCGTCGTGTTTTGAATATTCGCATCTGCCGAATAAAAATTTGTAAAATTAGCTTTGTAACGTTCAGTCGTTTGTAAGTCTTTCTCCAAATAGAAACTTTCCCCCCGCATCAATTTAAACTCATATTTTGTACGAAGAATGGTAGTTATTGTCCTGGAGATAGAATGTTTTTAAAGGGGAAAAGAAAACAAGTTTTATGACGAG
>CAHIKZ030000076.1:982500-997500 GCA_903632075.3 Acanthosepion pharaonis
TTTCGTCTTCCGACTTTTCAAGGCAAAATGAAATCGAAATGTTTTTGTTGTTATAGTTACATTAAAAATCCAAATTTAAAAAGATAGACGCTTCTGTCTAAGCCTTTTTTTCTTGTTAATGTAAATTACATTTATAGTAAGGGATTTTTTTTCTTCCATGTCGACAATATAGTTAAATTCCCAGATCAACAAAAACATTTCGATTTCATTTTTGCCTTGAAAAAGTCGGAAGACGAAACGCGTCGGCAAAATCTAAGATTCTTTTCCAATTGTCATTTTATACCAATCTGTCTTGTCCACAGAATTCATCTGGTAATTTAACTATATATATATATATATATATATATATATATATATATATATATATTCAGACTGTTTCAAACCCCTAAGCTATCGGCGCACGATAGCTTAAGGGTAGAGTCTCTGATTGATGTCAAATCGGTCGAGTTTCGATCTAGCCACACTGATGAACTGTGATACAGCGAAACAGTCTATATATATATATATATGTGTGTGTGTGTATGTATAAGGGGCAGAAAATAATGTGAACTTCTGGCTTAAACATTTAATTATTGACTAAGGTTTTGGACTTTCATTATCTTTTAAAACTATTTTGATTGTACATGGAATGGAATCAAATAAGTTTTGAATTGTTTCCATTGGAATTTTATCTCGTTCTTCAATCAAAATCTTGGAAAGTTTCTTCAGGCTACGATAGGGGGGGGGTCTGTTTCTCACACTCTGCTCTAGGAGTTCTCATAATGGTTTCAATTATGTTGAGATCCTGTGATTATGCTGGCCATGGAAGATGTTTAATTACGTTATGATGCTCTTCAAACCATGACATCACTTTTTTTTGCAGTGTGTATGGGTGCATTATCATCTTGGAATATGACACTTTCTGGCAACAATATGGTTGTCATAAGGACATTGTCATTGAGAATGTCAAGATATTTATCTGCAGTAATTCTACCATTAAGAGTTGTTATAGGACCAGAAGAATTCAAGGAAATTGCCGCCCCAAACATTACTGAGCCACCTCCATGTTTGACTGTCGAGACTATGCTATCCGGACCATAGGCTTCAGGCGGCGGTGTTCTCTAGACATAAACACGACCGTTTGTAGGAAATAACGTGAAAGTCATCAGACTAAATAATGTTTTTCCATTTCTCGAGTGTCCAATTTTTGTGATCATCACACCATTTTTTTACGCAACTTGGTGTTCGACATTGAGATCAGAGGTTTAGGAATCGCAGCCCTTTCATGGATACCAGCTTTGTGGAGCTCCCGACATTAATGTGCGTATAAAAACTATATTGATTAGGTGAGTTCTGAGTTCTGATATCACTTTTACTGCAGCAGATTTATGATTTTTTTCAACAATTCGTTTAAAAGTTTGTCAGTCATTTTCGGTCATCTTTGGTTTCCGTCCGCTATTACTCTTTGCTGATGATGTTTTTTGCCTTGATTTATGTAAGCTGTCATAACCGTGGATACTACAGCTTGTGACACATTCAGACGCTTTGGTCACAGATGCTGCCGTTAATCGAGCTCCAACTATTTGTCCTTTTTGAAAATCTGACAGGTCTCGCATTTTAGAATGTAACTCATTTACCTGAAGATAGATAATGACTTAATTAATTGGAAAAGCAAGAAAGCAAGGTAAAGGATTAAAGTGCTGAGCAGTTACCTTTTATCCAGCCTATCTTCATTCAAGGATGTTTGGTTGAACAATCTAGACATATTATGTCTATTTATTTTTATTTTAATCCTCTCAAATTCACGGATCAGTTTCTTAGTGCTTTTACAAAACTGATTAAGAAAGACGCCGTAGTTTTGATTATTTCTTTTAATTTCCCAAGTACTTTCAATCTCATCCAAGATCATCTTCGGGAGGGGATTGCTAAGACAAAAAGTTAATTGATAGTTGTGAATTTTTTTTGTAAATGCGCTACTCAGATATAGGAATTCATTGTCTATCACAGTCTGTATTACATTTGAGCGGAAAAATTCATCTGTTTACTTGCTGACAAGAATTACTAAGATAAAGATTTTATGAAATTGATAGTTGCGATTTTTTGTAAATGCGTATGCACGCACTACGTTACAGTCAAATTACATTAAGAATATGTAAGGGAAGTAACTCAGTTTAAATCTTTTTATTATTAATGTTTTATTAATATTCAACCTGCAGTTTTTCGAAAAAAAGAAAAAAGAAAATTCTTCTTTTACAATTTGAGCATCCCAAAACATTTGCTTTTATAGACATTTTAAAACATTGTTGCTATACTGATAATTAATTTTATTTAGTGTTGATTTCCCTTCGTGAAATTGGTTTTGTTTTTTATTTTCATCGCGGAGTATACTTGTATTGTCAATTAATATTTCTTTAAAATGCGAATGCGGATAGGAATGTTCATTTAAATGCTGTGCAATAGAACTTGAATCCGACATGTGTAAAGTAAGCATTCTTGATAGTGTCTTCGTCGTGGAACCAACATATATATATATATACGTTTTTGTCAGAGATACAATCTCCCAAAGAACATTTAAACTAATATACAATGTTGGTCTTTTGCAAAACATTAGTTGACGGAGAAGAGTTATTGCCAATGATTAAGTTGGTTGTATTAAATTTAGTACAGTATATAATTAATTTTATATTTTTAATGGGATCAGTGGGGGATATATTAATATTTACGAGTTTTTTTTTAGGAGTTTTTCATCTTGTTTATAGTTAGAGTGTATCTGACTTCGGTATAGTAGGTTGATATGTTTAGGATTATTTGCGGAAGCATGGTGTTCTTTTTTGGTTTATGCTAATATTTCTAATAGCTGGTCTAATTTGTTCATCAACAATGTAATTAGGAAATTAATTATTAAGGAGATTTTGTTTAATGTTTATTAATTCAGTGTAGAATATATTCTTCGTGGAAAGGTTAACTTTAGCACGGTATGTTAAATTTTGTTTAATCGCTGTTTTTTAATAGGCAGGACATTCACTTTTATAACCGAGAGTGCACGTGCTTATGCCAGTTGGTTTTTTATATGGTAAATGAATGATTATTGGTGTCTATCAATATATCAAGAAAAGGAATTCTGTTGTTAGTGTTAAGTTCATATGAGAACTGAAGAGTGGGATTTTTTTTTAAAGTTTTTTTGTAGTTCATGTATTTCGCCTATGTTTTTAACTAAGATAAGACTGTCTTCTACATATCTTCAGACGCAACGAGTGCAAGCATGTCCTCAAAGAAGCAAAGTTACTCTTTGCCGAAAGAATGGATCAACGTACCGCGTCTCGCAAGTTTGGTTCAAAAGATTATTGGCGACTCAGCAAAAGCGTGCTGAACAATAGCAAACCCTCCTTTATTCAACCATTTTGAGGTCCTGACCTCCTCAGCTGATATGGCTGAGTGCTTTGCTCGTAAGTTCTCATCCAATTCAACGCTAGACTCATTTGGTGTACCCACACCGGACTTCCCCCCCACCCTAGAACTGAGGGTCTACTGAGTGAGATGCACATAACCCCAATGATGGTATTGGAAATCATCTCTAAATTAGACTCCCTTAAGGCTAGTGGTGGGGACGGGATACCGGCCATTGTCCTGAAGAAATGTGCTTCTGAATTGGCTTCCGTCCACTCTAAACTTTACAACTACTGCCTCACTGACTATTGCTTTCCAGCCTGTTGGAAGTCCTCATCTGTTGTGCCAGTTTTTTAAAACTCTGGTGACCCTTCCGACCCGTCTAATTACCTTCCTATCAGTCTCCTACCACTCTTCGGTAAAATCTTCGAGGCTTTAATCAACGCCGAAGTGGTGAGGCACCTAACTTCACATAATTTGCTCTCCGACAAGAAATATGGTTTCCGCTTTACCCGATCTACCGAAAGATAGCGAAAGATGCTTTCCGAAAGCTAAACAAAGTATTAAGGAATAAGAACATTTCGTTCGAAATAGAGTAAAGAGTACTGAACTGTTATGTAAAATCAGTTCTCCTATATGCCAGTAAATGCTGGACAATCTGCTCACAGATGAAGAAGAGAACAGAAATGTTGTTCTACAGAAGGATACTGAGAATATTATGAACATTTATTCAGTATCATTCTTATATCAATTATGAATACCTATGTCATCAGCATAGCCCCGCCTAATTGTCGATGCACTGAACTCAAGAAACCAAGCACTGTAGATACATTTGGAATGAGGTAAATTATATTCAGATGATCTAGAACAAAGTTTCTTAACCATGTTAGCCTTGTAGAAAACTTCAAATAGTTTTCATATCTCAAGGAACCCCTGCGTAAAAATTATTATATACCATTATTATTATTATTATTATTATTATCTCTTTTATATTTTTATCGTAGTTCACATGATAAACATATAGACACCATGCATGTGTCCTGTACACAAGTGAGTCATTCAATGATGCATGAATCTGCCATGTATGGGTCCTGTCCATTAACCAGTGAAGGCAGTTTCACACTGACACCATATCGACATCGCTAAATATATTCCCTATGATTATTATAATTTTAAATAATATAAGAAATTAAATACTTTTTTGTAATGCCTGTTGTAGGAGATACTTTGTCAATCACAGATGCAACAATAGTAACGCCTTCGAACAATATATTTTCCTTGATCGAATTATTTCAAGATGAGGTCGACTGTGTTTGCTCTCTGGCAATCCATGTTCAAACCCAAGTGTCGGCAGCGGCGATTTATTCCTCTCTGACAGCTTTATTATAATAACCAAGGATTTTCCCACATTACTTGTATAATAAAATTATGAATATAAAATTAAACAAAATTATTTAAAAATGCATTCCTGCGGAACTCCAAGCGAACTTTTTTGCGGAACTCTTTAAAACTTTTCTCTAAACTCTTATCTGAAACTTAGTTGTTTTTCATGTTTCATCCATGGTATTCTCAGTATCCTTCTGTAGGAACACATTTCTGTTTCTCCAAGTTTCCCCTTCAATTATAAGGAGATTATTCAGCATTCACTGTTTTATAGGTGGACCGATATTGTATAACAGCTCAGTACACTTTTCCTTGTTTCTAACGAAATTTTACTGTTTCTTAATACTTTGCTTAGTTTTTGGAAGGCATCTTTCACTAATCGCTTTAGGATTTCAGTGTTGTATTTTCTGTCCTCTGTTAAAACAATTCCTAGATATTTAAATTTTTGTATTGGTCATATTTTGGTGTCTTTAGTTCGTATCTTGAGTTCTTCCTTTTCTGACAGCCATTGAAATAAAAATCGTTGATTTGAGGTTCGGAAAACACTATACTATCTTTCAAAAGTTTCGTTGGAACATGATCTAGAAAATGAGAGAACTGGTAAAATTTGTCTAATTCGCTGGAAGGTCACGAGTTCAACATATGGACCAGGCACACAGAAGGTCTGTGATGGAACATTTAAGCTGTGTGTAGGGATGCCACGTCCAAGAAATCAAAAGGACTTGACGTTTATGGGAGGAGGAACGCATTCCTGCTAGGGTCAGGGTTCGACATTTCAAAATACTGCAGACACCCGAAAAAATGCCGGACGATACAGCGGCCTAAATATTGTGATTAAAAAAACAAACAAAACACAAGTAAAATACAAGAAATAAATAGAAATGGACCGATATGGTAACAAGAAAAATTCTGATAACAATAGAAAACTAAAACGGAATGAATATCTTTCATTGCGACGACGATCTAAAAAAAACAAACAAAATAAATAAATAAATAAAAATAAAAATAAAATAAAAATAAAGAAGAAAATACTATCGCGTCGAAGTTGTTGCTTTTTGTCGTCAGAAACTTGAAAGTCAGGAGGCAACATTTCAAATACCGTCTCCCTTTCACACATGCGCTCACACACACACGCGCATACGCAAACTTGCACTTTGAGAGAAATGTTGTCTGCTTCTTTGAATCGAAACATGCTTGACAAAACAATAACCATCAATAGAAAGAATGATATTTTACAAATGTTATTACCTCATAAAAATTTTTTCAAACGAATTCTAAATATAAAAATTGTCGCCTGTTATAAATGTCAATCCATAATGACAACGAAAAAGAAAAGAAAACTACTTTTTAAAGGGCACAATAGGGAGTGAGCAGTTTATCAATTAAATGACAATAGAACAATAATTTTCTTGTTCATATTCAATAAATTATACACATTTTTCATTTTAAATGCCACATGCATTCAGTACGTAGGCGATCGTGGCTCTCCATACATTCCTTTTCTTTATTATTATCTGTGAATTGACATGACATCTTGCGAAAGAAAGTGCAGTGTTTTCCCGTTCCTTCTCTACAATTTTGAATTCAGAATTGTCTTTCTGTCTTTTGATAGTAGACAATGATGGCTCTTCACAATTTCCTTTTCTTTATTAACTGTGAATTAGCATGAGTAGGCGATTATGGCTCTCCGCGGTTTCCTTTCCCTTATCTGTGAATTTACATGGCATATTGGGAAAGAAAGTGGAGGGGTTACCCATTGCCTTCTCTACAATTCTGAATTCAGAATTGCCTTTTCCCTTCAGATAGTAGGCGATTATGGCTCTCCGCGGTTTCTTTTCCGGTAAAGAAATTAGTGGGGTTCCTCGTTGCCTTCTCTACAATTTTCAATTCACATTTGTCTTTCTGCCTTTTGATAGTAGACAGTGAATTGGCACGACATATTGGGAAACAGAGTGTAGGCTTTTTTTTTCCATTGTCTTCTTTACAATTTTGAATTCAGCTTAGTCTTTCTCCTTTCAGGTAGGGAAATATGGCTCTCCACATTTTCCTTTTCTTTATTATCACTGCATTGCCATTACTTCCTGGGAAAGTGAGTGAAGTTGTTTTGCCGTTGCCCTCTCCATTGCTGCAAATTCAGAGTAGTTTTTCTCCTTTCAGATAGTAAGCGATTATGGCTCTCCACAGTTTCTTTTTATTTATTATCTGTGAATTGACATGATTTACTAGGAAAAACATTGTTGTGGTTTCCCTTTTGTCTTCACCACAGTTTTAAATTCAGAGTAGTCTTTTACCCTTTAGATAGTAGGCGATCACGGCTCTCCACAGTTTCCTATTCTTTATTATCTGTGAATTGTCATGACTTTGTAAAGTGAGTGGTGTTGTTTCACGTTGATTTCCCCAAAATTTTGAATTCAGCGTAATCTTTCTCCTTTCAGATAATAGGCGATTATGGCTCTCCACTCATTCCTTTTCTTTATTATCTGTGAATTTCCATGATTTCCTGGGAAAGCTAGTAGAGTGGTATCCAGTTGGCTTCTTTACGGTTTTGAATTCAGAGCTGTCTTTCTCCCTTCAGGACATAGGCGATCATGGCTCTCCACTCATTCCTTTTCTTTATTATCTGGGAATTTCCATGACTTCTTTTGAACGATAGTACAGTGGTTTCTAATTGGCTTCTCTACGATTTTGAATTCAGAGCTGTCTTTCTCCCTTCTGCACATAGGCGATCATGGCTCTCCACAGATTCCGTTTTTTTATTATCTGTGAATTGCCATACTTTCTTGGGAAACAAAGTGGATGAGTTTTTCCTTGTCTCCAGTTTGGGAATTCAGAGTTCTTCTGCTTTTAGACTCATTGCCACCCAAGGTTAGAGATCCCAGTCTACCTTGCTGTTTAATCCATAGTGAGAGAACAAGAGATGCATTCATGCCTTTTCCAAGGCTATTTCTGTGAAAGTGAATCTTACGAACTCGACCGGAATTTGAACTCGGGTTACCGATTTCACTTTCCCTGTCGATAACCCTTACGCCACTCGCACATCCCACTTAGTACATATAACAATTAATGAACAGGTACCGTAACGACTAACAGTGCCGAAATCCAAATTAACGAAACTAGTTCCGCCCTAGTCTGCTGTATTCATTTCGCACAAATACCACTGATTAAAGCATAAATCCATTTCTTTTCGCCTTGGCTGTGGGGGGAATTAACAGGGTAGACTGAGTTATCTAGTCTTGGTTGGCAGTACAACTACAACAACTAATATTGCTGACGTAATAATCGCACCACAAATACCATTATATATCCTAATGTATAAAAATGTAGGTAGCATTTACTTCCGAGCTCTTTGGATAGGAATTACGATATTTTAAGCCAACTATTTACAATATAGTGTTAAATAATAGTCTAGCAGATTATTATTTTTTAGAGAATTGTATTTCTTCTCTGACTTCCGCATTTCGACCTTTGAGGTCAGAGACAGGAAAACAAAACTAGTCGTTTTGATTGGTTAATGTTGGATGTAGAAAGGGATTTCAGTGAGTTAAGTTTTACACATCGAACAATGTAGACGTGTTATATCGTGTCTGGAAACTGTTTGCTCCCTAGTGGAAAAAAATCTATTGAAGTAGAATTGGCGGTTACATTTAACTAATTCAATATGTAAAATCTAGTAGCACGCATAGGTCCCACCAATTTACCGTTTAAATGATTAGATGTAACCGCCACTTCTACTTCAACAGTTTTTTTCTAGCACTTCCCGCCTGTGGAACTTCCTTCCGTTTTCTCGTTTCTCCGATATTTACAATTTTCAAAAATTTAAATGCAACGCCAATCGCCATCTTCTGATATCTTGAACTCGTTCATCTTTAATCCTTTCCTCATTCCTCCCACTAGACACAATGTTTTCTCTCCCCTTCACCCTATGTAGCTTCCTTTTTTTTCATTCTTTCACACTCAGTAACCCTTTGTATCTTAGTGGCTTTACTGCCTTGCATGTGGTGATGGGATTAAAAGAAAATATGTTCAAAATATATATGTCCACTTTCTCCAGAGATTCTCTCAGCACAAGCCCAAATCATACTTAACCATTTTTGTGTAGCAGTTAAGCTATATCAAACCAAGTAACAAGTTTCAGGCAATGATTTGTTTTAAATTTTGATTTATTTTCAATATGCTTTATTTAGAGTTTAAGATAGCCAACCAATATTTCTTCAATTAAATGATTAGAATAGTTTCATATAAAAATAGCCATCTTTTAGACATTTCTAAACATTTCTTAATGCCCCAACCCCTTCCACTTCCCAAGCTTAAATAGATTACCTAAATTATCTAAGATAATTGGCTACTAACATTTCAGTTCAGAAATCTGATATAAAAATAGATTTTAAAGAGCAGAAAATACAAAATTCACTTTCAGTCAAATGCAGCTAAGAAAAAAGCCTGTAGAATTTATTTTTTGATATAAAGCCTTAAAAAGAAGATTATCAATTTTAAATAAAGTATATTCAAAAGATATATGACCACTTTCTCCAGAGATTCTCTCAGCACAAGCTCAAACCATAATTAACCATTTTTGTGTAGTAGTTCTTTGAATGATTCTTTTTCCTCCAAAGTTTATCACTAGATATTCAAATTTAATCCATCAATTTTCTGACAACTTATACTTTGGGATCATTATATGACTCCCTTCACCAGTTAGCTCCCAAATAAAAACAACCTTTCACCAAATTCCCTAATGATTTTTGTAATGAAAGAAAAAAGATCTAAAACTACCTAGCAAAAGAAAAAAAAATAACTTCCTCTATTTGCCTAATGATAAATACACACAAATGTTAACATTTTCACTGATCCTTTATAAGAAGTAGTTTGTACAGACATGAAACTATAACAATCCTATTAATTCCATAATGTAGCTTCCCTATGTCTTTTCTATAAATCAGTCAGTTATGTGCCATGCGTGAAACACGCTTTGGTGATGATCATGTATCTGTCGATATACGACTGGCGAGGCAGATTTTTTCCCGCAGTAGGTTGCCATTTCTTTCTGCGGTAGACCAGTTGCTATCCAAGGCTACAGAACCCGGTCTGTCCTGCTATTTACCCAAAGCTGGTGGGAGAAGAAGAGGATTTATACTTTTCCCAGGGGTATTAGCACGTAAGTGAATGTAATCAATTTTGACTGGAATCGAACTCGGCTCTCTGATTCCTCAATCCGAGCCGCTATCCATTACCATGGTAATCGTTCGGATAAACTCTTCGCTGTGATACCCAGACATTATGAATTTAAGCGCAGTACTAGATTAGCGGTAAGGTCTGATCAATTCACAGTTGAATTGGCTAGATGTAACCGTTAGTTCGATGCTAAAATTTATTTTCTCGAACTAGTGGAACTCTCTCCCAGATTCTTGCTTTCCAGTGAAGTTGATCTTAAAAAATTTAATGTCAATCGTTATCTACTGACTTCTTGATTCCTCTTCTTATACTGTTCGTGCTCCTTAATAAATTTTCCTTTTTCATATTCTTTTGCATTTCGGTAATCCTTTGTGTCTTAGTGGCTTTATTACTGTTGTGGTAATTTGCCCACGCCCGCATGGACTCTCTCAGCTATGAATAGGAGCAGGTACTGCCTTTTGAAGAAGGACATTTCCAGCAGTCAGCTCTGACAGTCGGACTGAACATTCTTGCTGTAACACTCTTGTTTGTATATGTTTGTATTGCTGTTTCTGTTAATATATTTGTTTAATTCAATTCCTCTCAGTGTGTCTTTATTTCAGGCCCTAACAAGGCCAAAACCATTACCTTGCTTGGTGCGAAAGAATTAAAAAAAGTATCGCTTCCTTTACTAACCTACTTTATACTTGATCTACAATCCGTTCATCTAGGTGCGCCAAGTAGGCTAATCGCTGTAATCTCCTCAATTAAAACGCGTAGTAACATCAGTCAGTTATGTGCCATGCATAATACACGCTTAGGCGATCATGTATCTTTCGATACATGACTGACGAGGCAGATTTTTTTCCCGCAGTAGATTGCCATTTCTTTTTGTGGTAGACAAGTTGCCCTTAAAGGATATAGAACCTGGTCTGTCCTGCTATTTACGCATAGCCAGGAAGAAAAGCAGAGGATTTATACCTTTCCCAAGAGAGAGGGATGAATATCTTTATTCTTCCACGCATAACGCTGGAAATCGTTGTTTCACTGCAAAATATTTTATTAGTACATAACAGCCAGTTTTTTTTTTAATCGTTTCACCCCAAGCCAAGCGATAATGTCCCTAGAAGGACCCGGGGCACCCGTCAGTGAAAGAGAAAGAGAAGACTTTAGCGAGGAGTAAGAAAGAGGACAATAAAGGAACAGGTTTCAGGAAGACAGAAGATGACGACTGACATTGCATTTAATATTTGAAGAATCGTAGGAGTCAGGGAAGCTATTGTTCGGAAGGGTGTTCCACAGGTGATTTGCGAGAAAGATACTATTAGAATAGAACTGACGTTTGCATCTAGTTGCAAGAGTAAAACGGTGTGACTTAGTTCCCGATCTAGTAGCACGCTTAAATTCATGCAGTTTTCACAGTCTTACTTTAAACAGCTTTCAAGATTTGTTTTGTCACTTACGAAGGACTGAAACTCCAGCTTACGAAGTGCCTTGTAGCTTTCTCGTCATTTTCTAGTCTATTAACACGCTTGAATGCGTGTAGTCGATGCACTAATCTCATTAGAACAGTTGCCATGAAAATATTTGTAGAAAAGACTGAGGGCAGCCACGTGACATTGGTGAGAAAAGTGACTGAAGTCGAAATACCTGGTTGGGAGTGATTATGTTACAGACCCTTTTATGAATTTTGTCAAGAAGAGATATACAGCAAGAGCAAGAGCAAAGATATGGCAGCAATATTCAATGTACTGGTGAATGGTGGGTTTATAAATGTGCAAGATAGATTCTGACATGGGACAGCAAACCAACTTTCATCGCAGTAGATGTAGCAATTGATTTGATAATGTCACTCCACTTCATGTCAGTGAAAAACACGAGAAAAATGTGTAGAGCGTTGTTCTCCTAGAGTTTAGCATCTGCCATACTGGTGGCAGGTAGAAAAGTTATTTTGTAGTCTACTTTTTCATAATAAACTAATTTCTACTGGATTTCTATCAATCTGGTTCACTGTATAAACTCTGGGTAAAATGTAATCGTGGCTTACAATATATCGACTGCATTAGTTTCAACAGCCCGCCAGTCACCTTTCTAGTGGATATGCGCAGACTGGAATATAAACTGGAGCAATATACACCTTAATTATTTACTCTTTAGTTCAAATCCGGATCAGTCTACCTTTTTGACTTTTTGTCGTAACCTAGGGAAGGTTATTGAATAGAATAATCACATAAAGGTTGGTAATGAACGATAATACTTAGGACAAGAACAACACATATAAGATTCACCAGCGGCGCGTAGAAGTAGTCAACTGCTAGAAGTGAGTCAAGTGAAATCCCCAATGAATCTCCAACTGCAGGATATCTACCAACCGTCCCACGCAGTCAGATGTGGCACAAGGCCGAATTTAATGTGGAGTACCCGAACACGTAGGCTCAGCCAAAAGTTCCCCGTAGACCCTGTATAAAATGGGGTCGAGTAGTTGTTTGCCGAAATGAGACTCTGCCTTTCGACATAGCCTCGTCTGGGGATCCTCCCTTGCCCGGAGGCAAAGAGTTTGATCAGCGCAGCTGAAGATGAATCTCCAACTGCAGGATATCTACCAACCGCCCCATGCGGTCAGATGAGGCACAAGGCCGAATATAATGTGGGGTATCTAAGCCCGTAGGCTCGGCCAAAAATTCCCTGTAGACCCCGTATAAAACTGGGTCGGGTAGCTGTTTGTCGCGACGAAACTCTGCCCTTTGACATAGCTTCGTCTGGGGATCCTCTCTGCCCGGAGGCAAAGACTTTGACCAGCACAGCTGGAGACGAATCTCCGACTGCAGACCAAGATACAGTATTTACTACTGTATTTATGTGAATGGGGACATACCCATTATCGTCCGTATGCTACAACACTCTTGAATCTGAAGCTATTGGCCTTATTGACTCTAGTGTCAACCGGACCTGTACAAATCTTTGGAAAATGGACTATCTTTTCGACTTTTCTTTAAAAGGCACCAGTCAGGGAGCGAATTTCGTTAAATCGCGTAAAGTCGCGAAGAAGGAATAATATTATAAACTGGTCCATTAAAGTCAATGCTGGACAATGTGCTTACAGATGAAGAATAGGCTGGAAGTAACAAAAATGTTAATCTACAAAATGCTGAGAATACCATGGACCTAGCATGTGAGCAATGATGAAGTTTTAGCGAAAATGGAACCAGAAAGGAAACTTCTTTTTAACATCAGGAAGAGGCAGTTAAAATTTTTAGGGCACATAATGAGGAAAGGGGACTTGAAAAATCTGATACTCACAGGGCAGATTGAAAGCGAGATGGACAGAGGAAAACAACGCATAACCTACTTCGTGAGCCTGAGTAAATGGATGACAGAACAGGGTTTAGGAGCGATAACAAAAAGACGAAGCTTATTAGGAGCTACTAAAGTAGAGGAAATCGTGGAGAGCCATTATCAACTACAACCGGAAGACACATGGCACATAGAATAAAAAAAAATAAAACGGATCTTTGTCTACTTTTTCAACAAGAATACAAACAAAATTTTCTCTACCTTTCTGATTCGCGTGTAAATCACCTTCTGCGTATTTTTTTGCTTTACGGTGGTGCCGTGGATAGCGTCTCAGATTGAGAGATCGTAGATTCGAGTTCGAATTCCAGTCAAATCCATTACATTCGCCTACGTGCTAATACCCTTGGGAAAGGTATGAATCCTCTTCTTCTCCCCCCAGCTATGGGTAAATAGCAGGACAGATCGGGTTCTATAGCTTTGGATGGCAACTGGAGACCGCATAAAGAAATGGCAATCTACTGCGGGAAAAAATCTGCCTCGCCAGTCATGTATCGAAAGATAGATAATCGTCTAAGTGTATGACACGCATGACACATATAGATAGTATCTATATATACCTTTTTGACTAAAGTTACAAACCGAGTAAATGCCTCTATTTTTGAGTCTAGGGTAAACTAGACATGTGTCTCCATTTTTGTCTCGCGTGTAAACCGGACTGATGTCTTCTTTTTGACTCTCGTGTAAACAGGACCTATGTCTTCTGCTTTGTGTCTTGTGTGACCCAGAACTATCTCTTCCTTTTTTGTCTCTCGTGTAAACCGGACCTATGTCTTCTGCTTTGTGTCTTGTGTGACCCAGAACTATCTCTTTCTTTTTTGTCTCTCGTGTAAACCGGACCTATGTCTTCTGCTTTGTCTCTCGTGTGACCCAGACCTATCTGTTTCTTTTTTGTCTCTCGTGTAAACCGGACCTATGTCTTCTGCTTTGTCTCTCGTGTGACCCAGACCTATCTCTTTCTTTTTTGTCTCTCGTGTAAACCGGACCTATATCTTCTGCTTTGCGTCTCGTGTGACCCAGACCTATCTCTTTCTTTTTTGTCTCTCGTGTAAACCGGACCTATGTCTTCTGCTTTGTCTCTCGTGTGACCCAGACCTATCTGTTTCTTTTTTGTCTCTCGTGTAAACCGGACCTATGTCTTCTGCTTTGTGTCTCGTGTGACCCAGACCTATATGTTTTTTTTTGTCTCTCGTGTAAACCGGACCTATGTCTTCTGCTTTGTCTCTCGTGTGACCCAGACCTATCTCTTTCTTTTTTGTCTCTCGTGTAAACCGGACCTATGTCTTCTGCTTTGTGTCTCGTGTGACCCAGAGCTATCTCTTTTTTTTTTTGTCTCTCGTGTAAACCGGACCTATGTCTTCTGCTTTGTCTCTCGTGTGACCCAGACCTATCTGTTTTTTTTTGTCTCTCGTGTAAACCGGACCTATGTCTTCTGCTTTGTCTCTCGTGTGACCCAGACCTATCTCTTTCTTTTTTGTCTCTCGTGTAAACCGGACCTATGTCTTCTGCTTTGTGTCTCTGCTTTGTGACCCAGAGCTATCTCTTTCTTTTTTTCTCTCGTGTAAACCGGACCTATGTCTTCTGCTTTGTCTCTCGTGTGACCCAGACCTATCTGTTTCTTTTTTTGTCTCTCGTGTAAACCGGACCTATATCTTCTGCTTTGTCTCTCGTGTGACCCAGACTATATCTTCTGCTTATCTTTTTTTTTTTTTTTTGTCTCTGTAAACCGGACCTATATCTTCTGCTTTG
>CAHIKZ030000076.1:1002500-1290000 GCA_903632075.3 Acanthosepion pharaonis
GTTGACATCAAGATTGAATATGAGTTGGATTCATATTTCGCTTCAAATCCTAAGGAATTTTACAAGCGTGCCATTTATAACCTTATTAAAAGATGGAATGATGTTCTAGAAAGCAAAAGAGGTTATGTTAACGAATAAATATTTTAATAATTTTTATATACCTTACCCACGAACATTAATGGGTATGTCCCAGTCCGCATAAATACGTTGTAAGTAGGGGTAATATGGTGTCTATGTAGTCCACAACTAGCAGTGGTTTACCTACTTCCCGACGCTGGTGAGTATTGTATTTTGTTGATGTTATAAAGATTACCATTTCATTTCCAACCTCCATTTTGGTTATTCCTCATTCAGTAACCCATTTAAGGTTACAACACTAATCATGGGATTCTTCATTTTTAATATAGACCTTGAAATCGGACATTACTTTTGCACCAAGCTGATATTATGTTTATGATCAGAATGTTATAGGAGAGAGCAGTACAAATGCAAAAGGATGTGCACTTACGTTTCATAGATTACACAAAAGCATTTGATAAGGTACTACATGAAGATCTATTTGAACTGTTAGGAAAGCTTTATTTATTTCGGAAGGATCAGCTAAATAGAAGGGGCGTAAGACAAGGAAGTATCTTCTCACTGGATTTATTCTACAACAATGCTATCCCACCATGATTTATCATCGGTAGACAAAATCTTAACAACATAAGATACGTGGATGACAGTGTACTGATGGCAGAATCAGATGGCAAACTACGTGACATCCGACACAAGATAGTAAAGGAAAGCGAGAAGAAAGGACTAAGCATCAATCAAGACAGAGTGTGTTTGACAGCAAAAAATATAAAGACAAAGATGCGAACTTCGAATTGGAAATGCCAAAATAAAACAAACATAGATGTTTAAATATCTGGGAAGCATTTTGACAAAGGATGGAAAATGAGACACCGTCTTCGTTAGAAATAAATAAAAGAGTGCTGAGCATATTAATTCTCTTGTATGGCAATTCTGAGAATGTCATGGACGGAGCGTGTAAGCAATGAGGATGTTTTAAGGAAAATGAAAACTAAAAAGATACTCATGCTTAGAATCATAAAGAGACAATAACATTTCTTGGATACATCCTGAGGAAGGAGGGAGTAGACAATTTGACACTCGTAGGACTTATCGAAGGCAAAAGGCCAGGGACAGGCAGCGAGCCAACTACTTGTCCAGCATATTTGAATTAATGGCGGAACAAGGGAGAGGGATTGAAAAAAAAAACAAAAAACAAAAAAACAAAAAACAAAACAAAACCCAAAACAAACAAAAAACAAACGTTACTAAGAGATGCAAGAGAACAGAGGTTGTGGAGACTTATAATCTCCCGCTGATTAAAGTGACATGAGACAAAGAAGAAGAAGAAGAAAAAGAAGAAGAAGAAGAAGGTGGTTGGCTGGTTGGTTGGTTGATTTGGTTTAGCGTTATATCAACATCTCTATGGCTTAATTAATATAGAAAATTAAATATTTTAAACACAATTTTATGGCTTCAAATAAATATATATTGAACGCAATTGTATGCCTTCAACTACAGACAAAATGTATTGTTGGGTCATTTTGCTATAAATACGTATTGTTGGTTATTCTTCTATAAATACTTATTGTTGGTCATTCACCTATAAATATGTATTATTGGTCATTCTACTATAAATACGTATTATTTGTCATTCTTCTATAAATATGTATTGTTGGTTATTCTTCTATAAATATGTATTGTTAGTCATTCTTCTATAAATACGTATTGTTGGTCATTCTTCTATAAATACGTATTGTTGGTCATTCTTCTATAAATACGTATTGTTGGTCATTCTACTATAAATACTTATTGTTGGTCATTCTTCTATAAATACGTATTGTTAGTCATTCTTCTATAAATACGTATTGTTGGTCATTCTTCTATAAATACGTATTGTTGGTCATTCTACTATAAATACGTATTGTTGGTCATTCTTCTATAAATACGTATTGTTGGTCATTCTACTATAAATACTTATTGTTGGTCATTCTTCTATAAATACGTATTGTTGGTCATTCTACTATAAATACGTATTGTTGGTCATTCTTCTATAAATACGTATTGTTGGTCATTCTACTATAAATACGTATTGTTGGTCATTCTTCTATAAATACGTATTGTTGGTCATTCTTCTATAAATACGTATTGATGGTCATTCTTCTATAAATACGTATTGTTAGTCATTCTATTATAAATATGTATTTTCGGTCATTCTTCTATAAATACGTATTCTTGGTCATTCTACTATAAATATGTATTTTCGGTCATTCTTCTATAAATACGTATTCTTGGTCATTCTACTATAAATATGTATTTTCGGTCATTCTTCTATAAATACGTATTCTTGGTCATTCTACTATAAATATGTATTTTCGGTCATTCTTCTATAAATACGTATTCTTGGTCATTCTTCTACAAATACGTATTGTTGGTCATTCTTCTATAAATACGTATTGTTGGTCATTCTACTATAAATATGTATTTTCGGTCATTCTTCTATAAATACGTATTGTTGGTCATTTTACTATAAATACGTATTGTTGGTCATTCTTCTATAAATACGTATTGTTGGTCATTCTTCTATAAATACGTATTGTTGGTCATTCTACTATAAATATGTATTTTCGGTCATTCTTCTATAAATACGTATTGTTGGTCATTCTACTATAAATACGTATTGTTGGTCATTCTACTATAAATATGTATTTTCGGTCATTCTTCTATAAATACGTATTGTTGGTATCTTTCCTATGAAAATGCATTTTTATACTTTCAGTGTTTTTGTTTTGTTTTGTTTGGAGTGTTCACTATTTGACCATAGATGGGGACCTAACTGGTGCTACCACTTCGGTTCAGGCAACAATTAAGATCTTATTCTACTCTCCTCAAAACCCCCAATCTCCTGATAAGAGGCCTTGTTGCCGAATGTAGCTTATCGTCATAACCAGGATTAGCAATTAAGAGGTGATTCCACACTCCTCGAAACTTCCAATTTCCAGATCAGAGGCCTCGTTGCAGGATGTACTTTATCGTCATAACCAGGACTAAAGAAGAAGAAGAAGAAGAAGAAGAACAAAAACAGAAAAAATCTTCACTGGTGATTCTGCGTATGGAAGGAAAAGACTCGGTCTTTTCTTCAACCAGTTTTTTTTTTGTCAGTCCTCTAAGCTGCCCTCCCATTTTTATATGCAATAATGTATATGCATAGTTGATATATATTTTAATAATCTTAGATTTCCGAGAGAGAGAGAGAAAAAAAAAGAGTAAAGTAACCAAGCCGGAGTTAATTCCCGTGAAGTTTGTCTGTCCTGTTTTTCCAAAAATAAAATTGCTGAAAACATTTCTGAGAAATTCTATAACCAGTGACAGACTAACGTTTCACAGCTAGCAACCGAAAGTTCCCGAGCTGAGAGAATCAACGCCTCAGAATGTTTTATGGACAAATTTCATAGTCGCCATAGTAACCACAGGATTAAACTGCATTAAATCCTTGGATATTATTTTGTGAACAACTTAGTCATTAATACTACTGCCATTACTTTTAGGGAAAACCGACTTGGTTTTATTTTATTTCATTTGCATCAGAACAAAGTATTATAACGATATTTTACAGCTGATGTTTGATTCCCCCAAAAAATAATTTTTGAAAGTTGTGTTAATCAGCAAGGGGAAGCATAAAATAAAGAAATACTACATTCGCCCCATATTTACTTTGAGAATTGCTTCTGTTTCAAATATAAACATATTAAAATCCTCCCGTCTAAATACTTCCTCGATATTCTGATTGCTAGAAAAGTCATAGACAATCGTCAATATATAATTGTCATTTGTAATTAAAATAATTTCTCTCTCTGACATTCTCTGTCCCTCTCGTTTTTCTCTCTCTGTTTCTTTCTGGATATATATATATATATATATATATATATATATATATATATATATATATATATATATATATATATATATATATATATATATATTATATATATATATTATATATATATATATATATTTATATATATTCATATATATATATATATATATATATATATATATATATATATATATATATAGTCATATATATATATATTCATTATATATATATATATATATTCATATATATATTCATATTTATATATATATCATATATATATATACAGTGGGTCCTCAAAAGTATTTAACACATTGATTTTTCTTACATATCTCAAAAAATAACAGATCAATTTCAACGAAACTTATAGGAAATATTTAAACGAACATTGTCGATCAAAACATAGAAGGAAAATTTAAAACCACTGTTTTGAGAAACATTTATTAACACTAAATAAAATAACCCATATGCAAAAGTATTTAACACCAATGCAAATATTATGCTAGAAGAGACGTGTCGTCATGATTCCTACCCATATTGATATGATGTGATATGTCGACCAATGACAGCACTGCACGACACTCAACTGGCTATTAGATAAGAGCTCTGAGACACTGCAGCTATTCTGTTGTCACTACTGCAAGAAAATGGTGAAGACAAAGGAATTGTCGAACGACATGCGCAAGAAGATCATAAAGAATCACTAAGATGGTAAGGGATATAGAAAAATCGCTCAAGATTTGAATTTGCTTGTGAGTACAGTTGGTGCTGTTGTTCGAAAATGGAAAAAATTCGATACTATTGAAAACATCCAAAGGAGTGGTCGTCCCCGTATCTTAAATGAGGCTAATGAGCGATACATTTCCCGTACTGTGAAGAAAAATCCATTTTCAACTCGTCGAAAAAATTCAGAATGAATTAAAAAATGCCGGAATTGAAGTTAGTAAAGATACAATTAAAAGATCACTGAATCGTGCAGGTCTCACTTCAAGATCACCGAGAAAGACTCCATTAATGAAACGCTGACATGTACAAGCCCGTTTGAATTTTGTAGAGAAATATGAAATTGAATCTAATGATTTGTGGGAGAAAGTAATTTGGTCAGACGAAACGAAAATGGAGCTTTACGGACGAAACATGCGCACTCATATATGGAGGAAAAAAGGAACGGAATACGAGCCAGCAAATACCATCCCTACAGTCAAACATGGGGGGTGGAAATATTATGATGTGGGGTTATTTTTCTTCAAATGGAGTAGGAAAAATGAAAATCATCGAAGGAACAATGAATGCTGCAAAATACACACAAATTTTGTCAACTCAACTCTTGAAGAGTACCACATCTTTGGGACATGGTCGTGATTTTGTATTTCAGCAAGACAATGACCCGAAGCATACTGCTAAAACAACTAAGAATTGGTTTAATAATAATGACATTAATGTCCTGTAATGGCCAAGACAGTCACCGGATACGAAGTTACGAGTTCAGAAAAGAAATCCCTATAATTTAAACTAATTGAAGAAAATTTGTGAAGAGAGTGGGTCAATATACCAACAAGTACCTGCAAGAAACTAGTTGAAGACTGCGGGAAACGACTGGTGGCTGTGAAGCAAAACAGAGGCTACTGTACTAAATATTACTAAAGTGTATTAAATACTTTTCCATATGGGTTATTTTATTTATTGTTAATAAATGTTTCTCAAAACAGTGGTTTTAAATTTTCCTTCTATGTTTTGATCGACAATGTTCGTTTAAATATTTCCTATAAGTTTCGTTGAAATTGATCTGTTATTTTTTGAGATATGTAAGGAAAACCAATGTGTTAAATACTTTTTGCTACCCACTGTATATTCGTATATATATATATATATATATATATATATATATATATATATATATATATATATATATATATATATTATATATATATATATTATATATACATATATTCACATACATATATATATTCATATATATATCTATATATTCATATACATATATATTCACATACATATATATATTCATATATATATATATTCATCTATATATATTTATCTATATTCATATATATATATATATATATATATATATATTCATCTATCTATCTATCTATCTATCTATCTATCTATCTATATATATATATATATATATATATATATAAAGGTGTTCCAATAAGGTATTGGTTAGTTGGCTCTTCTTGGCAACCGGATTCAAAATCCTAGATGTTGTTTTATTCTCGAATCTAAACGTTGGGACGTCGTCCCTATGTAGTCGAGTCCACAACTACACTTATATTGATAAATCACTGAATTAACATGATGCTGAGGGAGGACGTCCTTACGAATAAAGAGAAAACAGGACGGGTAACAAATATTACCCTAGCATTCGCCGAAAAATAAAAGCTATTGATCATACGTGAAATTCGTCTAGATAAAACCTCACCCTCTGTACCAATATAGGAAAGACGCAGATAAACTAGGCATTTATCAACAAAATGCGGCTTAACCCTATGAAATTTACTAATGACGTGTTGAATAACGTTTGAGTCTAAAACATCCAAAGGATATCCGTTTTTAAAAAGTGTCATTCTAACAAACCCAATTTCACTGCAGGGAAGGCCATCAGAACATAACTTAAGTGTCCTATGAATTAAGGCCTTAATCAAATTTATATATCGTTAACCCTTATATATATATTTATTAAAGACATTTTTATGTTTAACGCTCTTTTTTATAGATACAAGTATTTAAGTAAATGCTCTGTTTATAATAAACAGTATTAAATAACATTTACCGGTCTGGATGTCCGAGAAATTTTCATAGAAAATATTCGTCCTTTGACAGGATTCGAACCTGCATCCTATACGGAACCGTCATTTACGCTGACGTGCCTTAACCGACTCGGCCACAAAGGAGCGTTCGGCAGGCAAGGTCGAATTTACTGCTTATAAACTTCAATCTTCCATGAATCTCGTACATTCATAACTGCTCTGGCGTATCAAATGTAAACAAATGACGTCATATATTAAGAAAGGGACAAAATCCGACAATTTATTTATTAAAGACATTTTTATGTTTAACGTTCTTTTTATAGATACAAGTATAAAAAAGAACGTTAAACATAAAAAATGTCTTTAATAAATAAATTGTCGGACTTTTTCATTTCTTAATATATATATATATATATATATATATATATATATATATATATATATATATATTTTAATTAAAAACAGACATCCTTAGGGGTCCATTGGTTATATTTTATTTCCCTCGGAAAGAGATTTTGTCCTGATTCCTAAGATCACATTTCCAAGAATAAAAGAAAATGGTTTAAAAATTTACATATTATTATTTTATCTATCTATCTATCTATCTATCTATCTATCTATCTATCTATACATTATTTTTATAGATACAAATATTTTCTATGAAATTTCTCGTACATTCAGACCGGTAAATATATTCATGAATTTTTTCACAGATATTTTCAAAAATGCCGTTTCCTTTCATATCGTAAGCGATCACGGCTCTCCACGTGTTCTTTTTCTTTATTTATGAATTTCCATGAATACTTGTGTGAAAATAGCAGTGTTGTGTTCCGTTGCTTTCTCAATTTTGAATTCAGAGTAGTCTTTCGCTTAGACTTGTTGCTACCCAAAGCTAGATGCCCGAAACTACCTTGCTATTTAACCCATAGCTAAGGGAAGAAAAGATGGATTCATGATCTTTCCCAATTAAATTTGCGCAAATAAGTAACTGAAATAAATTATATTTCATTTTGGACGCTATTTTTCGTTCAGTTTTTCATGTATGTTTATTTCAGATCCAAAGGACTGTTTAGAATATGAGGCCAGGTGCAGAAATAAAAGGGAAATGTAAAAGAATTAATTCAGTGTTTGTTATGCAGAAATAGTTTAAAATCGTTAAAATCAACACTACCCATTTTCAACCATTTTCTCAAGAAAAACGTTAGCAATTCTCAGATATTTCAAAAGAGTTTCAAATATTGAAGCCGATTTCTTGCACCGCGAAAAACCAGAATTGTGTTTATTATTGTCTCATCAAAATTCCACACACTGAGGTCACAAACCAAATACAGTAAAAATAAAAAATAAAACAGCAACGTTCACTAGGACTAAAAGAATCTAAAACAAACAATTTAAAAAAAAAAGTATCCTAAAAGACGGCAAACCCAACTCGACGACGATTTGTTGCTCTCGCTAAATAACAATCATTCTCAAACTGCCCCAGAAAATAAAGTAGGCAGTATCTATATATAAAATGACTTTCGTTAATCCGTTTTTCTGTCCGTCTTCTTTTATGTGCCGTGTCTCTTCGGGACGTATGAATCATGGCCCTCCACATCTTTCTGTCCCTTATAGCTCTTAATAAGTTTTGTGTTTTCATTATTTCTCCCAAACCCTGTTCTACCATTCATTTTCTCATGCTCAACAAGTATGCTACACACTGCTTTCCACTGTCCTTCTTTCCACCAGTCTGTCCTGGGAGTATTAGATTTTCCAAGCCCTCCTTCCTCATTACGTTCCCCAGAAATTTCAACTGCCTCTTCCTGATGTTAAGTATAAGTTTTCTTTTTGTTTTCATTTTCTCCAAAATCTCGTTGCTGCTCGCATATCCAGTCCATGGTATCCTCAGCATCCTTCTGTAGAACCACATTTCTGTTGCTTCATGTCTAGGCTTCATTTTTGAGGAAATTGTCCAACATTCGCTGCCATACCGGAGGACAGATATCACGTAACACTACAGTAATCTTTTCTTTGTTTCTAGTCTCTTTATCTTTGAGGAAATTGTCCAGCATTCGCTGCCATACAGAAGGACAGATACCACATTAGAGTTCAGTACTAACGAAACTTTTCTGTCTCGTAATACTCTGCTTAATATTTGGAATTCATCCTTGGCCATTCCATCACGTCTTCGGATCTCAGTGTCGCACCTTCCGTCCTCTGTCAGAACGCTTCGGCGATATTTAAATTTCTGTACTTTTTGATTTTAGTATCTCCGATTTTATTTTGGACTCATCTTTTTGCTGATAACTATACATTCTGTATTCTTGTACAGCGTAACCCGGATATAAGAGAGTTGTCGGGACCGGAGAAGAAATCTCTGATATCCGGGTTTCTCTTTTATCCGGGTCTCTTATATCCGGGTTACACTGTAGTTTACGTATATTTACCTAAACACGGCCTATTTACTTGATGAAATCTTTGACCAAATGTAAAGGAAATACGGCTAGAATATTCTATTCGACGCTATAGTGTTGGATTTTAATTTCAAGGTCTCCCTCCCAATAAACATGGCGATGGGGTAAGCTATCCGTAAGTTTTATTTTCCATTTTTTGGGGGGTTATTCGAAACCAAATTTTAAGGAGAAAAGTAAACAGGTAAGGGTGTACAAAGTACTATTGGTTTTAATATGGTACGTATCTTAGTATAATAAATTTTTCATTAATTGTTTTGGAAAAAATTAAAAGTTTTATTCAACATACAAAATACTCCCACTATTTTAAAAACAATTTAACGATTAAAATAACAAATACTTATTTAATAAAAATGCAATATTGTTTTTTTTGTTTTTTTTCGCGTATCTTTTCTTTAATTTTTATATATACAAGATCCCAGATTCCAGTTGACCCTGCATTTCCGAGAACTATAAGCAAATCACATGGCCAAACACTTCAAAAAGTTGGAATTTGTCTCCAGAAAAAAAATATTTACGCATGGCCAGTTGTATGTTGCGTGACCAAGAGTAAAAAATCCAAAGAATTTAGTCTTCGCTTTTAAAAAGGAAAAAGAAAAAAAAAATTCTTAAAAAATATTGTTTACCATGAAGCTCTATAAAATTTAATTAAATTAAAGAAATTATTAAATAACAGAGTAAAATTTTTGTCAAAGCATTTTTCCAAACAAATCAGCTTATTCAAATTTCATCGATTGGTTTTCGAAATTGAACGAAACGTAGAGTTTGTAAATCTTGACAAAAATGTTAGCAATAACTTCAACAATACTAAATACTATTAGATGTTCAACACGCGATCACATGTTGCAAAAAATCTTAATTCTGAAAATTTCCAGTCTTCTTGGGCACATTGATATAGTGCAATGGCTAGCGAGCTTACCTTGCTAGATCCATTACGTCTGAATATTGAGTTCGATCCTCATGTGTACCCCATACTTTCGGCTTTATATTACGCTTAGACAAACTACCTTACTAACTTGTCTATGGGAATTGCCTCTTTCCGACTGGCGGCAGTGGTCGGAGTTCGAGTCTGGGTAAACGAACAAAAAAGCAGTTTGAAGGTTAATAGATTTTGGTGTTCTTTCTATTTTTTTTTTTTTTAATCATTTACCCCATGTAAGGCAATAAAGCTACTAAGACACAAGGAGTTACTGAGTGTGAATGAATAAGAAAAAAATAGAAAACATTATTAAGGAACGAGAACAAAAGAAGAGTAATCAGGAAGACAGTAGATATCGATTGACATTGCATTGAAATGTTCAAAGATCAAAGTTGGCTGGAAAGCATGTAGTCGGAAGAGAATTCCACCAGGGAGAAGTGCGAGAAAAGAAACTCTTAGCATATGATTTACGGTTACAACTGACCAATTCAACTGTAACTTGGTGAGACCTTGTTGCTAATCTAGAAGTGCGCTTAAATTCATAAGGACTAGATATGATAGCGAAGAGCACATCTGAACAATTACCATGAAATTATTTAGAGAAAAGACATAGGGGAGTAACTTTACAGTGATTGGAAAGTGTCTGAAGCCGAGATGCCAGGTCAGGACGAATAATATTGCTGATATTTCTTTGGATGTTATCAAAAATCTCTAAACATATAGCAGGAGCACCGATTTTAGAGGTCTTTTTTTTTCAATTTAAAAATTGGAACGAAACAATTATTACCATAACCTCTTTTCTTGTGCCGTCCTAAAATTGTTCTTCTTTAACTTTAAAAAAAAAATTAAAGTTCAACCAATACCATGCTCGAAAGCCACTCAAGGTAGAGATTTATAGAATGAGGCGTTGGATATCAATGTAAGAGAAGTTAGTAGGAAGTGAAGATTATGAAGATAGATAACGATTTATCCTTGAATTGAAGTAGTTAAATCTTGACTACCGTTTACCGGGTACACGGTCCTGGCGGTCGACAATGAATAGAATAAAACAGTTGATTAAATAAAATAATCCCAACTAAAATAGTGATGCAATCTCATCACAATATTTTGACAAGTAGCCCTCAGGCCCTATTGAACAATCGGATCAGCATAAATGAACTAACCTTGTTACTGTATCCATCGTTAATTGTAATTAGGTTGAATATTAATTGCCTATCAAGGGTGGACCTAACGCAATAATAAGCAAAGTTACTTTATTCAAATTATTAGTTGTTATTCTTACGTTTTCTTTGAATTCAATCCTCGCCATTGTAATTATCGACATAGGACGTGTGTTCATCAATTCTACCGTTGAATAAAACTTTTATTCAACTATCCAACTCTTCAACTAATCTAAAATATTAACTTATCCGAACAGCTTTTTTTCAACAACTTTCCGAAGAAGTCCGGATAATGCAATCTCGTCATAATATTTTGACAAGTAACCCTCAGGCATTATTGAACAAGTGGACCACCATAATTGAACTATTCTTCCAGATGTATCCAGCGTTAATTGTAATTAGGTTGAATATTAATTGTTTACTGAAGGCGGATCAAACACAATTATAGGCGGGGTTATCTTAATTGAAATTATTAGTTGTTATTCTTAGATTTTCTCTCAATTCAATCTTCGCTACCGTAATTACTAGCACTTGTTTATCAATTCCATTTAGTCAATTGTTTTATTCAAATCATCGTCTTCCTCCAGGACTGACAGTTGGTCGATTCGTTTCCTCCCGTTTATCAACCCTTTGCAGGTTATTTAAAGCCTGGAAATATGTCTGCATTGAGAGATTTAAAAACAATAAAGGAGTAATGGTTAACGGCTCGGATTGAGGAACCGAAGAGCCGAGTTCGAATTCCAGTCGAATCCATTATATTCACTTATGTGCTGATACCCTTGGGAAAGGTATGAATCCTCTTCATCCTCTTCTGCTATTTACCCATGTGGGTAAATAGCAGGATAGACCGGGTTCTACAGCTTTTGATGGCAACTGGTCGACCGGGAAAATCTGGCAGTCATGTATCGAAAGATACATGATCGCCTAAACGTGTATCACACATGGCACATAACTGACTGATACTAATTAACCCATAGCTAGGGTTGAAGGGAGAGAAAAATGGATTCATACGTTTCCTAAGGTTATTTTCATATAAGTGAATATAACGAACCTAACAAGAATTGGGTTCTTTATATTCTTCGATTAAAAATCCCGAGACATTATCCAGCAGCTGGTATTCCGAAGCGGTCAACCATCTAGATACTGACCAGGCTCAACATTGCTTAACTTCAGTGATCATACGAGAACAGATGTCTCAGCGTAATATAGCCGTGAACCCATAATTTAATATAAGGCTTCAAGTATGCGTTTCCCAGCGAGAATCGAACTCACTAATCATTAGTAATAATGCTTCAACGTAAGTTTTCCAGGATCGTGTGCCTGGTAAGCGATAGTCAAACCGAGGTAAATATTGTAGCGTTCAAAAAGTATCCACGCGGGAGCCTGACCCACACAGTAACAATTCTCGGGGACCTTCTTCATTACAATTGGAATACGGAGGAAATGCGGATGATTCGACTCGGTGGACGTGGCATGGCGAAATAATAACTGTAAACGGCTGAACTAATGGAACTAAAGAATTGACCTCCTCGGAACATTTGCCATGGGAGTAACATTAAAGTGGCGACAGACTTTTGACTTTGTGTCTGTGTGGAAAAAGGCTACAGTGTGGAAGATAAGTCATCACCCACAAAACCGCGTAAACGATTTAAAACTTCCCGGCGTTTTATTTACCTCGAAGAAACGATGGACTCTTTACCGTCCTTCTTTGTTCATTCTTTTCTATCCATTCGTACAACCTTATTAGATAGGTTAATCGCTGTTTTCCTCTTCTCATTCCTTCAATATGTCCTGGAGAGGGGGCGGTTAAATTTTCCAAGGGCTCTTTCCCCATAATATGCTCCAGAAATGTCTGATTTTAAATATAATTGTTGTTATTCATTTATTGGTTCGCTTTTTACGGTTTATCAACCCTTTGCAAGTTATTTAAAGCTAGAAGATATTCTTTTTAGATCGTAAGAATTTTGTTTTGGGGCTAATAATTGTTTAGTGATGCAAGTCATACTAATTAAGCCATAGCTTGTGGGAGAAGTGATGGTTTCATACCTTTCCCAAGGATATTTAATAAGTGAAAAAAAAAGAAACCCGACTGGAATTGAAACTTGGCTATCCGATTAACAATTCCAATCCATTATCCATTGCACCACCCACACATCCAAGCTTACAGCACCTGGTATTCCCAAGCGGTCACTCTTCAAGGTACTGACCAGTCTCGACGTTGCTTAACTTTGGTGATCGTACGGGACCAAGCTTACAGCACCTGGTATTCCCAAGCGGTCACTCTTCTAGGTACTGACCAGTCTCAACGTTGCTTAACTTTGGTGATCGTTACGGGACCAAGCTTACAGCACCTGGTATTCCTAAGCGATCACCCTTCTAGGTAATGACCAGGCTCGACGTTGCTTAACTTTGGTGAATCGTACGGGAACCGGTGTTTCAACGCGACGTGTTCGTAAACCAAGTGTAAGTGTCTTAGATTGCATTCTCTTTAAAACTTCATCGTAGCTCACATGTTCAGCCCATGATATTCTCATCATCCTTCTGTAGAACCATATCTCTTCAAGTCTCTTCTTCCTCTGTGCAGAAATTGTCCAGCGTTCTTGGCCGTGTTGGCGGATAGATAGGGCAAGATGAAACGATTAAAAACAAAATCAAGAACAGAGAAAAAAAATGAGCAGAGGGTGTGATGGTGGTGTAATGATTAGCGTCTTGGAGAGAGAAATCAGCGAGACGAGTTCGTATTCCGGTCCTTTCGGGTTCGTTATATTCACTTAGGCGCAAATATCCTTGGGTAAGGTATGAATGCACCTTTTCCCCCAGCTATGGGCTAAATAGTAAGACTTGTATCACTAAACTGTTATTATCTAAAAAAATCCTACAATCTAAAAATATTGTCTTGCTTTAAATAACATATATGTTGAAAAAATGATGATGTCATGAAGATAATAATAATAATAATAATAATAATAATAATAATAATAATAATTACCGAGAAATTGTCCAAATACAAGGACCTGGAGATCGAGATTAACAGGATGTGGTGAATGAAGACTGAGACTGTACCAAAAGTAATCGGAGCTCTGGGCCTCGGGAGAAAACGAATGGACAATTTTACTAACAGTGTCCCACGTAACATCAAAATACAAGTTGCCCAGAAGATCGCCTTACTAGGAACATCTGATATACTAAGAAAAGGGCTATCCATTAAATGACAATTCTCCTATAGGACCTAAGGACCATAGTTTGGACCCGGCTCTACCAGATATAAAGCAGGAAACGTACACAAATAATAATAATAATAATAATAATAATAATAGTTGGAGCCCTAGGACTGGTTGGAAAAGATTGAAGTAGACTAATTGAAGGGATTCCTGGAAGTCCATGCCTCAAGGAGATACAAAAAATTGTTCTGACAAGTACAGCCCACACCTTACGAAGGGCTTTATCTATGTAATTTAATTTTTTTTTTTTTTTGTCAGTGGAAAGTGTCATGACGCCATTTCTAACCTTAGGTCCCTGGGCGGGACCCGGAAAGAAATGTGTAAACGCCAGAAATCAAAGAAAATAAAAATAATAATAATAATAATATAAAATATTAAAGAAGAAAAAAGAATGAAATATTAAAAAACAAAACAAAAAAATTGTTATATATGCAAATTATATATGCAAATTAAATCTGTAAATGTTTTTATATAATTTGTTCGTATTTATTGGTCCCATAAAAAAAGAACTTGCTTTTGTGTGTCAACCCCAATTCTTAGTTTGTGAACTTTTTGCCTTATTACTGTTGATTTGCCTTACATATATTGTTTGCTTGTTTTATACTATTTTTTTTGCCTTGTTCCTTTCTTTTCTTTTCTCTTGCTTCTTGCAAACTTTATCCATTCCGTTTGTTGGACAGCTTGACCATGGCTACTCACTACAAACTGCAAATGGTTGAAAATTCGTAGAAAACCAATCAATCAATCAATAAATAAAAGCACTTATACTTAAAATCAGAAATTTCTGGGACATATTATGAGGAAAGAGTGCTTGGAAAATTTAACACTCCCAGGAAATATTGAAGGAATGAGAAGAAAACAGTGACCAACCTAACTAATAAGGTTGCACGAATGGATGGAAAACAGGGGACAAAGAAGGAGGGTAAGACGATGAGACCTCGCCGCTAGTCTAGTCTTCTTTTTTGATGTGCCGTGTCCCTTCAGGACGTAGGCGATTATGACTCTCCACTGCCTCCTATCCCTTGTAGTTCTCAATATGTTTTGTCTTTTTGCTATTTCTCCCGGACCCTGTTCTGCCATTCGTTTGTTCAAGCCCACTAGGTATGTCACATGTTGCTTTCCCGTTTTCCCCTCTGTTCGCCTTGTGATTATCAAATTTTCTAAGCCTTCCTTTCTCTTTACGTGTTACGTAAATTTCAACTGACTGCGCTTAAATTCATAAAGTCTAGGTGCGAAGGCAACAAAACAGTGCAAAATGCAAAATTGTGTATTTTCTTTCTTTTTTTTAGTCATTTGTATAAAATCACAAAAAATATAAAATATCGCATTTATGGAGATTTTTAAAAAAAAAAAAAAATTTTTCAGTATTATTAATATTTCTTCTTTTATGTGCCGTGTCCCTTCGGGGCGTAGGTGATCATGGCTTCCCCTTATCCGTTTTTTAGTTCTCAATATGTTTTGTTCTTTTGCTACTTCTCCCAAACCCTGTTCTTTCATTCATTACATATGCAAAATATTATTGCCACTGTTTTTAGTCTAAGTCGAACAAATCCTTGCAACAGTTTGACATCCACGACGTGATTATTTTACAGCATGCACATTTGTTGACTACGACGCGATTTGGACATGCGCTGACTTTTGTTGTTTTCGGGCTTAAACCGAACAAAGTAAACAAAACAATAAACACTGGATTAAATAAAACAATACACTAGTAGAGACATAAAAATGCAAGTGTAAAGAAAAAGATGTGACTTCTGCAATTGTTTTCTTTTTTTTTAGTGTTGAGTTGTTGATATGCTACGTGATAGACACTGCTGGTGTTTACAACAAAAAGCAAACGATTAAAAAAAGTGAATTTGCTAAAAATACGTACTTTTCGCCGAGCAACTATTTCAAACGTTCCAACAATTTAAAATAATTTTAAAATAAATAAAAATGCAATATATAAAAGATTAAAATTAATTAATTAAAAAACATGAAAATAAAATAAAAGAATCACTTACTTGCAAAAATATCATACATCAGAAAATCCATCTTATAAAGAAAATAATTAAAAAAAATTCTCTGCTTGAAAATATAGAGCGAACGAGTCAGAAAAATTACGACTGTCTCGGGGTTTTGTCTTTTTCTGCTTAAGAAGAGAAACAAAAGAGAGTTATATAGGGAAAGAGAGATATATATATAGAGAGAAAGAGAGAGATATAGAGAGAAATAGCTGATTGTTTTTACTACTGATATTTTAAATCTAAGTGGGTTTTTTCTTTGCGTGTGTCTCTGTGTGTATGTGTTTCTGTATGTGTGGATCTATGTACGTCCTTAAAGGCATGGGTGAGTCTACCTGCGTATGGCGACAGTGATTGTTTTCTATATAGCATTACACTCGTGGGACAGAGACAACGAAATGAATAAAAATAGATTAAAAAAACCAAACCAGAAAGATACAGAGGGTGGGAACGTTTCCGAGTCACATGTATGTGACATTGCATACGTGTGTTCTCGTTTCTTTGCGTGTGTGTGTGTGTTTGTTTGTTTGTTTGTGCGAATGCACGCACGCACCTACTCACGCACCGATACACACGCACGCACACTGCAGAGTGGCTTTTTTTACTTTTTCTTTTTTTTTTTTACCCTGTTTTGCTTTTTTAATTTTGGTTTTGTTTTTTCTCTTTTTCTTTTCTTTTTTTTCTGCCTTATTTTAATTTTCTTCTTTTTCCATTTTTTTTCTTTTGCCTTTTTCTTCTCCATTCCCCGTTTTCTTTCTTCTTTTCATTTTTTTTCTTTTTTTTTTGTTTTCGTTTTGCATTTCGCTTGTCCCTTTTTCTTTCACCCTTTTTCTCTTCCGTTCCCTTTTTTTCTTTTTCATCTTTTTTCTTTTCCTTTTCTCTTTTTTTCTTTTTCTTTTCTTTCCTCTTTTTTCTTTTTCATCTTTTTTCTTTTCCTTTTCTCTTTTTTCTTTTTCTTTTCTTTCCTCTTTTTTCTTTTTCATCTTTTTTCTTTTCCTTTTCTCTTTTTTCTTTTTCTTTTCTTTCCTCTTTTTTCTTTTTCATCTTTTTTCTTTTCCTTTTCTCTTTTTTTTCTTTTTCTTTTCTTTCTTTTTTTTTCTTTTTCCTCTTTTTTCTTTTCCTTTTCTCTTTTTTCTTTTTCATCTTCTTTTTCTTTTTCTATTCCTTTTCTCTTTTTTATTTTGTTTTCGTTCCCCTTTTTCCTTTTTTCTCTCTTTTTTTTATTTTACTTTCCTTTATTTTATTTTCGTTCCCTTTTCTTTTTCTCTTTCATCTTCTTTTTCTTTTACTTTTCTCTTTTTTATTTTACTTCCCTGTTTTGCTTTTCGCTACCTTTTTCTTTTTTATTTATGTTTTTAATTTTATTTATCTCTTCCTTCTACTTTTCTCTTTTTCTTTTTATAAAATCTTTTTCTTTTCTTTTAATTTTTATTTGTATTTTTTTATTTTTAACCCGGAAGGAAGCTCGTAAAAAATATGATTTAAAACAAGAGCATCGGCAAACAAAACAGTTTTATACGTTCATTTCACTCCCATGTCACACTCTTTCTCTGTTTAGTGTGAATTCATAAAAAAAACTCAAATGGCAGGAAAGATAAGGACAAAAAAAGGCTTGCCGAAGAAGACTTATAACATATTCTTTTTAGTAAATAATTTTTTTTTTATTAATAATTCATATTTTCCGTAACATTTATGCTAAATACATAAATGTTACAGGAAAATATGAATTGGTAATTTGTCATAAAATGGCGACCGCGAAAGAAATAAAAAAAAAGAAAGAAAGAAAGAAAGAAAGAAAAAAAGAAAGAAAGAGGCAGATGATTTCCATCAAAGAGAGGGAGGTAGGGAGAAAGATAAACAAGGAGGAAAAAGAAAAGGAAGAGAGGAGAGTGAGGAAGAGAGAGAGAGAGAGAGAGAGGGGTGAAACAAAGAAAAATAGATAAAGTGAAGGAGAGGAGCGAGGAAAGATTGGGATGGAGGGAAGGAGAAAGAGAAGGGGAGAAAAAAACAAAAAAAGAAGAGAGAGGAGAGAGAGGGGGAAGAGAGAAAGGATGGAATAAAAGAGAGAGAGGAGAGAGAACAGAAAGAGAAAAAGGGAAAAAGAGAGAGAAATAAGAGAGAGGGCGAAATGGAAAAATGAAAAGAAAGAAAAAAGAGGAGATATATATAGAGAGATAGGAAGAAAGAGAAAGGGGGGAAAGACAAAGAAAGAAAGAAAGAAAGAAGGGAGTGAAGGAGACAGAAGAGAAAACAGTATTATTTTTATTATTTATTATATGGACACGTGGCCGAGTGATTACATTTCGATCATGAGATTCGGGTTCGAATCACGTCATGTTTGATTTTCTTGCTAATATCAGCCTGGGGAGACAATACCATCGGATTTGTTGGGACCTCCCTGAAAACCCTACTACGGGCTGACTCAAGCTTTGTGACTCAATTGAGATATAGGGAACAGT
This sequence comes from Acanthosepion pharaonis, assembly GCA_903632075.3. Taxonomy (NCBI): domain Eukaryota; kingdom Metazoa; phylum Mollusca; class Cephalopoda; order Sepiida; family Sepiidae; genus Acanthosepion; species Acanthosepion pharaonis. Next base: position 1,021,412 of record CAHIKZ030000076.1, read on the forward strand.
TCGGAGCTAGTTGTGCTAGCCTGAAGTCACAAGTCATCGTGACCGATGGTTTAAGCGCGCTAGCCTTGTTCAGATTAATCACATCAGAAACGGTATCTAAGATACGCTGAGCATAGTTGCAATTTTGACCACAGGTTGGCTCCGTGGGTATTGAAGAAACATAAATGTGCCTGAGCAAACGTTTGCAACAAGGATTAGCTTGCCACCTTATCAGACACGCATATGCAGATACGAGCAATCATCAATACTTACAAATGTTTTTATAGAGGATACACGTATTTGAGATGGGGATCAGTTTTTTCCCCTTCTTCAAACAGTGAAATTACTGCCCACCAGCTAGATACACAGAGTCTTATTATGTATTTTTTGGTAGGTGTCGAAGATGTATTTTCGCCAGATGCTCTTTAACTGTTAGGCTACGGAAGTCTCTACAGCAAAGCAAGCCCCAATTATCCCTTGTTATTAAGCGCATCTTCTTCGCTCTGACTTTCAATGTCTGTATGTACTAAATTATATTTTCGTACAAGAAACGGAAAAGCAGTAATTTAAGCAATTAATAGATTTTAATGCGTCGTTATTTCTCTTGTTATGAAATATGTTTATAGCAGAAGGAGACAACAAAGGAAGATTCGACTGTGCGATAAACATTTCTTGTGTAAAACAAATGCTTTTTTCATCATTAGATCTATCTATCTATCTATCTATCTATCTATCTATCTATCTATCTATCTATCTATCTATCTGAGTGTGTTTCTATCTATCTATGAGTGTCTATCTATCTAAGTTTATATCTCAGTCTTTCATATCTATCTATCTATCTATCTATCTATCTATCTATCTATCTATCTCAGTTTTTCATATCTATCTATCTATGAGTGTCTCTATATATATCTAAGTTTATATGGAAGTTTATATCTATCTATCTATCTATCTATCTATCTATCTATCTATCTAAGTTTATATCTCAGTCTTTCATATCTATCTATCTATGAGTGTCTCTCTCTCTCTCTATCTATCTAAGTTTATATCTATCTATCTATCTCAGTTTTTTCATATCTATCTATCTATGAGTGTCTCTCTATATATATCTAATTAAGTTTATATCTATCTGAGAGTGTTTCTATCTATCTGTCTATCTGAGTGTGTTTCTTTCTTTCTATCCATCTAAGTTTATATCTAAGTCTTTTCATATCTATCTATCTATCTATCTATCTATCTATCAGTGTCTCTCTCTATCTATCTATCTGAGTTTATATCTATCTATCTCACTTTTTTCATATCTATCTATCTAAGTTTATATCTATCTCACTTTTTTCATATCTATCTCTCTCTCTCTATCTATCTATCTATCTATCTATCTATCTATCTATCTAAGCTTATATCAATCTCAATTTTTTCATATCTATCTATCTATCTATCTATCTATCTATCTATCTAAGTTTATATCTATCTCACTTTTTTCATATCTATCTATCTAAGTTTATATCTATCTCACTTTTTTCATATCTATCTATCTATCTATCTATCTAAGTTTATATCTATCTCACTTTTTCATATCTATCTATCTATCTATCTATCTATCTATCTATCTATCTGGGTGTATATGTATACAGCTATTAATCTTTCAAGTTCTTAACTCTCCTATATTTGGAGTATTTGTGTGGTTCGGTTGTCTGTGTGTGCATATATATATATATATATATATATATATATATATATATATATATATATATACGTGGTGGGGGAGAGAGAGAGAGAGGAAACTATCTACCTATATCACCTTACCTTTTCTTTTTCTTGATATTCTATTATTTCGAAATGACTCGGGTTTATAATTAAACGTCTACGGAAGTTAGCAAATAAAAACGAATTCATGAATGTTTACTCAAAACACAATAAGAGAAAATTTGGAATTGTCATAAATTTTTTTTATTTAAGATCCCTTACCATTTGCAGCCCCGAATATCGACATCACGAAGAAAATTTCACTGAAAATATTTTCCAAAACCTCCACTATCTTTGTTATTCATACATAATGCCAGAAGAAAAGCGTACGAAGTCCACAAATTCAAAAAGAAGGAAAAAAATGTATAAACGTCAACATAAAAAATAAACCACATTGTATTACCTACAAAGTGAATGACGAATAAACTTCAAAGAAATTTATCTGATCTCAATATAATTATTATACTAAACACTTCAAAGGCAGTTAAAAATTAATCAATGTAAAACCACGAACTAATTTTTACATCAGAAGTAGGAGTCTAACCAATAGAATGTAAACAATATCTTTTGATGATGTCAAATAAAATCAGATCAAAGAAAGTTCAGATACATTCCACCAAACGTACCAATGGAGGAGTGTATACTGACAGTTCTAACATTTTAACATATAAAAACATTTGATAAATATAATTAGATCGAAATGTTCATATGTATATATTGGGTAGGTGTATATCTTAAAAAGAACACTGGAACAAGTGGAAACTGCATATATTTTACACACACACACACACACACACACACACACACACACACACACACATATATATATATATATATATATAGTTTGAATAAAAACAGACCACTTTAAGGTTCCATGTAATAAGTTATTTCACCACAACCCTTTTAACAGGGCTCTGGATCATCAGACTTTACTTCCTAAGGTTGAAATGAAAAATGAAAAGAAATTCACACGTTTTTGACGGACCGCATCAAGCATATGTAAAATTAACGTAGTGAGGAAGTATGGTGGGAGAGAAGATAAGATATGAGTGGGTTAGATGTACCATTTCAATTCCTTATTCTTAACCCCACTGTGTGTCGGCTAACGCGTATTGTCTCTAGATATAGGTGGGTAAGGGGTGGGGGAGAGGACCGACATTAAAGGAAGAAGCTACAACAACCCTAATAAATTACATTTCTCCTTGGGTCTACCCATGCGGATTACCTAGTTTTGCATAAACTATATATATATATATATATATATATATATATATATATATATATATATATATATTAAAACATCCCTCATTAAATAATTTAGACAAGTTTTGTCAACTTATTTTTAGTATTCATGGACAAGCTTCTTAGTATTCTTAACAAAGGAGGAAACAAAATTGCCATATTGATGCATATTCATATATTCCGAATACTTTAGACATTAGCAAAATGTCATCTTCAGGATTTTGTTTTACCAGGGTCTTGTTTTATCTAAGACAAATTTGTTGAATTTATCTGAAAAAGATATTATTTTTTCTTCAGATAAACACAGTAAATTATTTTTCAGATAAAAACATATTTATCTGAGATAAAATAAGACCCTGATAAAACAAGACCCTGACGATGACATTTTGTTCATGTCGAAAGTTCTTGTCATGCATTTCATCCGTTAGGACTTCATCGGACTGGGATTGTTTACGTTGTTCTAGTCCGATGAAGTCCTAACGGATGTTTCATGTGCGTCACAAAAAAAAAAAAAAAAATTCCCAACGTGTCACACATCATTTCTTTCAAAACTGCTCTTGATATATAAAAAAAATTATCTTTCGTTATCCCATATATATATATATATATATATATATATATATATATGGTGGACTGTCTCGTATTCGACGTATAAGGATCAAGCAGCTCAGTTCCTAGGAACCGACAGCCCAGACACCACCACATATGATTTGATTGTGATGAAGGCTTTGTGCAGAACCAAATACACTTTTTGAAAGGCCAAATACAGAGACATGGTGCATTAGGTGCCACGAGGTCGCCAAACAACCCTCCGCAGGTTTTGAATTCAGAGATGTCCTTTTCCTAGACCAGCTGCCATCCAAGGCTATGCAACCCAGTCTGTCCTGCTATTTACCTATAACTGGGATATATATATATATATATATATATATATATATATATATATATATATATATATAATATTAGTGGAAAATATACATACATATGCAAAATATATAAATACCCATACATGTATATTTTAAGAAAAAAAATTCCAAGAGGAAGAATCCAGGTAGAACTCAATGTCTAGGACAGAGTAAGGATATAATAAAAAGGCTTAAACACTAATATTCCATGGTCATAATTTATTCCATTGGAATCGTAAATACGATCCAATTCATCAGACCTACAAATTCAAAAAGAAAACAGAAAAAAACCAACTCCGGAAATAAGAACAGAATTTAGAGAGAGTGTAAGTATGAGGAGGAGGGAGATCAAGCCTTAACAGAGAGAATTTTAGGAGAGGTGGGTGGAAGGGGTTTAATTAAGAGAAAAAAATGAATGTTGACGGATGTCTAATGCATAAAGATACATTTCGTGGTGACATACACACACCATAGACAATCTAATGTTAGAATAAGAGGGAGGGAAAGACGAGGTGGGGGAGAGAGATGGGACGAAGGAAAGTAAAATTGCGTTTACTTAAAGGGCCGCTTTGTAATTGAGAAAATTTGACAAATTTAATATCGACTACAGGTTACAAATCAAATATAAATATATGAAGATAAATATAACGATTATCTAATCCAGCAAGGACCTATATTTATATGTTCAAAAACACATGTGAATACACACAATAACATATACATGTATATACATACACATAGGCGTGTACCCACATACACACATACATATACCCATGTACACACATATAAAATATAAAAATATTCACATATCCACACATAGACACATATATATATATATATATATATATATATATATATATATATATATATACAAACATCTACATTTGACTTCACATCAGAGCCCCAAAAAATTGATATTTTTCTTTTAGTATATTGTATGTAGCAAATTTAAATATGGAAAAATCACACACAAAAAAATAAATAAATAAAATCAGATCAAAGAATTTCTAAAAATTCCGCAACACATCCCACAGAGGTGTGTATACTGGCAGTTCTAATATTTTGACATACAAAAAATTTTTTGATAAATGGTTGTATTGTAGATACGCATCTATAAATACACTTTAACAGAAGTAAATTTTATTTCTTGTAATTTTTCTGGAACAAATGAAATCTACTACTATTTATAAACTGTTGTGGATTCCGAGATGAAATTCGGTCTCCAATGAATGACAAACGCAGGAATTAAATATAACAAATAAATGTATTTACACAATAATACAATGGGTAATACTGTTAGTAAATCCAGGAACGCGGTTAGTGGCAATAATAATAATAATAATAATAATAATAATAAATATATCGGGCGTGCTTGTAACTGTGACTTCTACAAGTGGTTACCTCACACTATTACTCTACCTCCAACTCAATCACAATCTCTGTCTTCCCTGTATACTGACTGACTCTGGGTATTTAACGGCAGCAGTCCAAGTAACACTCTGGTCGAATCCACTTATATGAAAAAGGGGTGGACCATAACATCCCCCTCCTTAGATCCCTTTTTGTGAGGAGTTAGTATTTTTGTCTCTTGTGGTTGATAATCAGGGGTTCGACAAATATTCTTTTCCTGCTTGACCGTCTCATTTCTGTGTCTTCCAGCGGTCTTTGGATCTCAAACGCTTCGAAGATTGTATCCATAGAGTCGTCGTTTTCTGTGGTTGACGAGCTTGGCTCCTCAGCCCGTCTTCTTTGTAATTGGTCGATATGTCTTCTATGTGAAAACTTCCCACCTTTTATTGTGTACATTAGATTTCCTAATCTATTGATTACTGTGCCAGGCTCCCAGTAAGCCATATTGTTTCTAAACATCCTAAAATAAACCCGTTCTCCAGGTTTAAATGATCTCTTCGGTACAATCAGTGTATACTGGTTTTTGTTCTTGTTTGGCAATAATTTGTCAAACACCGACCTTATTCTCTGAGCAATCATCAATTCCGCTTGTGAAAGACCCAATGGCGTGTTCACGTTAGGTGTTATTCTGTACAGTTGGAGGAACTGTTGTATCGCTTTTATCGTCGGTACATCCTCGGCTTTTTTTTAACGCTCTTTTTAGTGTGTCAACGAATCTTTCAGCTTGTCCCTTCGACACCGGGTGGTACGGAGCTATCTTGATATGTTTTACTTGAAATGTCTCACAAATTTCTTTAAAGTCACTGGAGGTAAACTGTGTGCCGTTATCGCTTACCAAACAATCCGCGACGCCAAATCTCGAATAGTTCGTGTAAACAGTTTATGGTGTATTCTGTCATCGGGTGTTTAAATCTGGCAACCTCTGGTCATTTACTGAAACTATCTACTGTTATTAAATAATAGTAACCTTCAATGGGTCCTGCGTAATCGACTTTAGGCCATGGCCTTTGTATAGAGGGTGGTGCCTTCGCCGCAGCTGCACAACCTTTGCAACTTTCCACCATTTGCGTGATATCATCGTCCATGTTCGGCCAGTAGACAAAACTTCTCATAAGTGATTTAATACGGTTTTTTTCCGGGATCTCCTAAGTGAAAATCTGTCAAGATCCTTCTTCGTAGTGACTTCGGTATTACTACTCTCTCGTTATACAATAATATGTTGTCACAGATTGAGAAACTGTCTGCTAAATTCCTCACTTTCTCTTCTATTTTTTTCTTGGTATCCTGAATAAACTCGTCTCTTTCTGCTTCTCGTCTTATCATTAGCAGCGTTACAGGTAGTTCCTTTATTGTATTGCATAGTACCTTACTGATTTCATCTTCAGCTTGTAATGCTGCAATTACCGAATCTTCTAACGGTTCGCTTTCCGCAGGTATTAATTGTGATAGTCCGTCAGCATGTCCTATTTTCTTTGATGGTAAGAATTCCAGTTTAAAATTGTAGTTTAGTAACATAGTTCCCCATCTTAAAAGTCTGTTCGCTGTATAGATTGGTAGGCCTTTTTTTAACCTAAATTCGCCATAGTAGTTAGCTAGGCCCAGGAAACTTTGTAGTTCTGCAACATTTTTTGGTTCAGGCATATTTTTAATTGCCGATGCCCTCTCTGGGTCCGGTTTCCTGCCATTTTCATTTATTATCTGTCCTAAATATTTAATTTCATTTAGGAAAAAAATCACACTTTTCTCCTTTTACTTTGAACCCAAAGTCCTGAAGTCTTCTGAAAACTTCCTTTATGTGTGATGTGTGCTCTTCAACATTGTCACTTTTAATTAGAATATCATCCAGATAAGCAGTCGCGAAATTCTGGCCCGTGAGCATTGTGTCCATCGTTTGCTGAAAAATTGCTGGTGTAACTTTTACTCCGAATGGTAGTCTGTTGAATTTGTACAACCCTTTGTGCGTATTAATGCAAAGGATTTTCGTACTCTCTTCTTGTATTGGAATTTGTAGATAAGCTCTATTTTTGAAAATATCTTACCGCCGTTGAGCTTTGTAAATATCTCCTCTGGGTTCGGTAATGGGTAATGGTGGTCTTTTATTGCCTTGTTGAGTCCCGTCGAAAAATCTGCGCATACGCGGATTTCTCCTGACTTCTTTTTTACATAAACCACAGGCGCTGCCCACTCGCTAAACTCTGTTTTTGAGAGAATCCCAGTTTGTTCAAGTCTCTCTAATTCTTTGTCTATTTTTCTATAGTAGCGAACGGTACATTTCGCTTCTTTTTAAAAATTGGTTGGACGTTTTCTTTTAATTCTATTTTGGCCTTAAATTTGTTGCATTGTCCCAACCCGCTTGAAAATACCTCAGGAAATTGTTTATATAATTCTTCCTTTAATTTTATAGTATCTGATGGTCCAACCTCTAAATTCTTGCAAAAAGAGTTGATAGGTAGGTCCCAAACGATAAACTTCTGCATCCAGTCGATACCTACTAGATTTTCAGTATCTTTCATGACGTATATCTTAAGTTTTTTTGTTTTGCCGTGAAATTTAACATTCACGATTATTTCTCCCTCAAATTTATTCGTTTGCCTGTAACCGACTTGGCAATTTTTTGTGTAACATGGTAGGTCTGTTGAGTTTTCTCCATGTCTGTAAGTTGATTATTGTGAGGTCGGATCCCGAATCCAGTTGTAATTTAATCTTTTTATTTAAAATTTCCAGTCCCACATATTTCCTTCCGTTGGTGTTGTCATCGTTATTCATCCTTGTAGCTCTTATTCTATTAGTATATTTTCTATTTCTACACTGGGATGCCTTGTGGCCCTTTTTTCCACATTCAAGACAGTTTTTTATATCTAAAGCGGCAATCCTTGTTCCAATGTAGTCCTCCACATCGATAACATGCTGATGGAGGGGGCTTATATTTGCTTCGATATTCGTCATAATTTGTCCTGTATGTTGTACTTTTTCTCTTATTATAAAATTTTCTTTTTCTTTCCGGGGAGGGTGAGAATCTTTTTTCATTGTCGTAAAATTTTAGTTTTCTTTCCGGGGAGGGTGAAGAACGTAGACTTTTGTTTAACTTACGTATATGAGAAACAGCTGATTCTTCAATGTCCTTTGCGCCTTTCTTTATACTTAGACATCTCTGGCAATCTTCCGATAATTGCTGTAATGTCAGACCCGGTTCATTTTGTAATTTTGCAAGCATTCTTCTGCGCATTTCGCTATCTTTTGTAGAAACTAACCCTTGAACAAAGATGAGACATTTGAAATTGTCCGGGGTTAATTCCACTAATTTGAAGTCGTCACAATGCTTATTTACGATTGCGGCAAACGTAGAATAATCCTCATTATCGCTCTTTACCAGGTTAAGGCATTTCCACCTCCTATGGAAGAGTGATGTTTTGAAGTTGAAGACTTCTTTAAGACATGTCACTGCTTCGTCAAATGTTAATTCGTTCGTCTTTTTTGGCAAGATATAATCCACGAACTTTGTATATTCTTCAGTTCCTAATTTTCTAAGCAATAGACGTAGCTTTTTTGCTTCTGTCCAATTTTGACAGTCGATGTTATAGATGTCTTCATGTCTTCTGAAGTAATCTCTAAAATTTTTGTCCTCATCTAGAGAATATTTGAAAATCTCTATGGTATTCCACACTGCCTCTTGCGAAAAAGTTGCTTCTTTTTCAATATCTAATTGCTTGTTGCCCGCTACTTTCAATATTAGTTCCTGGAGCTCTATTTGTCTTTCTAATTGCTTTTGCCATTTTTCTTCCATTCGTTCTTGTAGTTATAATTGTTGATCATTTTGGTATTTTTGTATTTGTAATTATAGATCATTTTGGTGTTTTATCAGTTCTACCAAAATATTTTTAAAATCTTCCATGATAACTCAATTTTACGTATTTTTACTCCTCGTAACTCTTTGTCGCTAATTTGTTGTGGACGACGAGGGAAGGATTTTTCTATTTCTTCTTCCCGTGTGAGTTCGAATCGCTCGACGCCAATTTGCTTGTTGGACGACGAGGGAAGATTTTTCTTTTGTTGATTTTTTCTTTTCCGCGTGCGTTCGAATCTTCGTCGCCAATTTGTTGTGGATTCCGAGATAAAATTCGGTCTCCAATGAATGACAAACGCAGGAATTAAATATAACAAATAAATGTATTTACACAATAATACAATGGGTAATACTGTTAGTAAATCCAGGAACGCGGTTAGTGGCAATAAGAATATATATATATACAGTCTCGAAGTAGGACGTTCTTAGAGTCGGGCGTGCTTGTAACTGTGACATCTACAAGCTGTTACCTCACACTATTACTCTACCTCCAACTCAATCACAATCTCTGTCTTCCCTGTATACTGACTGACTCTGGGTATTTAACGGCAGCAGTCCAAGTAACACTCTGGTCGAGTCTACTTATATGAAAAAGGGGTGGACCCCATAACATAAACAAACACATATTATAATATGCAACATACGCACATATACACACACACACTCACATATATATAATTAATGCAAATATACAATTTTTCATTTTGATTTGTGTTACTTTAAGCATGCAGACTCTAGAGTTTCTTAGACAGACCCTTTAACAATCACTCCGTCCACTCGTCAGGAGATATCAGTATTATATATATATATATATATATATATATATATATATATATATATATATATTACATGTAATCGATGGTTGGTATATAATCCGGGTGGATCCTATTAATATTAGCTATTAAGACTGATTCACAGAGAACTCGATGCATTTATTATAACAGAGCATATTTTTTACAGAAAAAATTACCTCAACATAGAAGATATACGCGGCTGTCATCATCCTCTAAGTGCTGATGATAGCTGCGTATCTTCTATGTTGAGGTAAATTTTTTTTGTAATTTTTATATATATATATATATATATATATATATATATATATATATATATTCTACAGACAAGAAGTTTGGGGCCAACCTTATTCTTGTTAAAAAAACAAACCTTGAAACGGTATATTTTGGTATTTTGTTAAAGTAAAAAAATAAAATTTCAATAACTACAGAGTATTTGTTTTCATTTTAACAAAGAATAAGCACTTATCTATAAAAATATTATCATACAACAGCATCAGATTTTGTTTTCATCAATAAAACCACCAACTGCCTTAATTATTACTTTACAAAATGATTGGCATTCTTTGAAAAAAAGTATATGACAGATCTTTCCAAGCATTCTTTAACAACTGAAAAAGCTCACGCTCACTCCCTGGGCATTCTCTTCAAACTCTCCTAGTCAATTTATTCCACACTAATTAAATGGGAATAAGGTCAGGAGATTGAGGTGGACAAGTTATAATTTCCACAATGTTATTATTTTTATGTGACTCGGTTATTTGAACATAATTTAGGAAAGTGTTTTTGATCATTGTCATATTGAAAAGTGTTTTTTTTCAATTATATATGGACCAGATAGTATAGCATGCATTTGCAAAATTGACTGATATTGTTCTTTTTTCTTGATTCCTTTGACCTGAATCAAATCTTTAACACTCTCTCTCCCTTCACGCCATAACAGACGTACCATCATGCTTAATTGTCGGAATCACACATTCATCCTTCAGTGTTGTTTCTGTTTTTTTTTCTCACATACTACGAAACAGTTCAAATTTTGACTCGTCTGTCCACAATACACTCTTTCAATGTCTATCTCATTTGATTTTTGCCCTTAATAGTCTTTTCTGCTTAACAGTAACAGAGGTTTCTTGATGGCTTCTTTATGGCTATACACCATCTGAGCACCGCTGGTCTGAGTCGATTGTGCACAGTTGAGAGCGACACTGGTTTCTGTCGAGTGGAATTATGTACAGCTGTCAACTCTGGAGCAGTTTTCTTTCTATTTCTTTTGCCCTCAGTAATCAAGGGTTTATTATTAGTTACTGTCAACATCGGCTTCTTGGTAATTTGTCTTTGAAAGTAGCCTTTTTAGAATAAAATTTCAATTTGTGCCCTCATCTCAATTTTGGCTTAGCTGCTTTGGTTTTGCCATTTTGTGCAAATTACTTCAAAATTAAAAAATAAATAAAAAACTAAGAAAATACTGTCGTAATGGCACAATCTTATTTTACTTGATATAAAGCAACATTTTGTTTTTTTAGTTAGTGGTGAATTAACGTTTAGGACCTGTATTAAAATTTAACTCAAAAAGTCTACTGATGGCTTAATGGTGAAAACAATATATAATGTTTCTCATACAAAAAAAAAAAATGATAATTTAGCAAAATGTATTGTGGATAAATAAATCCAATTTTGAACTTTTTGGTAGTAAGAGGAAATTGGAGAGAGACTGAAGAATAAGACCAAATACAGTGCTGTTCGATAAAAGTGACTCACCTGATTTTTTTACTAAATGTTCTTTTCTCCCATGAAACGAAAGTTGAGCTAAATTCAAAGGATAAGCGATCTAAAATCTGAAGAAGAAGCTTTGAAAGCTCTTTGAATTTAGCAGTAAGTACTGTCAAGCATCCGTTCAGTATAATGTTCTGAGGATGCTTTACTTTTCATGGAACTGGTTTCTTAAAACCTCTGTCAGAACGCTTCCCAGGTATTTAAACTTTCTGCGTTTGCTTGATTCTACTGTTCCCGATTTACCATTAAACCTTCGATTTTATTTGACTAGTAAAATTATCTAGCAAAATATTCCACTAAGACATAAAGATAGAATATAACACGGAAATACATTCCTCGAAAAATTCAATCTGATTCTCCTGTATAATGCAACGTCATAGGTTTTTTTTTTATGGGGAAAAACTAAAATATATGTCAATTTAGTGGGTCATGCGATGCCAGCTTTACTATGCCTGGAATGTATTAAATGATAAAATTTCAGTTTGCGTGACCCATTATATTTTGTTGTTCAGACTATTTTAGAAGTCAGTAAAGATTGCATTCTTACCTGTCTTTGGTCGCTCAAGGGAGGTCAAAGATAAAGGTTTCTGTCATGAAAATGTGTCCGTCGGCCGCATACATTGAGGCGGCCATTTATGAGTAGTTATTCTAGCCAAGCGAATCGTTTCTTAAAGTATGGCGAAAAGATCTATTTGAACTGTTAGACAAATTTGATATATTTGGGAAAGACATTAAAATCATCCAGAATATATACTGCCAGTATATATTCTGGGTGGCAGGGCATGAGAGTGATAGTAAGGAGATAAATATTGCTTTGAGCTATAAAGGAATAGAAAGTTGTGGAGAGCCATGATCAACCTACCTCACAATCTTGTGTAAATGAATGACAGGGCATGAAGTGGGAGTGATAGTAAGGAGATAAATATTACCTAGAGCTACAATTGATAGAAAGTTGTGGAGAGCCATGATCAAACTACCTAACAATCTTATGTAAATGGATGACAGGACGTAGAGTGGGAGTGATAGTAAGCGGGGTAAATATTACTTAGAACTATAAAGTATAGAATGCTGTGGAGAGCCATGATCAACCTACCTAACATTGTTGTGTAAATGGATGACAGGATATGAATGGGAGTTATAGTAAGGGTATAAATATTGCTTTGAGCTACAAGGGACAGAAAGTTGTGGAGAGCCATGATCGTTCTGGTGCTGAAGGGATACGGCACATAGAAGATGGTGACTATTTTTCTGTTTATTATAATTTTACATTTACTGTGATAAGTGAGCTTGACGTTTTTTAAAAATATTTTTGTATCGTACTTTAATTTTTGTTTCTAAGTTAAAAACTTCTTCATCTTAACTGAACATTATGTAATAAAAAAAAAATACAAGCTCCTTACTATTTCGGGCACAATTTAATATGAGGGATTGCTGAGTCATTCCCGAAATCAATTTTGTACGATTTCAAACAAGATGGCTGTTCATCAGCAAGTCCTTACGTCGCGCCATCTATGGACGTGTTTCAGGACATCATTTTGCACACATCACACACTTTATATGACGCGTTCAAAGGAGGAGGGGAATATTCAACAAAAAATCGAAATTTGTGTTTTTTTTTCACTGCAAATTATTCATTATATCATATCTAAGTATTTTATAAAAAATTGGAATAGATTACACAATATTTCAAGCTCGATTTAGGTTTATAATTTATAACCGTGCAATGAGATGAGGTAACATAAACCGGAGATTTGTCTGCGGAATATCATTACATTATTGTTACATAATTATAGGGAAATAATTTAAGGTTTTTTGGTCGTATATTAATTTAAAATATTCCTTTTTTACAGGCTTTATTTTTGAAATGGAATAAGATCATTCTAAATTTTAGAATTTCACTATTGCCCATCAAAAGGACTGGAAGAAAGCGATCTAAAAACAACAATGGAAAAGAGAGGTAACAAAGCGTAAACGAAATAACTCCAGTTTGTTCAACTTAGGAAACTTAACATTGTAGCCAAAGTATTCGAAAATGCTGCCAATAACAAAGGAGAAAATGAAAAATACCTAACCAGAGATCGAATATAGCGTCAATATATATATTATTTTTATTTATTTGTTATGTAACTAAATGCATAATTGTCAACAATGTTTCCGTAAAACTTTCCTGTAATAAATTCTTAATAAATATTATTATTATTATTTTACTTAAGTGTAAAGTAGTCCTACATTTACAATTCCTTAAGGCTAACCATGAAAGGAAATGTTGATCAAAACTGTCTAAAACCTTTAAGCGCGTATTGCTGCAAAATTATCAAATGTTGAATACGCCTCTCCATCGCCGGACGCGTCATATGCTGTAAGTGTACGTTTATTTCGTATAACAATGATATACGCGTACAATAAATTTAAAGGGCTTTATTTTTGTTACGTACACTTTTTGCTTTGGACTTCTTTCGAAAACAATTTAATTAATGCTCTTTAAAAAAGTTTTGTAGCCTACCTACGATCCTCTCACGTCACACCTACAATCATGTCACGTCTACGATGTTCTCACGTTATACCTACGATACTATCACACCTACGATCCTCTCACAATGCACCTGCGATCCTCTCACGACACACCTTCGGTCCTCTGTCGCGACTACGATGCTTACACGGTACACCTACAGTCTTCTTACGTCACGCCTATGATGCTCTCACGTCACGCCTACGTTCCTCTCACGTCATGCCTACGATATTCTCACGGCACACCTATGCTACTCTCATAACACGCCTACGATACTCTCATGCCACGCCTACGTTCCTCTCACGTCATGCACACGATTCTCTCACGTCATGCCTACGATATTCTCACGGTACACCTACGATATTCTCACGGCACACCTATGCTACTCTCATAACACGCCTACGAAACTCTTATGCCACGCCTACGTTCCTCTCACGTCATGCCTACGATATTCTCACGGCACACCTATGCTACTCTCATAACACGCCTACGATACTCTCACGGCATACCTACGATCATCGTACAGTACACCTACGCTCTCACGTCACGCCTACGATATTCTCACGGTACACCTACGATACACTCTTGACACACCTACGTTCATCTTACGTCACACCTGTGATACTGGAACCTATTCTAAACATCTTTTCGGCATTAAATAACCCAGTGAGGTTGATATGCCGTAAAACAAAATACACCAAACTAAACCAAAGAATATATATTCTATTCATACGAATCTATCGTAAAAATAGTGTCGACATTAAATAACCTATTGAGGTTGATAAGCCGTTAGATAAACAAACCAAGCAAGAAATTAAAATTGAAGTCTGATATGTCCTGGAAAGGGATATATTTGTTTGAAATAGCAAAGTGGTTGTTGACTACTGTAACCGAGTAGGACAATCTATCAGGTGACCGTAATCGACTGGTCCTCGTCGTAGTGGTAGGCAATAGGCGTAGGCAATAGACGTCGTCAACAGACGTACTCCATGTACCTCCACATCAGTCTGCATTTATGGCTGACAGGGGGAACCCAGGTGTATGCGTATTCATTGCATCAAAGTCAAAGAGGTGCCGATACATCGTGTCAATGACATTAATGAACGAGTATTTCTGTATTCCTCTGACACTTCGAATGAGTGAAAATACGTGCTTATACGTTAAACAGAAGGTCGAATATGTCCAGGTCAACTACACCTTGCATTTTATACACACACACACACACGCACATATATATATATATATATATATATATATATATAAATAAAGATAGATAGGTAGATAGATAGAATACTAATTATATTGCTGTGACCCTGCCAGAATACGACAGAAATTTATAATAAGAATCATGTATTTATTACTTAAATGTTCTCAAAAGGAAGAGACAAGTACGTACTTGTGTAGCGGTTTTGCCAGTTTGTTGTAATATTATTAATCGTTGATTAATCGTTGATGAGTGCGAGAGGGGGATATTTAGGTTGCGTTTTATGAGATTTTTTTCTCTCGAAAAAGTTATGATAATGATAATGGTAATATCAGCATTTTCCTTATAAGAAGACATTCGGGATCCATTAACTGAGAATCTAGTGTTACTAGAGTTACGCTTTTCTTTACAACTTGATCATCGGGCTGGGATCAATGTGTTGTATCTGTTCTCATTATCACTAATGATAATGGTAATATCATGCGTTTCCCTATAAGGAAATATCCGGCATTCATTGACCGATTAACCAGCATTGCTGTCGGTTGAACTTTGTAAAATTTTTCTCTTGAAACATTTTTCCGGAAAATAGGTTTACCAAGTCCACTAACTGTTATCGCTCGTTCCAGTACTGATGGGAGTTTCCTTCCTAACCTTTTATTTGAAATTAGACTAACCGTGACACGTCGGGTCACTGACGGTTCAGGTTATAAACACTGAAGTTGATTTCAACGTTCCATTGAAATGAAAGTTAATTTTATTAAGATTTGGTTAAATATTTCAATTCGTTCTTGTCTAGTTTACAAGTACATGTTTAACGTTTTACTGATTGTTTGCATTATAGAATAGAACTTCTGGGATAAACTTGAAGTTTAAATCAGATTAAGTTAAAATATTTTTTAATATGTCAAAAAATATTCTTAAATCATATTCACTTGAAAATATTTAAAAAAAAATTTTTTGAATATTTAAAATATTGTTTGTTTAAAGAAAGCTGAAATATAAATAATTACTCTACAAGCAACTGGACGAAACGGCTAAGTGGGATCTCTTTGTGTCTGTCTTTAACTTAAAAATATTTTAATTAAAAAAAATGCCTGTTTGAAAAAAGTTAATATAAAAATACAGTATAAAAAACTCGTATTTTTAAATCTTGTTCACCTAAAATATTTTTTTTAAAACAGATTAACTTAAAAAGATTTTTTTCAATATTTGAAATATTGTTTTAAAGAAATCTGAAGCATAAATAATTATCAGATGAGTTTAAATCATTATGCACCGGACGGACGGACGCTTCACGCACGCACGCACGCACGCACGCACGCACGCAATCACAAGCATTTAGTATTATATAGATAGATAGCGTGTCAGTCTAGGAAAACAATATTGTACATACAGTGTAACTCGGATATAAGAGACTCGGATATAAGAGAAACCCAGATATAAGAGAGATTTTCTCTGGTCCCAAGTTAGAGCCTGTGTTAATGTATATAAAATAAACTAAACCCGGATATAAGAGTAACCCGGATATAAGAGACTTCTTCTCCGGTCCCGACAACTCTCTTATATCCGGGTTACACTGTATAATACCACCAACATTTTATTGTCCTAATAAAAGTAAATGGGAATAAAATAAAAGGTGTACATAGAAGTATCTATACTGAGTTATACTTGTAAGTTAAGTGTGTGTGGAAAGTCCGACTGAAGAGTTTGGGAGACGTCTCCGACTCAAAACACTGAGTCGACAAGCCTGAATGTTTTGAGCCGGAGAGAGGCATCCTTTAAATCAGGTTCCACGTGTAAGGATTTACACAATAATATTGATTCACGTCATTTTCACAGGGCACCGATATACAAAAGTATTAAAATGATTACTTGGTTACTTATTTTAGTACATCATTTTACTTACAATTATTGCCACGTCACTTAAAAAAATACTCAGTGCATTATTTAAACAAATTAACCGTAAATAATCAACAGTACCTTTTTTATAGACATCTTATGATTACTTATATTATTTCCATCTTATATTATTGCCAACTAAGACTGTTTTACATTTTTCATAATTAGCGAAGTAATCGTTCTAAGTAACGCGGTTAATTGAAATAAGTGTGGCGTAATTTGTTGCTTTTCACATGATTATCCGTGGTGAGGGAAGATTTCCGTGTGAGCAGCCCTATTTCCTAAGGCTCTTTTTGGCGACGCACATGTGTCTCTGAATATATTTTTCCAATTAGTATTATTGGGGGATCAATTTATTATTTAATGACAATAGAAAACAGGTCCCCCATTTTATGTCCAGTAGAAGCTAATTTTATGAGTTTACCCATGCCATAAAAATAATTTCATTATGAGACGTGTCTCTAAATATTTTTTTTCATTTCGTAATATTAGGGGATCAGTTTATCACTTACTGACAACAGAAAACCCGTACCCCACTCTACGTCGTCATTTTTGGTCTAAATCCGTGAATTTCTTTTGCTCATCGGGGAAAAAATCTATCTATCTATCTATCTATCTATCTATCTATCTATCTATCTATCTATCTATCTAACTAACTTTTCATCTTTCTCTATCAATCTGTCTGTCTATCTTTTAATCTCTCTATTTATATAGTCTGTTTAGATCTATCTATCTATCTATCTATCTATCTATCTATCTATCTATCTATCTATCTATCTATCTATCTATCTTTTTACATCTCTCTCTCTCTATCTATCTATCTATCTATCTATCTATCTATCTATCTATCTATCTTTTTATCTTTCTCTTTCTCTATCTATCTTTTCACACCTCTCTCTCTATCAACCTAGTCTGTTTAGATCTATCTATCTATCTATCTATCTATCTATCTATCTATCTATCTATCTATCTATCTATCTATCTATCCAATCCATAATGTTGAATGTGTTAAAACTATTCAACTTTTTAAGAAGAAAAATCTCAAGTTGATGTTAAAATTTGCCGCAAATCATTGTTTATTTATTTAAGATGTAATATAGTCCATTATGACATGTCTCTAATTTGTACTTAGATACATTGTATTAATTTAAAAACAAATTCTAATATTGCAAGGTCGATCATTAATCGGGGTACACATTTATAGTAACGCTAGTAATAAAATAATGATAATGAAAATTCTTTTCGTGTAAATTGTAATATTAACAATAACTTTTGTGCGAATCGTTCGTTGGTCGGAAACTGAAAAGAGAAAAAAAAAAAAGACAACTTTGGTGGAAATTCTTAAGGAAAGAGTAAAAGTTAAAACTCCCTTCATTCTTATAATGTTAATGACTAGATTATCTCGCAAGCGAAATCCCTTCTCCCAAAACAAAATTCCATCAGAAAATGTAGTATTATAGTCGCATGAAATATCAACGTATATTTATCAGTAAATTAATTTCTTATTTATTTTTTATATTTTGGGCGGAGCGCGGATTAAAAAAATGAATAAACAATCCTCAATGATAGGGTGTGGCTACTTAATTAAGTGTAAAAACATTTTAACGAAGTCGCTGCCTACACAAGCCTTCTGTCACAATCGGAAAAATGTCCTATTTTTTTTTTTTTTAATAAGAGAGTCTGAATGCAAAATTTGTCTCGAGGTTCTTGGCGACATGATGTTTACTTTTAGTTGGTTGGTCCAAATAGTTTATTCTAGTTTTGCGACTGGATAGCATTAGGAGTGTTAAGTTCTAAGTTTTAACCAAATTAAGTGAAAATATAAAAAAAAAGATCGAATTTGATTGCATTATGACCGATGTCATGTGATCTTGTTTCTTTTCTTTTCTTTTCTCTTTTTTTTTTTCTTTTTTTTTTAATAAATCCTATCAAAATATGCGGTAGGAAATATACGTTTTTTTTTGTATATTAAGGTGTATTTATTTGCCAAAATTATCGCCGTAATAAATCCGACGCCAATTTTGATTTTAAAAATGCTGCCTTAATTAAAAGAGAAAGCAATTTTATAAAAATTTTATTTTGCTGTAAAAAAAAAAAAAAAATAAAATAAATAAATAAAATAAAATAAAATTTCGTGCATTTTTTTATGGCATTTTAAACTCAAGCGAAGAAGCGCCAAGATCTTTCTTGTGAATCGACTTTTTTTTTTTTTTTTTTTTTTTTGAATACCTGGAAGAAGATTTTACCTATATCAGCCAATGGGAATCAAGTTTTTCTAGCACCTAAAAATTTGGGCTGGAGTCGAATTTTATGACCCCATTGAGAATAAAAAGGGCTGATATCAGCAGTTTGGGACGGAAGGGGAAGAAGAAACGAAAACAGCAGAGCGTCAACTTCGGCCAGGGCAGTTTTTACGTAAAAGGACAGTCCAGTGAGAGGTTATATATCTGACGTGACAGATCCAAGGCAGATTCGTACGACAAATTTCACACCCTAGAACCTACAAGAATTTACCTACGTCAAATCCCCTTCGAGCTGAGAGGTCGTTCACAGAGCTGTTACAACAGAGGTTAATGTCTTTTAAAAGATTGTGCCTTGTGCCATATTATGAATCCTCTTACTTCGAGTTTTCCCTTATTTTTGTATTTTTGAATGGATATATTTTGTATACCAATCCGTTGGTCTTATCAACATTTTTGGTGAATTGTATTTTTTTCCTTTTTCTGAGGGTAATCATTTTATTGCCTCACATTGTTGTCGTGTCAAAAGAAGCACAGGAAAAGAAATTTTTGTGTAACCCTTGTTTTTTACTTTTCCAATTTGTAATTGTAAATAAATGTGTTGTTCCTTTTAACACTTTAAGCAATGGTCGTCTTGTTTTTTAATTTGCGTCTATTTTCGAGAGTTGCTGTTTCTACCAACTAAGTTTTGTGTCTGGCCCAAGAACTTGGATTTTTGTAGGAAAGCAAAAATTTTTATCATTTATTAAGAAGAAAATATATAGAAAGTGATTTAATTAAGTAAATATTCGTAACATTTCACCTTTCTTGGCAGATCTTCTATTATCAGAACGTTGGCTGTTTAATAGCAAAAGGGATAAAAGCATAATGAAAACGGAACAAAATGAAATCGGCAAGACTATATACCCAAGCATATATTTACAAAAGAAAACTCTAATGCGCATGTTTAATCACATCTATGTAAACATCACTTTAGTCAGATGAAGTTTTAAAGGACGAAACGTCTCAGGAAAACAAGTTTCCACTTTGTCATAGATTTTCCCAAAATTTATAAACGGTAGGTAAAAATGTAACTCAAATGCAAGAAAAAAAATCTGTGCAGCCTTAAGGGAAGATAACATGACGACACAAGCAAGTCAAAGGTTATTTGAAAAGATTCGCATCAGAGATTACTTGCCCTTGCTTTATTGAAAATCTATCCACTTTTATTCAAAACATACAGCCCAGTTTAAACTAGAATAAAAAGGTAGAAACAGATGCAGATTACACTTCATTCAGAGGGGTAGACACACGATTGATTCATACCTCGTCAAAAGGTTAATAAAAATCAGGTTTAAACCAGAGTCAAAAGGGTAGATATAGGTTTGTTTTACTCGTCAAAACGGTTGGCATAGATCTGTTTTACAGCATGGTCAAAAGAGTTGACACAGATCTGGATTACCCTCGTTAAAAGTGAAGACATGGGCCTGGCTTACCCTCATCAAAATGGTATTAATAGATCTGATTTACTCTCGTCAAAATGGTAGACGTACGTCTGGTTTACCCGCGTCAAAATAGTAGAAATACGCCTGGTTTACCCTCATCAAAATGGTAGGCATAGATCTGTTTCACACTCGTCAAAAGTGTTGACATAGATCTGGTTTATCCTCGTTAAAAGGGTTGACATAGGTCTGGTTTACCATCGTCAAAAGGGTAAATATAGGTTTGATTTACTCTCGGGAAATGGGTTGACGTAGGTCAGGTTTACATTAGAGTCAAACAGATTGACACAGATTCGGTTTACGCTTGTCACAATGGTAGTCATTGGTCGATTTCATACCCGAGTCTGAAAGTATTCATTTAGAAGATCACACACACACACACACACACACACACACACACACACACACGCGCTATTGTACTTTCGACGTATGAAGACACAGTAGTTCAGTTGTTACAACTAAAAAGGTTAACTATCTGCACATATGATTTGACTATAGTGGTGAAGTCTTGTGCAGAACCAACCGGACATTTCGGAAGAAACGAATAAAGAGAAATGGTGTAGATTGTGGGCCACAAGGTCTCCAAACGCTCCTACTCAGGATTTTAATTAAGAGTTGTTTTTCTATTAGACTAGTTGACAACCAAGGATATAGAATCCAAACTTTCATGCTATTTACCCATATTTGGTAAGATAAGAATATTTACATGAAAGCGAACGTAACAAAATGGACAGGACTTGGACTCCGATTTCTCAATCCAATCGGATCTTTTATCTAATAATTTATTCTGGTCTGGGAAAGTATTGATAGCTATTTTTTCCTCCAAGCAAAGTTTGCAAGTTTTTGATTGGTTGTTGTAGGCTGATGATCTTTTCCTTATTTTCCAAGATATTTTTGCTGTGATGTTCGTTTTCTTTTTAATTTCCCAGATATACTTAGAAAGCATTGTGCTGTTCGCATATTTACTATTTGTGAAAGATGTTTTGTGTGTATAATTTCTTTGTTTCCAGGGTCCTTCAGTTACTCCTATGTATACTTTTTCTTCATTATCTGGTGATTTTATCGTGGCTTGGTATATTAAATTGTTTTGTAAGCAATTACCGTTTAAAGGATATTCGTTCTTTATTCTGCAGTTGCACGCCGGTTTAATTTGTTCGTGTGGTTTGTTGATAATTTTCCTGTTGTGCTTTTTTATTATTTGTGCCATGCTCTCGGTGCAATTGTAGCTGATTTTTACTGTGTTTTTGTTGAATATTTTGTGTAGTGTGCTTGGTTTCGGGAAGAGTTTGTGTAAGAGTTTGAAGAATATTTTTCCTACGTTTGTTTTTACGTTTTTGATGTACGGTGGGTTGAACCATATGATATTTCTTTTCCTGTTGGCCTTTTTTTGTGTTCTGTGGTGAGTATGTGAGTGTTGCTGGGAATCCGCTATCTTTTAGGGCTGTTTCGTAGTCTTTCTTAGATTTGTTAAATATGGATTCATTGGAGGAATTGTCGGAAAGCCTGCGGTTAATCGATTTTGGTATCTGTTTGATTGTAGAAGGCGGGTGGTTGGAAGATGTGTATATATAGAGTGGTTTATCATTGGGTTTTCTATATGGTTTATATGTGTCTTTTCTTAGGTTGAAGGTAACATCTAGAAAATCTACTTCGTTTAGGTTGGTTTTTATATCTATGTCGAATCCGTTATTTTTAAAAATCTTTATTATTGCTTTTCTAGTTTTGTCTGTGTTTTGTTTCTTAAGATTATGAGACCGTCGTCCCTGTAGAGTCCAGTGTCATTTCTATCTATTATTTTGCTTAGTTCATGTAGTAAGTAAATACCTATGATTTCGTATGTGTCTACACCGTCAAAGCTTCCCATTGTAGTATCAAATATCGCTTGGTTTTATTATTATTTATTCCTGAGCTAAGTTGATGGCCTTATCTAACATGCGTTCTGTTATGGATGGGTAAAATTCTTTTATGTCTAATTGTAGGAATTGGCAATTTTGTTTGTTTGTTATTTATGCTGTGGAATAAGTCAATAGTTGCTTTTGTGTTTTTCAACTGGTTTACCCCAAAATTCTTCCTAAGTTCAGAATTAATTCTTTCTAGTATCGTTTTACTTATTTTACCTAGTTCGCTTTTGGCTGGGTTTATGAGTCTACATGCAGGGTTGGTTTTGAAATTTTCTTTGTGGTCTTTTAGTGTGATAAAGGATTGTGCCTTGCTAATACAACTTATTCGGTCATCTAGGTCTAATTTTTGGGCGATTGTTTTAGCTTCCTTATTGATATCGTGTTCTATTGTTTGGGGTGTCTTTTTGTATGTTTTCGTTGTGTTGTTCTTGAGTAATTTATTGTGCGTAGGAGGAGGGGCTTAGTTTGTATAAATTTCTTGTATTGTCAGCTGCGATAAATACTTTTGCTGAATTGTTTATTTTAATTATATTTTCTTTTAGGTTTTTTTTTTTTTTTTTTAAGAGGAAGGGATAAAAAAGACACAAAGAGGCAATCTTATGGGGATGGGAAAGTGAAGCGGAGACGCTAGATCAGGACAAATAATATTGCTGATTCTTCTATGAATTTTATCAAGATTCTCTAAAGATACAGCAGAAGCACCGGACCATGTGCGGTAGCAATATTCAAAGCATGGACAAATGTTCGACTTATAAATATGTAAGATAGATTCAGGAGAAAAAAAAACAGTTGTCTCTCACAACACAGTGAACCGAATTTCTTAGCAGCAATGGATTCAATATAATCCTTCCTCTTCATGTCAGCCGAGAATTTTATCCCAAGTAGGTGCAACGAGTCAATCTCGTGGAGGTTAGCATCAGTCATATTGTAGAAAAACAACATCGTTGCTCTTTTATCATGAGGCCAATGCCTTGAAAATTTTGACGATCTTTGTATCGTTCGGGATGTCGTTTTTATCTTAACAGCATAATATACGCAGATGACACGGTACTGATAGCAGACACGGAAGTGAAATCTCATACAGAAGGTAGGGACGGAGAGCAAGAAGGGACTAAGCATAAACTACAAGAAAACGAAGTGCATGGTCATCAGTAAGAGGATGAGCCCGAAAATATGATCTGAAGGTCGGGAACACAAGAATCAAACAGACGCGGAAGTTTAAATACCGGGGAAGCGTCTTGACAGATGATGGTAAATGCTACACTGATATCTGTATGCGTATTGGGTTGGCCAAAGACACATTCCAAAAGTTGGGCAGAGTACTGCGAGACAGGAGGATATCTCTGGTAACAAAGAAAAGAATACTGAACTGTTACGTGACATCTGTCCTTCTTTACGGCAGCAAATGTTGGACGATTTTCTCAAAAATGGAGAAGACATTCGAGGCGACAGATATGTGGTTCTACAGAAGGATGATAAGGATATTATGGACCGAGCGTGTGAGCAACAACGAGGTCTTAGAGACGTTGCAAACAAGAAGGAGGCCTATAATTAATATCAGGAAGAGGCAGCTGAAGTTTCTGGGACAAACAATCGGGAAGGAGGGCCTGGAGAATCTCATGCTCACGGGTCGAATAGAGGGAAGGGAAAACAACGCGTGACATACCTGACGGACTTAAGCAAGTGGATGACAGAACGTGGTCTGGGGGAGGAAGCAGAGGGAAGGAACTTGTTGAGAGCTGCAAGGGATAGAGGGAGGTGGAGAGCCATGATCGCCTACGTCCTGAAAGGACATTGCACATAAAAAGAAAGAATTATACAGGTCGGCTAAGATTAAGCGCGAATGTACCTTTTTTGATTGGCGAAAGATGTTCTCCCAGCTCTTGAGGAAATATGACTTCTACAAAATTCAACATTTGAACCATAAATAAAACTTTTGCTTTTAATTAAATAATGGCGAAGGGAAGCGAGAAACGTGTCAGTTACTCATTTCTTTCAAAAAGAATTATATTTTCAGCTTAAAGATTTCACATTTTCGAACTCGATCTATATGCTTTCGTTTTGCAACAGAAGTGTGTAGAGATTTTCATGGCTCACACTTTAGTATATTTAATAAAACGCACACTTGTTTCAAATCTGGATCAAGGCCTTTATTTACGAATCTGGGTCAAGGCCTTTATTCATGTTGTACGTGCGACCAGAGTCCAAAAATAGTCTAACAGATTTTTTTTTATCAGAAATTAATGCGATGCTTTATACAGAAATACTTTGAATCGTGCGGTTTTGATTTGTTCACATTGACGATACTGCTGGTGACGGGACGTGGGGTAAGGGATTCATGTGGGTATGCGCCTTACTGTAAAATATTTATAAATCTTTTTTTAATCATATCACCCCAACAAGGACGGAAATGCCAATACGCAGGGGAGTTACAAGGAGTGAAAGTGAAAGAGAAGACTGTTAGACATTTCCATGACGGTCGTCCTTGAGTATTGAATCTAGAGGTTAGCAGTAGGAAAGCGTACTTTAGGTTCGCAGTGGATATCACAGCAGAGTGTAGTTCATCCTTCTCCTGGTCGCCTTTGATCCTTCCGGTAGACGAAACAAGATGGCCGCCTTTATACACGATGAATACAGTGTTGGGCGGCTTCTGATTGGTCAACCTTCTACTGGTCGACTATAAAGGGAAATAAGTCATTCTGACTCGCTCACTAGTTATATACGGTATATACCCAAAAAACCGTAACAAAGACAATGTGGTGAGGATTGAGGAAAGGATAAAAGATGAACGGGATTCAAGGAGACAGAATAGGGTAATTGACGTTGCATTTAAATTTTGGAAAATTTTAGCTATCAGGGAAGCAAGGAAACGGAAGGGGGTTCCACAGGTGGCAAGTGCGAGAAAAGAAGCTGTTGAAGTAGAAGTGGCAGTTGCATTTAGTTATTAAAACAGTAAACGGTGGGACCTAGATACCAAACTAGTAGCACGCTTAAATTTATGCAGTCGGGGCGCCAGAGAAAAAATAGCTCGTTAGAGAAGTTAACAAAAATATTCGTAGAAAAGACAGAGGGAAGCCACACCACGTCTGAGAGAAAGTGACTGAAGTCGAGATGCAAAGTCAGGTTCGATTATATTACAGATTTTTTTTTGGATTTTATCAAGAACCTCGAGATGAATAGCAAGAGGAGTAGACCAGATATGGCAACATTATTTCATGCACGGACGAATGGTAGATTTGTAAATGTGCATGATGGATCCTAACGAAAATTATATAGGGTAATGACAACATTCCTTGCAGTAGATGCAGCTATTGATTCGATGTAGTCTCTTCACTTCATGCCAGTTGAAAACGTGAGACCAAGAAAGCCCAGTGTGTTGCTCCATAGGAGTCTAGCGAAAACCATGACGTATTATTATTATTATTATTACATAAGCATAATAAATAGTTTATTACCTCCTTAGACTACTCTGTTGTGATGAAAGATATCTTTAAGTCATATTGTATCTTTTTAAAATATTCTGTCCTTGATAATGACTGAAACGGCCATTACTTAATAAAAACCGGACAACACGTAAGATTTCAACAATTTATTCATAATTTAAATTTTGCTGTGCGACATCGTTTTGTGCACTTAAATTTCATAAGTTTCAGGAACAGATATTTTCGTCGTGCCTAAAAATAGGTTAGCACATGGGGCCCAGAAAATGCTCACTTTATAGTAGGAATCACAACTAATTCGCCGAAAAAGAGCATACCATGATGAAAAAACGCATCAAGCTTGATGAATTTTTTTTTATCGTGTAAATGTTTATGTTATTATTAAAGGGAAAAGCCAAAGTATTTTTTGATTATTTTATTAAATTTTTTCATTCTTTTTGAAACATTCGAAATTTTGCTTTAATTTTTTTTTTTGCATCAGCGGGATACCATTAAAAAGTATATCTTAACCGGTGATTTGTTTTTGTAGCTGTTAACTGTCAGTTAAATAGATGTATTGACAGCTTAGGTCAGGGTTAGTTATATCGGACGGAAGAACAGAAGTGAAATAATCTTTTCGAATCATCAGTGAACTATTTTAACTACACAGTATTTTTTTTAAAAATGCACAATTATTTTCAGCAATCTTATATTTTTTGATTTTTTTCTTTTTTTTAGGTACTTTAGCTTTACGTTTGAAGATTATTTGTGGGAAAGTAAAATTCTAAATATTAACAATAAATCAAACTTAAAATTTCATAACTGAGAGTGAGATAAAATTTCATAAGTGAGGTACTTAATATTTTCGTATATCTCTTATTAAATTTTATGATATTATTTTTTTTATTTATTATTAATTTTTATATCTCGGTTATGAAAAAATCATAACTGAAATAATATAAAAGTTAATAATAAAAAAATAATGCCATAAAATTTTATAAACAACATAGGTAACTAATAATTATCGGTACCTCTGTCATTTTTATGAAATTTTTTTTTAAATGTGCTAATTTTTAATTTTCTTTATTTTTGATATTAATTGCTTTGCTTCCATCCCTAGAATTTGAACAAAAACAAAAGAAAATAATTAATAATTGCAGTAATAAAAAAAAAATTAATTATAATTAAAAAAAAATTAAATTAAAATATTTATTGAAATAGAACGTAAAAAAAGTAAAAGTTTTAAAAATGTGACGATGATGATTAAAGTCAGTCAGATAATACAACACATGTTCATAGTACGAAAACTAAGATTTTCTGAAGTTAATTTATTGCTGACAGGAGAAACAACTCTTGAAACACGTGACATTACGATCATCCATATATTTGGAAAAAAAAAACAACTTTTTCATGCAGACTCAAAAACAGTGTAAAATTCTTTTTTTTTTTAAATATATGTGTCGCAGATTGTAATAAGCTTTCAAATTTATGATCTGTAAAGAAAGATAGATCTACTTAATAGCAACATTCCCTAAAGTGCACGGGTTGAAACTTAATTTTAAAATATTTAACAACTTTATCACATTTTGTATTTAAAATTGAAAAGCGAAAACAATTCTTGTATAAATTCATTTTTCATCCGAAAACTATTTTGGCTTCAGACAATATTGTTCTTAACATATATTATTCATAAAAGCCACTGAAAGCTTTTTTAATTGAATAATATCTTACTTTTGTTGGGTTTTGTATATTACATTTCCGAGCTGAGTTTTGGATAACTGTGTGATCCGATTTTACAAAGAAATCGATGATTTATATTCTTCAAAATCTTCGGCTTTTAACTAATATAATCAATAAAGGCAAGCCGTCGAATTTCTCGAGTTTTCATAAAATTAAAAGTGGGGTGGGTAACAGATGTAAAAATATTTTACCGTGACTTTCTAGAAGAATACATGTCTAAAACAATTTCATTTATTTGTGAATAAGTTCTGAAGTTTCATTAAAACCCGACAATTATTTGATTTTTGAAAGAATTTCCAAATCAGTGTGTTGTTTATTTGAAGAAAGGCGCTAAAACATTAATTGTATTATTACGTAGACCGCCGACGTAAAAAAAAGATTTTTAGCCAAAATTTCGAAAGTGTTAGAAAGAATAATAATAATAATAATATATTATTATTATTATTATTATTGTTATTATAAACTGTTTGGTCTTTTCCCTTAATGATAAAAACTTTTTGACTATAACACTTCGTTATTATTAAGTTTACGGCTTTTTTTCATCATGCTATGCTGCTTTTTCAGCGAATTAATGGAGATACCTACTCTATACACATAAAAAATAAAGACATTTAAAAAATCACCCCAACAATGTAGGACCAATTAAAACACTTGTTTTCATCAACCAAATACTGTTTTTGTGAGCCTATGTGATACAATAAATGGGATGAAATAATTTTCTTCCTAAACGGGAACCAGCACAACACTCACGATAATATATTGAGCCTGATCAAAAGAAATTACTTTTTCGAACTGTCATATTTCATTTAATAATCACTCAGCCTTAGCGTTCATTCAAAAAAAGCTTTAACCTTTTCTTCTATAACACATACTCTAGAAAAGTAACTTTCTTTTTCAAAAAGACTCAATTACACCCATTTGCCAAAGTTTTACAGCAAACCAATACTGCAAAAGCATTTTCCACACTCTGTAACCTTGTTTAATATTCCTGTAAAAAATTGTTATTCTTTTGCGCCTACGTTGAAATATTTCAATTTGATTCTGCCACTCCTAATTCCTATGTACTTGACCTGGTTTGTTGGTAATTTCCAACCTTGTCTCCTTAGTCGGTCAAGCCTGTCCGTGACAAAGCCAGTGTCTTTTACAAGTAGATGATTTACATACTTACCTTTACTTGAAAATTGGAAAAAAATACAACAAAATAATTATACAAATGGATCTTATCGATTGAATTTGACAAAGTTATTTCTTTTTTTCTTTCTATCTATCTATCTATCTATCTATCTATCTATCTATCTATCTATCTATCTATCTATTGCAATCTGTTTCCATTTGATTATCTATTCTTCATCTATATATCGATCTCAATTTCTTCCTCTATCTATCTATCTATCTATCTATCTATCGATAGATAGATATCTATCTATTCCCTTCTGTTCCTATCTCAGCATACCTCAGTCTCTTCATATCTCAGATGTTCCTATCTCAGCTTACCTCAGTCTCTTCATATCGAGAGTTGTTCATCTATCTATCTATCTATCTATCTATCTATCTATCTATCTATCTATCTATGTCAGTCTATACATTATCTATCTATCTATCTATCTATCTATCTATCTATCTATCTATCTATCTATCTATTGCAATCTGTTTCTATCTGATTATCTATTCTTCATCTATATATCGATCTCAATTTCTTCATCTATCTATCTATCTATCTATCTATCTATCTATTGGCTATATTTGGGCATCAATCTACCGTTTCCAAAACTTTGGTTAAATCTCAACGAAAGATCTTTGTTAAAGATTTTTAAAAATTATTCTTTCTATGTACTTCAGACCATTTCTCTAGTTTCCTGTACATATCTAAATGCAAAGTACTTTCGTCTGAGTACGTGTGGCTTTCATGAACCATTACCAAAAATATTTATTTTTTGTACTATGTCGGTTTCTTCATTTTTCAATTATTGCGTTTCTGCCTGTTCATATGACTGTTTGTGTCGTCGTATTTCTTTACTTTTTTGTTTATTTTTTTTTTTCTATAAATATATTTATGGCAATACCTCCTTGGTACTCAAGTGCATGAATTGAAGTCTTCTACTGGATTGGCAAATAGGTCTGGCCGTTTTAATGTTGAACTCGATAGACTGAACCGTAAGTCCTATTCTAATCTTTTATTTTCTCGCAATTTCCTGCTAGTAGAACTCTCTTCTGGTTTCTTGATTCACTGCTACATACAATCTTCAAAAATTGAAATGCACCACCATTCGCCATCTTCTGTCTTCCTGAAACCTGTTCTTTTATTGTCCTTTCTACTCACTAAAGTCTTCTCATTCTTTTTCACTCCCAGTATTTTTTGCGTCTTAGTGGCATTATCGCCATCTTCTGTCTTCCTGAAATCTGTTCTTTTATTGTCATTTCTCCTCACTAAAGTCTTCTCATTGTCTTCCATCTCTAGTAACCTCTTGCGTGTTAGTGGTATTATCGCCTTGAGTGGGGTGAAATGATTAATGAAATATACCGCGTGTAACAGCAAAATTGTCCAGTTGTTAGATTAAGCTTTGAACCATTTTATCTTAGAAATGATTAAAGATATCTTACTGGAATTCTCCGAGGTTTTTATAACACTATTGGACTCTACATCGAGCAATAAGAATGTATAATTACTCTCTAAGCTTAACAGAATTATCGTGATGAAATCAATCATAAACGAAAAGGACATGTTCATCATTAATTAATCATAGCTAAGGATTGGATGCTCATGAAGGATTGAAATAAAGTTTATATATATATATATATATATATATATATATATATATATATATATATATATTATTATTATTATTATTATTCCAAGATCATTTTCCAGTTAATTCGAGATGATGTTCGTCCTCTCTAACTTTCTAACTTTCTGTCCTGGAGTAACAAGGAGACTCACATGTTTCATGTACGATTTCATTTTCAAGTTTTTTGTTTTTCACTGCTCTTTGGAATGTCATAGCTGAAACTCCTCTTTCCCATGCCAAACGTCTTATGAATTGAGTTGGATCTTTTCTAATTGATCTTTTTAGCTCAGTTGAAATGATGATCCCTCTTCAATTTTTGACCTCCTGATCCAGCTTTCCTTTCTACTGTTCTCTCTTTTTTAAACATATTCACCATTCTCTTGATGGTTCTTGAATGGACTTTGAAGATGGAAGCCAGAATATGAATGTTGGTACCATTACTGAAGGCATGAATGATTTTTTTTATCTAAGCATTGCTCATTTAGGAAGACAGTGGGGCTGGCACAAAACAATTTTAACCTGCTCTCTTTTTAGCTGAAAAACTAAAATGGTTTTTCAGTTATTCTTACAAAAAATGGTGTCAAGATGGCTAAACGTCTTATCTGAAAACCTTGAAAAAAGAAACGCAGTATTTTATTAGATATTAAACATTTTGCGGGATTTACAATTAAGCTGTTACACGATTTGGAGAATTTTGCTGTTACACCCGGTATATGACCAAGAAAAAGTCATATAAAGAGACGCCAATGTGTACTAGGAACTCTGTTATGAAACCTTTGTGTGAAGGAATAAATAAAGTACAATAGAATGAAAGGAAATAAAAGATGTGTGTTTATCAAAAGACGTTTATTTATAAGTCATGAAAGGAATATGTTTTTAATGCGCAAGTCGGTTATCGAACTGGGTCAGTATTTTTACCTCGTCTTTGTGTGCAAATTCAGAAACGCAAAAATGAAATCGAGCCCCCGACACCTGCCAAAAGAACAAGAAACAAAAACAGATACCATAACCTCTTTAGCCGCAATGTAAATTTATTTTATTTTATTTATTATCTCCTTTCTGCTTTATGACGAACTGTATAGAGTTTAGAGTTGAAGTAGACATTAGAAGGAACCGGGCACCCAATCCTTAACAGGGAACAAGGGATAAACCTCTACTCCTGTCCAAAAGTCCAGGGAGGAGTATGAGTCGGTTGATAGTCGTCTATCTACTCATATTGTCCTCAAGGACACATGGCACAGTGGATAAAGGCGTTAGTTAGATCCAGTGACAGTACCCAAAGAGTGTGAGTTCAATACCTGGTTAAGGCAGTGGAGAACTTTGAGAGGGGAATTAACAGGAGATAACTGACATCCATTAGACATGACACGTGGAACTAGAACAGTCTACCCCAGTGAGCGAAATAAAGGGTTCAGTTCGACATTCCAACCACCTGAAGAAGGCCGGAGCGTACAACGGCCGAAACGTTGTGATAAAAATGGCGACAAAGCTGAGGACAATAGTCTGAATAATGTAAATAGTGTACATAATACCTCATGTCAGAAATATAGACAGAAAATAATTAGTAAATAAAATTTTAGAGTTCAAATGAAGATATTAGAAATAGAGAGCTGAAGAAAACTGTAGAAGGAACCAGAAACCTAATCCTACACAAAAAAAAAAACAAGAGATAAGCCTCTACTCCTGTTCAACAAACCGGGGAGGAGAGTGAGCCTGGCGATAGTTGCCGTTCTACTCATATTGATGAGAAAATAATTAATAAATAAATAGAGTTCGAACGGTGACGCTTGAAGTCCAGAGTTAAAGTAGACTTTAGAATGAATCGGACACCCAATCCTTAACAGGGAACAAGGGATAAACCTCTCCTCCTATTCAAAAGATTGGGGAGGAGTGTGAGTCGGTTGATAGTCGCCTATCTACTCATATTGAGGAGAAAATAATTAGTAAATAAAATGTCAGAGTTCAAACGGAGATGTTAGAAGTATAGAGTTGAAGTAGACATTAGAAGGAACCGAAAACCCAATCCTGAACAAGAAACAAGGGAATCGAATAATCAGGGAGGAGTTCCCATCAGAAGATAGGCAAACCTATCTAACCCCATTGGTGGAGGAGAGAAAAAAATAAATGAAATAAATAATTGAGGAATAAAATTTCAGAGTTCAGGCGCAGATCTTAGGAGTACAAAGCCTTTCGAAAATGGCGAAGCCGCCCAGTGATTGACTTGCAGAAACCAATATTCACATCGTTAGTTTTTGGTAATTAATCTTTTATTTCTATTTATTTATTATTAATTTTTTTTACCATAAGGTCCCCACTCTGTTATAGACCCGAGGCTCACTCGAGATAGAGGGTGACGTTAAGAGGTATTTTATAAGGATAGGAGGGGAAGATAACGGTTAACTTTACTTGAACAGATTAAGGTTGTAGTGATCGGGGAAACATCCCCTTGGGAGACTGTCCCACAGGGTAGTGGTTCGCGGAAAGAAGCTGTTTGAGTGGAATTTACTTCTTGCTGATGGAATACGGAGGGTGGTTTGCATTACGGGCCCTAGCCGTGAAGTTTAGACCTTGCGGAACCAAGGAATATAGCTCGTCTGAGCACTTTCCATGCTAATAGCGATAAAGCAGCTAGAGACGTCCCACCTATTAGAGAGAGGTTATAGGGTAGAAAATAATTTTCTCCAATAATTTCATGACTAATTTTTCCTTAAATTTCCAGTTTGAGTGTTAGGGTTGTCTCAGTTGCTTTTATATACAAATATGATTTTACTGCATCGACACTATTTTTGCAATTATTGCCATGTTATGAAAGGTATAGCTGTTTTCACTCGTGTATATCAATCTGGGTAATCTACAGGGAATTCTGAACCCTTTATTTAATCTACGGGGGTAGACTGTTCTTGTGTCACTGCTTATGTCTAGGGTTATCATCTAGTTCTTATTTTTATTTAGTACTGTTCAGTTATTGCTTGCCTATTTCCACTGAGTTTTCATTATATGGAAATTGTCATGTAAAGATAGTGATTTCCTGTTGCCTTCTCTATGTCTTTGAATTCGTGTAATGTCTAAAAAATAAATTAATAAATGCTTATTTCAGGAGACTTCTTTATTATTTTCCTATATTCAAATTTCATGACTAATTTTTCCTTAAAATTTAAAATGTGCCCCAGAGTTTTAGTTATTCTACAAGTCCGCCTTGAATTAAAAATAGTTGAGAAACACAGGACTACACCATACGATTTGATGATGTACAGCACAAAGATTTATTTGAACTGCTAGGAAAAAAAAAAAAAAAACTTTATTTATGAAAGATATTAGAACAATCTAAAATATATACTGGGAGGAAACTGTCTGAATACGAATAGAAAATGAATTAAGTACACAAAAATAAAAAGGAACCATAAAGCAAGGATGTATCTTCTCACCGGATTTATTCAACCTTTACAGCGAGGCAGTTCTAAGAGAACTAGAAGTCCTACCAGGATTTATTATTGGCGGGCCCAATCTTAACACCATAAGACACGTAAAAGACCCCGTGTTGATGGTGGACACAAAAAATATAAAATGCAGGAGTAGGTAGTAAAGGAAAGCGAGAAGAAAGTCTCGTCTTTCTTTCATTCTAACATGAGAAAACCGACATTTTCCACGCTGTCTCATCATCTTCATTTTTGTTTCGCTTACTATTATACATCCCCCCCCACACACATATATATAAATATATATTATCAAATCAAAGTGCAAAAAAAACCCCAAAAAGCATCTAGCCACTCACGATTTCCAAGATCCCTCATGGAAAAACATGGTCGAAAAAAAAAAAAAAATTCTATATAAATCTAATTAACGGAGACATTTTGCTGTGAGAGAGGCGCTGTATATAAAACATCTCGATCTCACTATCAACCTCACCTTATTCAACAGTAGTAATGGGGAGTTGAAAGCTTTTACAAAATCTTTTACAAGACGCGCTCTTGAACTCCAGCTGCGCTAAATACGCTTCTACTAATATTCAAAACAACAGAAAAAGACATCTTATACAGTCAAACATGAAGAGATATTAACAAGACCCCAAAACAAACCCCGTAAAAATGGCTAAAGAAATGGCCGAAAGCGCTTGGTACAATACAAACAATTTTTATACTCCCTTATTGCCACCAAACGCTGGAAAAACTAAATAAAAAATTATTTAAATTTTCCTTGTCTGCCATATTTAACGAAACATGTTTAAAAGAAAGGCTGCTGGTTAAATATACATTAATATGTACTTAAATAAAGAGGACGTCATTTTACCTTCAGGAGACCCTTTCGTCCAACACTTTATCAAAAGGAGAACTTTGGCGCGTAGAAGAAAATACTCAATAACATACATGTAAATAACGAATGAAGAGGGAAAATTAACATTAACGTATATTTTTAAATTAACATATATATATATATATATATATATATATATATATATATATATATATATATATGAGGAGAGAGAAAGAGAGAGAAAGAGAGAGAGAGAATCGGGTTTAAAACTAAACGTATGACTTAGCCTCGCACAATTTTAACGTTTGATTAAGCACGCCCAGACATTTTTTATCTTATGATGCTGTACCACGAGCATGCAGAATTCCTTTGTCCTTTCAGGAAAAGAAGAAATAAAATTAAGACTTGAAAATTCAATTGTACGTAAAGCCATCTAAACTCAGTCTCTAGAAAGGATTGAACTCCCTTTCAAGAACATCGCGCTATGGATACGTAAACAACTTTATTTTATTTATATATATATATATATATATATGGATACGTAAACCACTTTATTTTATATATATTTATTTATATATATATATATATATATATATATATATAAAATAGTTTTATATATTTATATATATATAAAATAATTTACGTATCCATATATATATATATATATATATATATATAAAATAAATAAAGTAGTTTACGCATCCATATATATATATATATATTTAAATATATAAATAAAAGTGGTTTACATAACCATATATATATATATATATATATATATATATATATATATATATATATATATATATATATATATATATATATATATATATAAAACGACCTCCATTTGGTGAATGAGAAATCGTTATAATAAAAGCAGAGCCTGATTCCTGCGGTTCCGTCTTCATTGCAGTAAATAGGGTGGGGTCAGTGACGCCTCGGGCAATATGCTGATGGAATCAGGCCATTTTCGCTGCCATTTACTCACTTGTATGCGTGTGCTTCCACATTAAAAAGCAAAAAAAGGTCTTATGTCAAATCTCATTCTCTTGGGAGGACATAAAAATGTTTTTATACTATTTTCCTATTGGGTGACGACTTTCAGCTTATTTTAAAACACACAATTCCTATCTTTCCTTCTCTCTATTTCTTTCTATAGATTTCTATTTTCTTTCACCGTCCTCTCTCTAATTCTTCCTTTCACGCTATTTCTACCGTTCTATTCGCTTCTAACCCTCTCTCGATTTGTTCCCTTATATTTTTTCGTAGCTCTCGATTTTTTCCTTTCTATTTTTACTTTCTCTTCTGGTCTCCACTCTATTTCTTTCTTTCTCCCTATTTCTTCCTTTCCATTTTTATTTTCTCTTCTCGTCCCCTCTCTATTTCATCCTGACCATTTCTAGTTTTTCTGCTCGTCCCCTCTCTATTTCATCCTTACCATTTCTATTTTCTCTTCTCGTCCCCTCTCTATTTCTTGCTTTCCATTTTTATTTTCTCTTCTCGTCCCCTCTCTATTTCACCCTTACTATTTCTAGTTTCTCTTCTCGTCCCCTCTCTATTTCTTCCTTTCCATTTCTATTTTTCTCTTCTCGTCCCCTCTCTATTTCTTCCTTTCCATTTTTATTTTCTCTTCTCGTCCCCTCTCTATTTCATCCTTACCATTTCTATTTTCTCTTCTCGTCCCCTCTCTATTTCTTGCTTTCCATTTTTATTTTCTCTTCTCGTCCCCTCTCTATTTCATCCTTACCATTTCTAGTTTTTCTGCTCGTCCCCTCTCTATTTCATCCTTACCATTTCTATTTTTTCTGCTCGTCCCCTCTCTATTTCTTCCTTTCCATTTTTATTTTCTCTTCTCGTCCCCTCTCTATTTCATCCTTACCATTTCTAGTTTCTCTGCTCGTCCCCTCTCTATTTCATCCTGACCATTTCTAGTTTTTCTGCTCGTCCCCTCTCTATTTGATCCTTACCATTTCTATTTTCTCTTCTCGTCCCCTCTCTATTTCTTGCTTCCATTTTTATTTTCTCTGCTCGTCCCCTCTCTATTTCATCCTTACCATTTCTATTTTCTCTTCTCGTCCCCTCTCTATTTCTTGCTTCCATTTTTATTTTGTCTTCTCGTCCCCTTTCTATTTCATCCTTACCATTTCTATTTTCTCTTCTCGTCCCCTCTCTATTTCTTGCTTTCCATTTTTATTTTCTCTTCTCGTCCCCTCTCTATTTCATCCTTATCATTTCTAGTTTCTCTGCTCGTCCCCTCTCTATTTCATCCTGACCATTTCTAGTTTTTCTGCTCGTCCCCTCTCTATTTGATCCTTACCATTTCTATTTTCTCTTCTCGTCCCCTCTCTATTTCTTGCTTTCCATTTTTATTTTCTCTGCTCGTCCCCTCTCTATTTCATCCTTACCATTTCTAGTTTCTCTTCTCGTCCCCTCTCTATTTCATCCTTACCATTTCTAGTTTCTCTGCTCGTCCCCTCTCTATTTCATCCTTACCATTTCTAGTTTTTCTGCTCGTCCCCTCTCTATTTCTTCCTTTCCATTTCTATTTTTCTCTTCTCGTCCCCTCTCTATTTCTTCCTTTCCATTTCTATTTTCTCTTCCCGTCCCCCTCTATTTCTCCTTTTCCATTTTTCTATTTTTCTCTTCTCATCCCTCTCTATTTCATCCTTACCATTTCTATTTCTCTGCTCCCTCCCCACCATTTTCTTGCTTTTTCCATTTCTATTTTTCTTCGTCCCCTCTCTATTTCTTCCTTTCCATTTTTTTTTTCTCTTCGTCCCTCTATTTCATCCTTTCCATTTCAATTTTTCTTCTCGTCCCCTCTATTTCATCCTTTCCATTTTCTATTTTTCTCTTCTCGTCCCCTCTATTTCTTCCTTTCCATTTCTATTATCTCTTCGTCCCCTCTCTATTTCTTCCTTTCCATTTTCTATTTTTTCTTCTCGTCCCTCTCTATTTCTTCCTTTCCGTCGTCCCCTCTCTATTTCATCCTTTCCATTTTTATTTTCTCTTCTCGTCCCCTCTCTATTTCATCCTTACCATTTCTATTTTCTCTGCTCGTCCCCTCTCTATTTCTTCCTTTCCATTTTTATTTTCTCTTCTCGTCCCCTCTCTATTTCATCCTTACCATTTCTATTTTTCTCTGCTCGTCCCCTCTCTATTTCTTCCTTTCCATTTCTATTTTTCTCTTCTCGTCCCCTCTCTATTTCTTCCTTTCCATTTTTATTTTCTCTTCTCGTCCGCTCTCTATTTCATCCTTTCCATTTTTATTTTCTCTTCTCCTCCCCTCTCTATTTCATCCTTACCATTTCTATTTTTCTCTTCTCGTCCCCTCTCTATTTCTTGCTTTCTATTTTTATTTTCTCTTCTCGTCCCCTCTCTATTTCATCCTTACCATTTCTATTTTTCTCTTCTCGTCCCCTCTCTATTTCATCCTTACCATTTCTAGTTTTTATGCTCGTCCCCTCTCTATTTCATCCTTACCATTTCTATTTTCTCTGCTCGTCCCCTCTCTATTTCTTCCTTTCCATTTCTATTTTTCTCTTCTCGTCCCCTCTCTATTTCTTCCTTTCCATTTCTATTTTTCTCTTCTCGTCCCCTCTCTATTTCTTCCTTTCCATTTTTATTTTTCTCTTCTCGTCCCCTCTCTATTTCATCCTTACCATTTCTATTTTCTCTTCTCGTCCCTCTCTATTTCTTCCTTTCCATTTCTATTTTTCTCTTCTCGTACCCTCTCTATTTCTTCCTTACCATTTCTATTTTCTCTGCTCGTCCCCTCTCTAATTCTTCCTTTCCATTTCTATTTTTCTCTTCTCGTACCCTCTCTATTTCTTCCTTTCCATTTCTATTTTTCTCTGCTCGTCCCCTCTCTATTTCTTTCATTTTCTATTTTTCCTTCTTCCATTTCTATTTTCTCTTCTCGTCCCTCTCTATTTCATCCCTTTCCATTTCTATTTTCTCTTCTCGTCCCTCTTTATTTCTTCCTTTCCATTTTATTTTTCTCTGCTCGTCCCTCTCTATTTCTTTCCTTTCCATTTTTTTATTTTCTCTTCTCGTTCCCCTCTCTATTTCATCCTTACCATTTCTATTTTCTCTTCTCGTCCCTCTCTATTTCTTGCTTTCCATTTTATTTTTCTGCTCATCCCCTCTCTATTTCATCCTTACCATTTTCTATTTTCTCTTCTCATTCCCCTCTCTTTCTTCCTTTCCATTTCTATTTTCTCTTCTCGTCCCCTCTATTTCTTGCTTTTCCATTTTATTTTTCTCTTCTCGTCCCCTTTCTATTTCATCCTTTCCATTTCTATTTTCTCTTCTCCTCCACTCTCTATTTCATCCTTACCATTTCTATTTTCTCTTCAATCCCCTCTCTATTTCTTGCTTTCTATTTTATTTTTTCTCTTCTCGTCCCCTCTCTCTATTTCATCCTTACCATTTCTATTTTTCTCTTCTCGTCCCTCTCTATTTCATCCTTACCATTTTAGTTTTCCTCGTCCCCTCTCTTTTCATCTTACCATTTTCTATTTTTGCTCGTCCCCTCTATTTCTTCCTTTTCTATTTCTATTTTCTCTTCTCGTCCCCTCTCTATTTCTTCCTTTCCATTTTCTATTTTTCTCTTCTCGTCCCTCTCTATTTCTTCCTTTCCATTTTATTTTTTCTTCTCATCCCCTCTCTATTTCATCTTTCCATTTCTATTTTTCTCTTCTCGTCCCCCTCTCTATTTCTTCCTTTCCATTTTTATTTTTCTCTTCTCATCCCCTCTCTATTTTCATCCTTACCATTTCTATTTTTCTGCTCGTCCCCTCTCTATTTCTTCCTTTCCATTTCTATTTTCTCTTCTCGTCCCCTCTCTATTTCATCCTTACCATTTTTTGTTTTTCTCCTCATCCCCTCTCTATTTCTTTTTTCCATTTCTATTTTCTCTTCTCGTCCCTCTCTATTTCATCCTTACCATTTCTATTTTCTCTTCTCGTCCCCTCTCTATTTCATCCTTTTCCATTTCTATTTTTCATTCTTCTCGTCCCCTCTCTATTTCATCCTTACCATTTTCTATTTTCTCTTCTCGTCCCCTCTCTATTTCTTCCTTTCCATTCCCATTTTCTCTTCTTCTCGTCCCTCTCTATTTTTGCTTTCCATTTTTATTTTCTCTTCTCGTCCCCTCTCTATTTCATCCTTTTCCATTTCTATTTTCTCTTCTCGTCCCCCTCTTTACCATTTCATCTCTACTCGTCCATTTTTTTTTCTTTTTATCCCCTCTCTTCTCGTCCCCTTTCTATTTCATTCTCCATTTCTATTTTCTCTTCTCATCCCTCTCTATTTTCCTTTCCATTTTTATTTTCTCTTTTCGTCCCCTCTCTATTTCATCCTTTTCCATTTCTATTTTCTCTGCTCGTCCCCTCTCTATTTCATCTTTTTCCATTTTATTTTTCTCTTCTCGTCCCCTCTATTTCATCCTTACCATTTCTATTTTCTCTTCTCGTCCCCTCTCTATTTCTTGCTTTCCATTTTTATTTTCTCTTCTCGTCCCCTCTCTATTTCATCCTTACCATTTCTATTTTCTCTTCTCGTCCCCTCTCTATTTCATCCTTACCATTTCTAGTTTTTCTCTGCTCGTCCCCTCTCTATTTCATCCTTACCATTTCTATTTTCTCTGCTCGTCCCCTCTATTTCTTCCTTTTCCATTTTATTTTATTTTCTCCTTTCATTTCTATTTTCGTGTCCCTCTCTATTTCATCCTTTCCATTTCTATTTTCTCTTTTCGTCCCCTCTCTATTTCTTCCTTTTCCATTTCTATTTTTCTCTTCTCGTCCCCTCTCTATTTCTTCCTTTCCATTTCTATTTTTCTCTTCCCGTCCCCTCTCTATTTCTTCCTTTCCATTTCTATTTTTCTCTTCTCGTCCCCTCTCTATTTCATCCTTTCCATTTCTATTTTCTCTTCTCGTCCCCTCTCTATTTCTTCCTTTCCATTTCTATTTTTCTCTTCTCGTCCCTCTCTATTTCATCCTTTTCCATTTCTATTTTTCTCTTCGTCCCCTCTCTATTTCTTCCTTTCCATTTTTTTTATTTTTCTTTCTCGTCCCCTCTCTATTTCATCTTACCATTTTTATTTTTCTCTCGTCCCCCCTCTCTATTTCATCCCTTTCCATTTCTATTTTCTCTTCTCGTCCCCTCTCTATTTCATCCTTTCCATTTCTATTTTCTCTTCTCGTCCCCTCTCTATTTCTTCCTTTCCATTTTTTTTCTCTTCTCATCCCCTCTCTATTTCATCCTTTTCCATTTCTTTTTTCTCTTCTCGTCCCCTCTCTATTTCATCCTTTCCATTTCTATTTTCTTCTCTTCTCTCTATTTCCCCTTTCTATTTCTCCCCTCTCTTTGCTTTCCATTTTTTTTTTCTTCTCATCCCCTCTCTATTTCATCCTTACCATTTCTAGTTTTTTTCTCCTCTCTCGTCCCCTCTCTATTTTCTTCTTCTTTCCCCTTTATTTTTTTCCATTTTTTTTTCTCTTCTCGTCCCCTCTCTATTTCCTCTTTCCATTTCTATTTTCTCTTCTCGTCCCCTCTCTATTTCATTTTTTTCTATTTCTATTTTTATTTCTCTCTCGTTTCATTTACCATTTTCTAGTTTTCTCGTCCCCTCTTTATTTTTTTTCCATTTCTATTTTTCTTCTCGTCCCTCTTTATTTCATTTTTTCCATTTTTCTTTTCTCTTCTCGTCCCCTCTATTTCATCCTTACCATTTCTATTTTCTCTTCTCGTCCCCTCTCTATTTCTCATCCTTTCCATTTTTATTTTCTCTCTTCTCTATTTCATCCTTTTTCATTTCCATTTCTATTTTCCCTTTTCGTCCCCTCTCTTTTTATTTTCCTTTCCATTTCTCTTTTCTCTTCTCGTCCCCTCTATTTCATCCTTTCCATTTCTATTTTCTCTTCTCGTCCCCTCTATTTCATCCTGACCATTTCTATTTTCTCTTCTCGTCCCCTCTATTTCTCCTTTCCATTTTATTTTTTCTTCTCGTCCCTCTCTATTTCTTCCTTTCCATTTTTATTTTCTTCTCGTCCCCTCTATTTCATCCTTATCATTTCATTTTTTCTCTGCTCGTCCCTCTCTATTTCATCCTTACCATTTCCCTTTTTTTCTGCTCGTCCCTCTATTTGATCCTTACCATTTCTGTTTTTCTTCTCGTCCCCTCTCTATTTCTTCCTTTTCCATTTTATTTTTCTCTTCTCGTCCCTCTCTATTTCTTCCTTTCCATTTATTATTTTCTCTTCTCGTCCCCCTCTATTTCATCCTTACCATTTCTATTTTCTTCTCGTCCCCTCTCTATTTCATCCTTACCATTTCTATTTTTTCTCCCTCCATTTCTTTTTCCATTTTTTATTTTCTCTTTCTTCCCATCTTCATTTCTTTCCTTTCCATTTTCTATTTTTCTCTTCTCGTCCCCTCTCTATTTCTTCCTTTCCATTTTATTTTCTCTTCTTTTTCCCTCTCTATTTCTTCTTTTCCATTTCTATTTTTCTCTTCTCGTCCCCTCTTTTCTTCCTTTCCATCCTTTCCGTCCTCTTCTTTTTCTTCTTCCATTTTATTTTCGTCCCCTCTCTATTTCTTCCTTTCCATTTTTATTTTCTCTTCTCGTCCCCTCTCTATTTCTTCCTTTCCATTTTTATTTTCTCTTCTCGTCCCCTCTCTATTTCATCCTTACCATTTCTATTTTCTCTTCTCGTCCCCTCTCTATTTCTTCCTTTCCATTTCCTTTTCTCTTTCGTCCCTCTCTATTTCTTCCTTCCATTTCTATTTTCTCTTCTCGTCCCCTCTATTTCTTCCTTTCCATTTCTATTTTTCTCTTCTCGTCCCCCTCTCTATTTCTTCCTTTCCATTTTTTATTTTCTTTTCGTCCCCCCCTCCCTATTTCATCCTTTACCATTTCTATTTTCTCTTCTCGTCCCTCTCTATTTCTTTCCTTTCCATTTTATTTTCTCTGCTCATCCCTTTATTTCTTCCTTTCCATTTTTTTTTCTTTCCTCCCTCTATTTCATCCTTCCATTTTTATTTTCCTCTTCTCGTCCCCTCTTCCTTTTTTTTCTACATTCCTTTCCATTTTCTATTTTTTTATAACCTCGTCCCTCTATAGAATCCTTTCATTTTATTTTTCTCTTCTCGTCCCTCTCTATTTCATCCTTTCCATTTCTATTTTTTCTGCTCGTCCCTCTCTTTTCTTCCATTTTTATTTTTATTTTCTCTTCTCGTCCCCTCTATATTTCTTCCTTTCCATTTCCATTTTCTCTTCCGTCCCCTCTCTTTTCTTTTTCATTCCATTTTTCTTCTGTCCCCTCTCTATTTCATCCTTTCCATTTCTATTTTCTCTTCTCCCCTCTCTATTTCTTCCTTCACCATTTCAGATTTTTTCTTCTCGTCCCCTCTTTATTTCTTCCTTTTCCATTTTCTTTCATTTTTTCTTTTTCCTTTTCATTTCATTTTTATTTTAATTTTATTTCATCTCTTTTCTATTTTTCATCCCTCCATTTTCATTTTCACCTTCGTCCCTCTTTTTTTCTTTTTTATTATTATTTTCTCCTCTTATCCATTTTCTTTTCATCCTTACCATTCTTTTTTCTCTTTTATTTGTCTCTATATTTCATTCCTTACCATTTTCTATTTTTTATTCTCATTCTATTTCTTCCTTACAGAAAATTTCTATTTTTTCTTCTCGTCCCCTCTATTTCTTCCTTTCCATTTTATTTTCTCTTCAGTTCATTCCATTTTATTTTTCCTTATCTTTTTTTATTTTTCTCTTCTCTCCCCTCTATTTCATCCATTCCATTTTATTTTCTCTTCTCGTCCCTCTTTATTTCCATTTTATTTTTTTTTTTTCTTCTCGTCCCATTCTATTTTCATCCTTACCATTTCCATTTTCTTTTTCGTCCCCTCTATTTTTCATCCTTCCATTTTATTTTCACCTTCTCGTCCCTCTCTATTTCATATCCTTACCATTTCTATTTTCTCTGCTCATCCCCTCTCTATTTTCATCCTTTCCATTTCTATTTTCTCTTCTCGTCCCTCTCTATTTCTTCCTTTCCATTTTATTTTCTCTTCTCGTCCCTCTCTATTTCATCCTTTCCATTTTATTTTTCTTCTCGTCCCCTTTCTATTTCATCCTTTTCCATTTCTATTTTCTTTTGCTTGTCCCTCTCTAT
Organism: Acanthosepion pharaonis; assembly: GCA_903632075.3. Taxonomy (NCBI): domain Eukaryota; kingdom Metazoa; phylum Mollusca; class Cephalopoda; order Sepiida; family Sepiidae; genus Acanthosepion; species Acanthosepion pharaonis. Next base: position 1,065,720 of record CAHIKZ030000076.1, read on the forward strand.
TTCATCCTTTCCATTTTATTTTTCTTCTCGTCCCCTCTCTATTTCTTCCCTTTTCCATTTTTATTTTCTCTTCTCGTCCCTTTCTTTATTTCATCCTTTCCATTTCTATTTTCCAGAAAACATTCTATTTTTTATTTGTCCCTCTATCTTTTATTTTTTCTTTTCCATTTCTTTATTTTCCATTTTATTTCTGCTCGTCCCTCTATTTCATCCTTACCATTTTTTTTTCTTTTCTCGTCCCTCTCTATTTCTTCCTTTCCATTTTTATTTTTCTCTCATCGTCAATTTTCATTTTCATCCTTACCATTTCCTTTTTTTTCTGCTCGTCCCCATTTTATTTTCTTCCTTTCCATTTCCATTTTTCTTTTCCTCTCCATCATTCCCTTTCATTTTCCATTTTGAAAACGTCCCATTTTATTTCATCCTTTAAACTTTCTATTTTTCTTCTCGTCCAGAAAACATTCCCTTTCCATTTCTATTTTTTCTTCTCGTCCCTCTTTATTTCTTCCTTTCCATTTCTATTTTTTCTTTTGTCCTCTATTTCTTCCTTTCCATTTTATTTTTCTTCTTTTCTCATTTCATTTTCATTCTATTTTCTCTGCTCGTCCCTCTCTAATTTCTTCCTTTCCATTTCTATTTTTCTCTTCTCGTCCCTCTATTTCTTCCTTTCCATTTTTTATTTTCTCTTCTCATCCCTCTCTATTTCTTCCTTTCCATTTCTATTTTCTCTTCTCATCCCCCTCTCTATTCCTTCCTTTTCCATTTTCTATTTTCATTCCTCTTTATTTTCATCCTTATCATTCCATTTTTATCTTCACCCCATTTTTCCATTTTATTTTCTCTTCTCGTCCCTCTCTATTTCTTCCTTTCCATTTTATTTTTCTTCTGTCCCCTCTCTATTTCATCCTTTCCATTTCTATTTTCTCTTCTCGTCCCCTCTCTATTTCTTCCTTACCATTTCTATTTTTTCTTCTCGTCCCCTCTCTATTTCTTCCTTTCCATTTTATTTTTCTCTTCTCGTCCCTCTCTATTCATTCCTTACCATTTCTATTTTCTCTGCTCGTCCCCTCTCTATTTCTTCCTTTCCATTTCTACCTTTTTCTCTTCTTCCATTCTATTTTTCACCCTTCATTTCTATTTTTCCATTCCTGTTATTTTCCCTTTCTATTTTTTTTCTTTCCATTTCCATTTCTATTTTCTCTTCCCTCTTTATTTCTTCCTTTCCATTTTATTTTTTTTCTTGTCCCCTCTCTATTTCTTCCTTCCATTTCTTTTTTCTCTACTCATCCCTCTCTATTTCTTCCTTTCCATTTCTATTTTCTCTTCTCGTCCCCTCTCCATTTCTTCCTTTTTCCAAAACATTTTTCTCTTCTCGTCCCCTCTCTATTTCTTCCTTTCCATTTTATTTTTCTCTATTTTCTCTGCTCCCTCTCTATTTCTTCCTTTCCATTTCTATTTTTTTCTTCTCGTCCCCTCTCTATTTCATCCTTACCATTTTTTTCTATCCCCTCTCTATTTCTTCCTTTCCCTTTCTATTTCTTCCCTTTCTCTATTTCATTTTTCTATTTCTCATCCCTCTCTATTTTTCCTTTCCATTTTATTTTCTCTTCTCGTCCCCTCTCATTTCATCCTTTCCATTTTTATTTTCTCTTCTCATCCCCTCTATTTCATCCTTACCATTTCTATTTTCTCTTCTCGTCCCCTCTATTTCTTCCTTTCCATTTTATTTTCTCTTCTCGTCCCCTCTCTATTTCTTCCTTTCCATTTTTATTTTTCTTCTCGTCCTCCTCTCTATTTTTTCCTTTCCATTTTCTTTTTTTTTTTTCTCGTCCCCTCTCTATTTCATGATTACCATTTTCTATTTTTCTCTCGTCCCTCTCTATTTCCTTTCCATTTTATTTTTCTCTTCTCATTTCTATTTTTTCATTTCTATTTTCTCGTCTCCCTCTCTATTTCTTCCTTTTCATTTTTATTTTCTCTTCTCATCCCCTCTCTATTTCATCCTTACCATTTCTATTTTTTTCTCTGCTTTCCATTTCTCTATTTTCTTCCTTTCCATTTCTATTTTTCTATTTTTTTCTCGTCCCCTCTCTATTTCATCCTTACCATTTCTATTTTCTCTGCTCGTCCCCTCTCTATTTCTTCCTTTCCATTTCTATTTTTCTCTTCTCGTCCCCTCTCTATTTCATCCTTACCATTTCTATTTTTCTCTTCTCGTCCCTCTCTATTTCATCCTTTCCCATTTCTATTTTTCTTCTCGTCCCCTCTATTTCATCCTTACCATTTCTATTTTCTCTTCTCGTCCCCTCTATTTCTTCCTTTCCATTTTATTTTCTCTTCTCGTCCCTCTCTATTTCATCCTTACCATTTCTATTTTCTCTTCTCGTCCCTCTCTATTTCTTCCTTTTCATTTTATTTTCTCTTCTCATCCCCTCTCTATTTCTTCCTTTCCATTTTATTTTCTCTCTCGTCCCCTCTCTATTTCATCCTTTCCATTTCTATTTTTCTCTTCTCGTCCCCTCTCTATTTCTTCCTTTCCATTTCTATTTTTTTCTCTTCTCTATTTCCCTTTCTTTTTTTTCCTTTCCATTTCTATTTTCTCTTCTCGTCCCTCTCTATTTCATCCTTTCCATTTTTATTTTTCTCTTTCTCTATTTTTTACCATTTCTATTTTCTCTTCTCATCCCCTCTCTATTTCTTCCTTTCCATTTTATTTTTCTCTTCTCTCCTATTTTCACACCATTTCTATTTTTCTCTTCTCTTCTCTTCCCTTTCCATTTTTATTTTCTCTCCTCGTCCCCTCTCTCTTTCATTCCTACCATTTCTATTTTTCTCTTCTCATCCCTCTCTATTTCATCCTTACCATTTCTAGTTTTCTCTGCTCGTCCCCTCTCTTTTCATCCTTACCATTTCTCTTTTCTGCTCGTCCCTCTCTATTTCTTCCTTTCCATTTCTATTTTCTCTTCTCGTCCCTCCTCTATTTCTTCCCTTTCTATTTTTCTTTTTTCTCTTCTCGTCCCCTCTCTGTTTCATCCTTTCCATTTTTACTTTTTTTCTCTTCTCGTCCCCTCCTATTTCTTCCTTTCCATTTCTATTTTTCTTCTCGTCCCCTCTATTTCTTCCTTTTCCATTTCTATTTTTCTCTTCTCGTCCCTCTCTATTTCTTCCTTTCCATTTTATTTTCTCTTCTCGTCCCTCTCTATTTCATCCTTTCCATTTCTATTTTTCTCTTCTCGTCCCTCTCTATTTCTTCCTTACCATTTCTATTTTTTCTCTCCTTCTCTATTTCCCCTCTCTATTTTTCTTTCTTCCTTTCCATTTCTATTTTCTTTTCTCGTCCCCTCTCTATTTCATCCTTCCTTTCCATTTCTATTTCTTCCTTTCCATTTCTATTTCTTCTCATCCCCTCTCTATTTTTCTTTCCATTTTTATTTTCTCTTCTCATTTCTATTTTCTCTTTTCTCTTCTCCTCTCTCTTTCTTCCTTTCCATTTTATTTTCTCTCTTCTCGTCCCCTCTCTATTTCTTCCTTTCCATTTTCTATTTTCTCTTCTCGTCCCCTCTCTATTTCTTCCTTTCCATTTTATTTTCTTTTTTTCTCGTCCCCTCTCTATTTCTTCCTTTCCATTTCTATTTTCTTCTCGTCCCCTCTCTATTTCTTCCTTTCCATTTCTATTTTCTCTTCTCGTCCCCTCTATTTCTTTATTTTCTATCCCCCTCTTTTTCTTTCCATTCTTTTTTTTTCTCTGTCCCCCTCTCTATTTCATCCTTTCCATTTCTATTTTCTCTTCTCGTCCCCTCTCTATTTCTCCTCCCCATTTCTATTTTTATTTCTCATCCCTCTCTCTTTCATCCTTACCATTTCTATTTTTTTTCTCGTCCCTCTCTATTTCATCCTTACCATTTCTAGTTTTTTTCTTCCTTTTCCTGTTTTTTTTCCATTTTTTTCTCTTCTCATCCCTCTCTATTTCTTCCTTTTTCCATTTCTATTTTCTCTTCTCGTCCCCTCTCTATTTCTTCCTTTCCATTTTCTATTTTCTCTTCTCATCCCTCTCTATTTCTTCCTTTCCATTTCTATTTTTCTCTTCTCATCCTCTCATTTTATTTTCTCTTCTTTTTCTATTTTCCTTTTTTCTCTTCTCGTCCTCTCTATTTCTTCCTTTCCATTTCTATTTTCTTTTCTCGTCCCCCTCTATTTCATCCTTTCCATTTCTATTTTTCTCTCATTTTTATTTCTTCCTTTTCCCCCTATTTTTCTCTATTTCTCCTTTCCAATTTCTATTTTATTTTCTCTTCTCGTCCCCCCCTCCTTACCATTTCTATTTTCTCTTCTTCCCCTCTTCCATTTCTATTTCTATTTTTCTCTGCTCATCCCCTCTCTATTTCTTCCTTTCCATTTCTATTTTCTCTTCTCGTCCTCTCTTCCTTTCCATTTCTATTTTCTCTCCTCATCCCCTCTCTATTTCTTCCTTTTCATTTTTTATTTTCTCTTCATCCCCTCTCTATTTCATCCTTACCATTTTATTTTCTCTTCTCGTCCCCTCTCTATTTTCCTTCCATTTCTTTTCTCTTCTTTCTATTTTCTCTTCATTTTCTATTTTCTCCGTCCCTCTCTATTTCTTCCTTTCCATTTCTATTTTTCTCTATTTCATCCCCTCTCTATTTTTTTCTTCTTTCTATTTTTTATTTTATTTTCTCTCTTCCCTCTCTATTTCTTCCTTTCCATTTTATTTTCTCTTCTCGTCCCCTCTATTTTCTTCCTTTCCATTTTATTTTCCCTTCTCATTTCTATTTTTCTCTTCTCGAGAGACTCCCCAATTTCTATTTTTCTCTTCTCATCCCCTCTCTATTTTTCCTTTCCATTTTTATTTTCTCTTTTCTTTATTTCTTCCTTTTTTTCTTCTCGTCCCCTCCATTTCATCCTTACCATTTCTTTTTTCTCTTCTCGTCCCCTCTCTATTTCATCCTTTCCATTTCTATTTTTTTCTTCTCGTCCCCCCTATTTCTTCTTCCATTTCTATTTTTCTCTATTTTTCTCCCCTCTCTTTTCTTCCTTTCCATTTTTTTTTTCTCTGCTTTCCCCTCTCTATTTCATCCTTACCATTTTTATTTTCTCTTCTCGTCCCCCTCTATTTCTTCTTTACCATTTCTATTTTCTCTCGTCCCCTCTTTATTTCTTCCTTTCCATTTTCTATTTTCTCTGCTCGTACCCTCTTTTTCTTTTTCCATTTCTATTTTTCTTTTTTCCATTTCTATTTTCTTCCTTTCCATTTTTGTTTTCTCTTCTCGTCCCCTCTCTATTTCTTCCTTACCATTTCTATTTTCTTTTCGTCCCCTCTATTTCTTCCTTTCCATTTTTCTTTTTTCTTCTCGTCCCTTTCTATTTCATTCATTTATTTTTTCTCTCTCGTCCCCTCTCTATTTCTTCCTTTCCATTTTATTTTCTCTTCTCGTCCCCTCTCTATTTCATCCTTACCATTTCTATTTTTTTTTTCTATTTCATTTTATTTTTTCCATTTCTATTTTTTTTTCGTCCCTCTCTATTTCTTCCTTTCCATTTTATTTTCTCTTCTCGTCCCTCTATTTCTTCCTTACCATTTTTATTTTCTCTTCTCATCCCCTTTCATCCTTTCCATTTCTATTTTCTCTTCTCATCCCTTTTCATCCTTTATTTTCTTTTTCTTCTCATCCCCTCTCTATTTCTTCCCTTTCCATTTTTATTTTTCTCTTCTCATCCCCTCTCTATTTCATCCTTACCATTTCTATTTTCTCTTCTCATCCCCTCTCTATTTCTTCCTTACCATTTCTATTTTTCTCTCTCTCCCTCTATTTCTTCCTTTCCATTTCTATTTTTCTCTTCTCTTCTCTTTCCATTTTTTTTTTTTCTTTTCTTTTCTTCCCCTCTCTATTTTTCTTCCTTTCCATTTTTATTTTTCTTTTCTTCTTTTCTTCCTTTTCCATTTCTATTTCGTCCCTCTCTATTTCATCCTTACAATTTTTTTCTCTTTCGTCCCTCTATTTTCATCCCTTCCATTTCTATTTTCCATTTCTATTTCATTCTTTGTTGTCCTCTCTATTTCTTCCTTTCCATTTCTTTTTTTTTCTTTCGTCCCTCTCTTTTCTTTCCCTTTCCATTTCTCTATTTCTTCCTTTTTTTCTATTTTCTCATCCCCTCTCTATTTCTTCCTTTTCCATTTCTATTTTTCTTCTCATCCCTCTCTATTTCTTCCTTTCCATTTCTATTTTTCTCATCTCATTTTTTATTCTATTTTCCCAGAAAACATTCCATTTTCTTTTCTTCTATTTCTTCCTTTTCCATTTTATTTTTTCTTCTCATCCCCTCTATTTCTTCCCTTACCATTTCTATTTTTCTTCGTCCCTCTCTATTTTCCTAAACATTTTATTTTTCTCTTCTCGTCCCTCCTTTTCCTTTCATTATTTTTTCTTTTTTATTTTCTCTTTTCATCCTTACCATTTCTATTTTTCTCTTTTCTATTTCCTTTCCATTTTATTTTCTCTTTGTCCCCTCTCTATTTCATCCTCTAGATTTCATTTCCATTTCTATTTTTCTCTTCTCATCCCCTCTATTTCTTCCTTTCCAGTTTCTATTTTTTCTTTTATTTCTTTTTTTCCTTCATTTTATTTTTCTTCTCTTTCTATTTTTATTTTCCTTTTTTTATTTTCTCTTCTCGTCCCTCTCTTTTTCATCCTTACCATTTTTATTTTCTCTTCTCGTCCCTCTCTATTTCATCCTTACCATTTCTATTTTCTCTTTTTCCCCTCTATTTCTTGCTTTCCATTTATTTTCTCTGCTCGTCCCTCTCTATTTCATCCTTACCATTTTTATTTTTCTCTTCTCATCCCCTCTCTATTTCTTCCATTTTATTTCTATTTTCTCTTTCTCATTTTTCTCTATTTTTCCTTTTTTTATTTTTTCTCTTCTTTCCCCTCTCTATTTTCATCCTTACCATTTCTATTTTTCTCTGCTCGTCTTTGAAATCCCTCTTATTTTCATCCTTTCCATTTTTATTTTTTCTTCTCGTCCCTCTCTATTTCTATTACCATTTTTATTTTCTTTTCGTCCCCTCTCTATTTCATCCTTTCCATTTCTTTTTCTCTTCTCGTCCCTCTCTATTTCATCCTTACCATTTCTATTTTCTCTTCTGTAGAAATCTATTTCTTCCTTTCCATTTTATTTTTTCTTCTTGTTTCTATTTCTTCCTTTCCATTTTATTTTCTCTTCTCGTCCCCTCTCATTTCATTCCATTTTCATTTTATTTTCTCTTCTCATTTTTTATTTTCTTACATTTCTATTTTCTCTCCTCATCCCTCTCTTTCCATTTTTATTTTTATTTTCTTTCATCCCCTCTCTATTTCATGTTTACTTTCATTATTTTTCCCCTTTCCATTTTATTCTTTATTTTCTCAGTTTTGAATTTCCCCTCTCTATTTCATCCTTTCCATTTCTATTTTCTTCTGTTCATTTTCCATTTTTCTCCCTTTCCCTCTGATTTCATCCTTTCCATTTCTATTTTCTCTTCTCGTCCCCTCTCTATTTCTTCCTTTACCATTTTATTTTCTCTTCTCGTCCCCTCTCTATTTCTTCCTTTCCATTTTTATTTTTTCTTCTCGTCCCCTCTATTTTTCTTTCCATTTTTATTTTTCTGCTCATCCCCTCTCTATTTCATCCCCATTTCTATTTTTCTTTCCTCTATTTCATTCCATTTTTCTATTTTTCTATTTCTTCTTTCCATTTTTATTTTTCTTTTTTTCTATGAAATTTTCCATTTTATTTTCTCTTCTCGTCCCCTCTTTATTTTATTTTCATTTTATTTTTTCTCTTCTCGTCCCTCTCTTTTTCATCCTTTCATTTTCTATTTTCTCTCTCATTCCATTTTATTTCCCTCTATTTCTTTTTAGTTTTCATTTCTCTATTTGTCCCTTCTATTCTCTTCATCCCCTCTTTTATTTCCTTTTTTTTTTCTCTTCTCATCCCCCTCTTTTCTTTTCCATTTTATTTTCTCTTTCATCCCCTCTTTATTTTTCCTTTCAATTTTATTTTCTCTACTCGTCCCCTCTATTTCTTAGAACCATTTCATTTTCTCTTCTCGTCCCCTCTCTATTTCATCCTTCCATTTCTATTTTCTCTTCTCCTCCCCCTCTATTTCTTGCTTTCCATTCCATTTTTCTTCTCATCCCTCTTTTCTTTCTTATTTTATTTTTCTCTTCTCGTCCCCTCTCTATTTCATTTTCATTTCTTTTTCTCTTCTCGTCCCCTCTCTATTTCTTCCTTTCCATTTTTTTTTCTTTCTCATCCTTCTATTTTTTTTTTCCATTTTATTTTCTCTTCTCGTCCCCTCTTTATTTCTTCCTTTCATTTTTATTTTCTCTTCTCGTCCCTCTCTATTTCATCCTTACCATTTCTAGTTTCTCTCTCATCCCTCTCTATTTTCATCTTTTACCATTTCTATTTTTCTTCTCGTTCATCTTTTCCATTTTTATTTTCTCTGCTCGTTCCCCCTCTATTTCATCCTTTCCATTTCTATTTTTCTCTTCTCGTCCCTCTCTATTTCATCCTTACCATTTCTATTTTTCTTCTCGTCCCCTCTCTATTTCTTCTTTTCCATTTCTATTTTCTCTTCTCGTCCCCTCTATTTCTTCTTTCCATTTCTATTTTTCTCTTCGTCCCTCTCTTTTTTCTTCCATTTTATTTCTTTCCATTTCTATTTTCCTTTTCTTCTCGTTTCTCCTCTTTCATTTCCTTTTTCCATTTCTATTTTCTTTTATTTGTCCCCTCCTTCCTTTCATTTCATTTCTTCCTATTTCCATTTCTATTTTTTCTCTTCTCGTCCCCTCTCTATTTCTTCCTTTCCATTTTATTTTCTCTTCTCGTCCCCTCTCTATTTTTCCTTTCCATTTCTATTTTCTCTTCTCATCCCCTCTCTATTTCTTCATTTTTCCATTTTCTATTTTCTCTTCTCGTCCCTCTCTATTTCTTCCTTTCCATTTTTATTTTCTCTTCTCATCCCCTCTCTATTTCATCCTTTCCATTTTATTTTTTCTTCTCGTCCCCTCTCTATTTCATCCTTTCCATTTCTATTTTCTCTTCCTTCCCCCTCGTCCCCTCTCTATTTCATCCCCCTCACCATTTTTATTTTTTTCTGCTCGTCCCCTCTCTATTTCTTATTTCCATTTCTATTTTCTCTTCTCGTCCCCTCTCTATTTCTTCCTTTCCATTTCTATTTTCTCTTCTCGTCCCCTCTCTATTTCTTCCTTTCCATTTTATTTTTCTCTTCTCATCCCTCTCTATTTCATCCTTACCATTTCTATTTTTCTCTATTTCGTTTTTCTCTATTTCTTCTTTTCCATTTCTATTTTCTCTTCTCGTCCCCTCTCTATTTCTTCCTTTCCATTTTTATTTTCTCTTCTCGTCCCCTCTCTATTTCTTCCTTTCCATTTCTATTTTCTCTTCTCGTCCCCTCTCTATTTCTTCCTTTTCCATTTCTATTTTCTCTTTCGTCCCCTCTCTATTTCTTCCTTTCCATTTTTATTTTCTCTTCATCCCCTCTCATTTTATTTCATCCTTTACCGTTTCTTTTTTTCTCTTCTCGTCCCCTCTCTATTTCTTCCTTTCCATTTCTATTTTTCTCTTCTCATCCCCCTCTCTATTTCTTCCTTTCCATTTTTTTCTCTTCTTTTTCCCCTCTCTATTTCATCCTTACCATTTTCTATTTTCTCTTCTCGTCCCCTTCTCTATTTCATCTTTCCATTTCTATTTTCTCTCTTCTCGTCTTTCCATTTCTATTTTTCTTCCCTTTCCATTTTATTTTCTCTTCTCGTCCCTCTCTATTTCATCCTTACCATTTCTATTTTTCTCTGCTATCCCCTCTCTATTTCTTCCTTTCCATTTCTATTTTCTCTTCTCTTCCCCTCTCTATTTCTTCCTTTCCATTTTTATTTTTTCTCTTCTCTTTTCCCCTCATTTCTATTTCATCCTTATTTCTTCCCATTTTCCATTTTATTTTCTCTTCTCGTCCCTCTCTCTTTTTCTTCCTTTCCATTTCTATTTTTCTCTTCTCGTCCCTCTCTATTTTTCCTTTCCATTTCCATTTCTCTTCTTCCCTCTCTTTCATCCTTACCATTTCTATTTTTTCTCTTCTTTCTTCTCTATTCCTTCCTTTTCCATTTCTTTTCTCTTCTCATCCCTCTCTATTTCATCCTTTTCCATTTCTCTTTTTTCTATTTCTTCTTTTCCCTCGTCTCTATTTCTTCCTTTCCATTTCTATTTTTCTCTTCTTCCCCTCTCTATTTCTTTCCTTTCCATTTTATTTTCTCTTCTCGTCCCCTCTCATTTCATATTTACCATTTTTATTTTTCTCTTGCTCGTCCCCTCTCTATTTCTTCCTTCCATTTCTATTTTTTCTCTTCTCGTCCCTCTCTATTTCTTCCTTTCCCATTTTATTTTTCTCTTCTCGTCCCCCTCTCTATTTCTTCCTTTCCATTTCTATTTTCTCTTCTCGTCCCCTCTATTTTTCCTTTTTCCATTTCATTTTCTCTTTTTATTTTATTTCATCTTACCATTTCTATTTTTCTCTTCTCGTTCTCATTTTCTTTCCATTTTCTATTTTCTTTCCATCTCTATTTTTCCTTTCCATTTCTATTTTCTCTTCTTCCCTTTCTATTTCATGCCACCATTTCTCTTTCTCCTCCCTCTCTATTTCATAATTTCTTTTTCCATTTTATTTTCTCTTCTCGTCCCCTCTCTATTTTTTTCCTTTCCATTTTTTTTCTCTTCTCATCCCTCTCTATTTCATCCTTACCATTTCTATTTTTCTCTTCTCGTCCCCTCTCTATTTCATCCATTTCCATTTTTTATTTTCCCCTCTATTTCTCCGCCCATTTCTATTTTTCATCCCCTCCATTTATATTTTTCTCGTCGTTTTTTTCTATTTCATCCTTACCATTTATATTTTCTCTTCTCGTTTCTCTATTTCATCCTTACCATTTCTATTTTCTCTTCTCGTCCCCTCTATTTCTTCCTTTCCATTTCTATTTTTCTCTTCTCGTCCCTCTCTATTTCTTCTAGTTTTATGCTTTCCATTTCTATTTTCTCTTCTCGACCCCTCTCTATTTCATCCTTACCATTTCTATTTTCTCTGCTCGTCCACTCTCTATTTCTTCCTTTCCATTTCTATTTTTCTCTTCTCGTCCCCTCTCTATTTCTTTTTTTCCATTTTTATTTTCTCTTCTCGTCCCCTCTTTATTTCTTCCTTTCCATTTTTATTTTCTCTTCTCGTACCCTCTCTATTTCATCCTTACCATTTCTAGTTTCTCTGCTCGTCCCCTCTCTATTTCTTCCTTTCCATTTTTATTTTCTCTTCTCGTCCCCTCTCTATTTCATCCTTACCATTTCTATTTTCTCTGCTCGTCCCCTCTCTATTTCATCCTTACCATTTATATTTTCTCTTCTCGTCCCCTCTCTATTTCATCCTTACCATTTCTATTTTCTCTTCTCGTCCCCTCTCTATTTCTTCCTTTCCATTTCTATTTTTCTCTTCTCGTCCCCTCTCTATTTCTTCCTTTCCATTTTTATTTTCTCTGCTCGTCCCCTCTCTATTTCATCCTTACCATTTCTATTTTCTCTTCTCGTCCCCTCTCTATTTCATCCTTACCATTTCTATTTTCTCTTCTCGTCCCCTCTCTATTTCTTGCTTTCCATTTTTATTTTCTCTTCTCGTCCCCTCTCTATTTCTTCCTTTCCATTTCTATTTTTTCTTCTCGTCCCCTCTCTATTTCTTGCTTTCCATTTTTATTTTCTCTTCTCGTCCCCTCTCTATTTCATCCTTTCCATTTCTATTTTTCTCTTCTCGTCCCCTCTCTATTTCATCCTTTCCATTTCTATTTTTCTTTTCTCGTCCCCTCTCTATTTCTTCCTTTCCATTTCTATTTTCTCTTCTCGTCCCCTCTCTATTTCTTCCTTTCCATTTCTATTTTTCTCTCCTCGTCCCCTCTCTATTTCTTTCTTTCCATTTTTATTTTCTCTTCTGGTCCCCTCTCTATTTCATCCTTACCATTTCTATTTTCTCTGCTCTTCCCCTCTCTATTTCATCCTTTCCATTTCTATTTTTCTCTTCTCGTCCCCTCTCTATTTCTTCCTTTCCATTTCTATTTTCTCTTCTCGTCCCCTCTCTATTTCTTCCTTTCCATTTCTATTTTTCTCTTCTCGTCCCCTCTCTATTTCTTCCTTTCCATTTATATTTTCTCTTCTCGTCCCCTCTCTATTTCATCCTTACCATTTCTATTTTCTCTGCTCTTCCCCTCTCTATTTCATCCTTTCCATTTCTATTTTTCTCTTCTCGTCCCCTCTCTAATTTTTCCTTTCCATTTCTATTTTCTCTTCTCCTCCCCTCTCTATTTCTTCCTTTCCATTTCTATTTTTCTCTTCTCGTCCCCTCTCTATTTCTTCCTTCCTATTTTTATTTTCTCTGCTCTTCCCCTCTCTATTTCTTGCTTTCCATTTTTATTTTCTCTGCTCGTCCCCTCTCTATTTCATCCTTACCATTTCTATTTTCTCTGCTCTTCCCCTCTCTATTTCTTCCTTTCCATTTCTATTTTTCTCTTCTCGTCCCCTCTCTATTTCATCCTTACCATTTTTATTTTCTCTGCTCTTCCCCTCTCTATTTCTTCCTTTCCATTTCTATTTTTCTCTTCTCGTCCCCTCTCTATTTCATCCTTACCATTTCTATTTTCTCTGCTCTTCCCCTCTCTATTTCTTCCTTTCCATTTCCATTTTTCTCTTCTCGTCCCCTCTCTATTTCTTCCTTCCTATTTCTATTTTCTCTCCTTGTTTCCTCTCTATTTCTTCCTTTCTCTCTGTTTCTTCCCTTTTATTTATATTTTCTTCTCTTTATATCTTTCCATCTCTATTCCGTCGATTCTCTATCACCCCTTCTCTATGTCTTCTCTCTGTCTCCATTCACACTACTTCTCCACCTTTTCTACATTAACTTTTCTCTATTTCCCCCCTTTCTCTCTATATCTTCCTTTCTTTCTATATCGTCCTTTTTCAGTATTTATCCCTTTCTCTCGTTTTTTCCTTTCTGTCTATATCTTTCTTTTGTCCTTTCTTTTTTTTTTATGTCCGTCTTTCTCTTTCTTCTCCCTTTATTTCTTCCCGCTCACTCTGTTTCTATATCTCTATTTCTCACCCTTTCTTTCCTTCTCTCTGCATCGTCTCTGCTCTGTCACTTCCTCTTTATGCACTTCACACTTTCTTTCTGATTATTTTCTCTATATTTTGATATTTTTGCTTTCTTTTAATTTTCTCCCTTTCTATCCCCCCGCCCGCTTTAATTTTTTTCAGCCTTCTCTAATTCCCCCTCTCCAGGTACTTTTTCCCGCTCTCTTTTTCTTCCTTCATTTCTCTATTTCTTTCTGTGTGTTCTATTTTTTCTCTCTATATTTCTTCTCCTTTCTACATTTCTTCTCGCTTTCTCTGTTTATTCTTGCTTTCTCTACTTCCCTCTTTCTATTTCTATCTCTTCCCTATTTATCTGTCTCTATTTCTTCCTTTCTCTATATTTAGTTCCCTTTCCGTTTCTTCTCCCTCTCTATTTTTCTCTCTCTTCATTTCTTCTCCTTTCTCCATTTCTTCATTCCATCTCTATTCCTGCTTTTTCTACTTCCCTCTTTCTATCCCTATTTCTTCTCTCTTTATCTCTCTTTACCTCTTCCTTTCTCTATATTTATTTCCGTTTCCCTTTCTTCTCCTTCTCTATTTGTTTCCTCTCTTCAATTCTTCTCCTTTCGCCATTTGCTTTCTCTGTTTATACTTGCTTTTTTTTTTTACTTCCCTCTTTCTATCGCTATTTCTTCCCTCTTTATCTCTTTCTATTTTTCTTTTTCTGCATTTATTTCCCTCTTTGTTTCTTCTCCCTTTCTATTTTTGCATCTCTCTATTTTTTCTCCTTTCTCCATTTCTTTCCCTTTCTCCATTTCTTTCCCTTTCTCCATTTCTTCTTGCCTTCTCTGTTTATTCTTGCTCTCTCTCTCTCTCTCTCGCTCGCTCTCTCGCGCGAGCGTATGTTCACATTCCGACATTTAATTAAAACAAATACTACCTGAGGTAGATACGTATACATGCCCGTGTCTGTTTTTCAGTTCTCTTCTGGTCATAAGGGATTTCATCAGATGGGTGTGGCCTGTATACAATTTCCACAATAACAGACCAAAATTCTTGGGTCAGAATAAAAGAACAGATTGAAAACAAAACTAAAATAAGAGATAAATTTCTTCTGCAGTTATTCAATCGGTAAACTTCCCAACAACACACCCACCCACACGGCGACCCGGCGTGGTGTAATTTATTTGTTTTACTAAATTTTATTCAATACAAGGCTCAAGAGCCACTCAAGACAGAGAGTTGTTAAATACGGTGTGCGATATGAACGTAAGGGTAGAAAGCAGTAAGTGAAGATCATGAGAATATGGAGGATAGATAACAACTCAAAAAGGACCTCCAATCTGTGGTTGACTGGGGCAAGAAATGGCCGGTAAACTTTAATGCCTCAAAAACAAAACTGCTCTCTTTTGACCACCACGGAGAAGCCTCCCTGCCTTCCATTCGAATGTCTGATGCTGTTATGATGTTGATTTGGGGTTAATAAAGAAAAACACCAAATAACACGTAACAATAAAAAGGGGTTTATTCGGTTGGTAAAGTAGGTACAGAAATCGCCTGAGTAGTCTATAACTAATTCAGCCAAGAACTTCTCCGACTCTGTCTGTCTTTTGACATGCCACTATTTAACGTCTTTGTTTGTAGACAAGTTCATCTTCAAGAGGGGTGGTAGATTTCCTACACAACAGATGCTCAACTCCACGAGAGCGCCTCGCTGCGCCTGCTTGGTCTCACACTGTCGTTGACTTGAGATGGAACAAATACATTGAATCAATAGCTTTATCTATCGCAAGGAAAGTTGGTTCTACGTATCGCTCCAGAAAGTTTTTTTTTTCGCCTGAGTCCTTCCTTTAAATCTATAAATCAACCATTCGGCCTTGCAGGGAATATTGCTGCCATATATTGTCTGGAGCCCCTGCTGTTTGCCTCAAGGTCCTCCTCGACAATCTAGAGATGGATATGCAATGTGATTGGTCCTGATCTGGCATCCCACCTAGAGTCACTTTCTCACAGACGTACCCTCACCTCCCTCTGTCTTTTCTACAAATACTTTCACGGTAACTTCCCCTCACGAGCTACTTTCACTGGTTCACAAACAGCATGAATTTAAACGTGCTACTAGGTTGGCATCTTGGTCCCACACTTTCACTGTCGAAATAGTTAAATGTAACCGTCCCTTCTACTCCAATAGCTTCATGTCTCGCACTTCCCTTCTGTAGAACTCCTTTCCTCTTACTTGCTTCTCTGATAGCTATAATCTTCAAATATTCAAATGCAATGTTAATCGACATCTTCAGATACCTTGATCTAAGTCCCCGTTCTTCTCTTCATTCTTTCCTCTATCACGCCTCTTTACACTTGCTCCCACCCTCTGTAACCCCTTGCATGCCAGTGGCACTCCGGCCTTGCTTGGGGTGAAATGCTTTAAAAAAAAATTAACCCTTGACATGAAGATGTTAAAAATGTAGTGTTCCGACAAGCATACACGCGTGACACTCTCCAATGGAGTAGCGATTCTTGTGAAGAAGCTGTTTGGGTGAAAATTCCTTCTGACAATTGGAATACGTTGAGAATGAAGGTCAGCGAGTTTGTCTGAACGTGAGTAGTGAGTTCGAACCTCACTGAGTGTCTCATATTTGGACTCTTATCATAAACAAAATTCAGTAAATAAAAAAGCAAACAATTATAGCTTTTTGGGCGCCTTGGTTAATGGTTGACTATTATTACTGAGTCATGAATTCGAACTGCTTTGAGTACCTCCTACTTGTTACTTTGTAGAACAGTAAACTAATATATGTATATTATGAAATGGATTAAGTCCGACAATTAGTTTATATTTTCTGTTTATACGTTACTATTTATTTTTTCTACGAAATTTCTCGATCATTCAGGCCGATAAATGGACTTAATACTGTTTAACTAAAATCAGAGACTATAATTAAATAAATTGTATCTATAAAAGTCACATATAAACAGAAAAATTATTAAATAATGTATGTATGTATGCATGTATTTATTACACATTAGCGAAAAGAACATAATTTTTAAATAAAGAGTAGACGAATAAAGCATTGGAATATAACAAAAACTTTGTTAGAAGTTAGACCAGAAGGAAAATATGATAGCATAAAGTAACATATCACAATATGAGGGATTAAAAATGGTTGCCTCCTTTTCGGGTTTTGGCCTAACCTGCTAACGTTCATTTCGTATTAACGACCTTAACAAAAGCTTGAATCAACATCACCCTTCCGATGATGCAAGACTTTATCCATTCAAGGTAGTTCAACTAAAAGAAAGATTCTTGCGACCACAAGGAAGTTACTGAATGTAAAAGAATAAGAAAAAATAGAAACAGGAGAGAGAACAATAAAAGAGTAATCAGGAAGACAGTAAATAACGATTAACATTGCATTTAAATTTTTGAAGAAGTATGTTGGCTGGAAAGCATAGAACCGGAAATGTGTTCCACAAACGAAAAGTGCGAGAAAAGAAACTGTTAGCATAGAACTTACGATTTGCATCTAGCCAATTCAACTGTGAATAGATGAGACCTTGCCGCCAATCTAGTACTGCGCTTAAATTCATAAAGTCTAAGTACCATAGCGAAGAGTTCATTCGAACAATTACTATGAAAGTATTTATAGAAAAGGATGCAACTTTACGGAGGTGGAAAAGAGACTGAAGCCGAGACATCAGGTCAGGATCAATAATATTGCTGATTCTTCTTTGAACTTTGTCAAGAATAAATATATTGCAGGAACACCGGACAGCAATATTCAAAGCACGGACGAATGGTAGATTTATAGATATGTAAGATAGATTCTGGAGAGAAAAATTGTTTAGAATGTCACAGTGAACCAACTTTCTTAGCAACAAACTTCGCAATAATTTCAATATAATCTTTTCACTTTGTGTCAGCAGAGAATGTCAGACCGAGAAGGCTCAACGAGTCACTTTCTTGGAGGTTAGCATCAGCCATGTTGATAGAAGGCAGATGGAGTACAAATTTATTTTGGAGGTGTTAAAATTAATTTGTCCGAGTTAACAGCAAACTGTAGTTCATTTTTGAGATCAGCTGCCAATTTGACCTTAGAGAACTTGTTGCAGTTTTTTGTGTATATGTACATATAACTAGTGAGCCAGTCAAAATGACTTAACTCCCTTTATAGTCCACCAATAGAAGGTTAACCAATCAGAAGACGTAGAACATTCAATTTGTCGTGAATAAAGGCGGCCATTTTTGTTTACTCTACCCGAATGTCCAGTCCAGCTTGTCAGACGAAGAGAACCAGAAGGACGAACTACGCTCTGCTACTTTTATCGAAATATCCACTGCTAACCTGAACAACGCTTTCCTACTGTCTTCGAAATATTCACTGCTAATCTCTGGATTCTATACTCGAAGATGATCGTCATGATGAATAACAGAACTGATCAGACTTAGTATTGAGAATTTAAAAGAAAAAAGTTCTTAACGGCTGGACAGTCGGCAAAACCGATTCTAAATTCGGTTTTGAAATAGAGAAAAAAATGACTAATCTCTTATTGTTTTAAATCTCGTCTACAGTTGCTCTCTCACAGACGCGCCGTCGCCTCTCTCTGTCTTTTTTTTTACAAATACTTTCATGGTAATTGCTCCGAGGAGATGCATTCGCTGGTTCCCAGACTTCATAAATTCAAGCGCCCTACGAGGCTGGCATCCCGCTCTCACCCTTTCACAGTCGAAACTACTAAATATAGCCGTCTCTCCTACTCCAATAGCTTCATGTCTCGCACCTCTCGCCTGTGGAACCCCCTTCCCTATTCCAGTTTCCCTGGGAGCTATAATCTCCAACTATTCAAATGTAATGTCAATCGACATCTCCAGTTGCCTTGATCTATCCCCTATCCTTCTCCTCATCCTTTCCTCTATCACTCCTATCTGATCTTGCTCCAAATCTTCTGTAACCACTTGCGTCCTAGTGGCTTACCGCCTTGCTTGGGGTGAAACGCTTAAAAAAAAAATGAAAACAAACACTGATCAATGTATATATTGTCGTGTAGACACAGCATTGTAAATGTTGGTATCATAGTTAAATCCATTAGTGCCTAGTAACAATATAATACAAAGATGAAAATGACACAAGGAATTTTTTTAATCATTTCACCCTAAGTAAGGCGATAATGCCACTAAGAGGCAAGGGGTTACTGGAAATGAAAAAAAAAATGGAACGACTAGAGAGGAGAAAATACAAAAAAATGAACAGGATTTTTTTTTTTTTTTACTAATTTTCACCCAATACAAAGCCCAAGAGCCACTCAATGTAGAGAATTACAGCGTGGAGTTGTATTAAAGTAAGAAAGGGCAAGATGCCAGAACTGATAGACATCTAATTCTAGATCTGAAGAGGTCAACATTTAATTAGCGAATAAAATTTCAGAGCTCAGGCGGAGACGTTAGGAGTATAGAGTTGATGTAAACTTTAGAAGGAACCGGAAACACGTTCCTAAACAGGAAACAAGAGATAAACCTCAACACCTCAACAAAAAATCGAACCTATCTAATCGTATTGGTGGAGGAGGAAATAATTAGTGAAAAACAATTCAGAGTTCAGGCGGAGACGTTAGAAGTCTAGAGTTGAAGGAACCGGAAACCCAATCCCGAACAAGAAACAAAGGATAAACCTTTACTCCTGTTCAAAGGACTTGGGAAGAGTATGAACCGGGCGACAGTCGCTTATCTACTCTTATTGAGGGAAAATAATTAGTAAATAAAATTTCAGAGTTCAAACGGAGAAGTTACACGTATAGAGTTGAAGTAGACTTAGAAGAATCCGGAAACCCAATCTTGGAAAAGAAACAAGGGATAAACTCCTCCCCCTGTTCAAAAGAGCGAGGGGGAGTGTGAGACAGGGGGTATTTGCCTATTTACTCCTATTGAGGAGAAAACAATTAGTAAATAAAATTCCAGAGTTCAAACGGAGATGTTAGAAGTATTGAGTTGTAGTAGATTTTAGAATGAACCGGAAAACCAATCCTGAAACGAAACTATGTATAAAACACTACTCCTATTCAAAAAAAAAAAAGTGGAGTAGTGTGAACCAAACGATAATGTGGGAGAAAAAATAATAATTGCAGAATAAAATTTCAAGCTCAAGTCAAGACGTCAGAAGTACAGAGTTGAAAGTGCCGGAAACCCAATCCTAAACAGAAAACATGGGATA
The DNA here is from genome assembly GCA_903632075.3 of Acanthosepion pharaonis. NCBI lineage: Eukaryota > Metazoa > Mollusca > Cephalopoda > Sepiida > Sepiidae > Acanthosepion > Acanthosepion pharaonis. The sequence goes on from CAHIKZ030000076.1 coordinate 1,085,105, forward strand.
AACCTTTACTCCTGTACACTGCAGGAAGACGGGATATGGTGAGTGACATAACACTTAAATTCCTGAATATTGACGGGACAGCAAAAAAAAAAAAAAAAAAAAAAAAACGGAAGAGAATTATTTGAGGAGAAATGCTAGAAAAGAAATTAATAGAATAGAACTTACTGTTATATCTAGCTAATACAACGTAAAACGATAGCCAATCTAATATTACATTTGAATCCTGAGTATGACGATAAATTACATCCGGCAGCAAGTCTTCTGATTGGAAGTTTTGAGGAACGTGCTACCACTTCATAATGGCTGTTGTTCCCAGATCGACTCTAACATGGTTGGTAACACCTGTGAGGGTTCCATCTTCGGGCAAATAGTAAACCCCAAATAAAAGACCTTGAAAGTATAAAAATATATTTTTATAGTAAAAGTATCAGCAATACATTTTTATATAAAAAATGCCAGCGATACATTTTCTGTAGTTGAAGGCACACAATTAATAGAGGTGTTGATATGCCACTAAATAAAATCAACCAACCAATTTGAAATAACACTTTCATGACATTAAACTATATAATATCCTACAGTTTCTTAAATCAAACTGTATTCCAAAACATAACTTCAACAAAATTACAATATAAAACACACATACCACCGCCTCTAGTAATTATGTCCACACAAACAAAAGCTCGGTATCATCTACCATGTATTCAATTGTGAAAGCAGAATAACATATCATATCGGAGAATTCCAGTAAGATATCTTTAATCATTTCTAAGATACAACAGTTCAAAGCTTAATATAACAATTGGACAATTTTGCTGTTACACGATTTGGACAATTTTACTGTTACACCGCTATATATATATATATATATATATATATATATATAATTTAAAGAAAAATTATTTGCTCTGAATTAACATTGAGCTCTCAGGATTTCATCCTCCTTGGGATTATCCATACGGATTACCAAGATTTTCGTTACTTAATTTATATATATATATATATATATATATATATATATATATATATATATATATATATAGGTAAGCAAAAGTAACGCCCTTTTTATTTATTAACTTTTATTGTACAAAATAAATTACAATTTTGTAAGGGCGTTACTTTTTGCCGCACCCTATATATATATATATATAGATATTGGTAGATATTGATAGATAGATATAAACATTACAATGCATAGATAGAAACAGACGGATAATTAGATAGATATACAAAGGTACATGTATATATATATATATATACATATATCTATAAAGGGAAGAGGTTATAGTAGTTCCAACGACAGGAAAGTTTGTATAATAAAAAGGAGAGAGAAACCGCAAACGTTTTTGGTTGTAATGTGGATTTTTCCCAAAAATATATTATACTTTATGTGCCATAATTTAAAAAAAAAGTCCACATTACAACCAAAAATGTTTTGTTTTTCTCTTCTTTTATTATCTCTCTCTCTCTCTCTCTCTCTCTCTCTCTATATATATATATATATATATATATATATATATATATATTGATAGATAGATAGATAACATTTTCATCCACTTGTTTAATTTTTGTTGTATTTTCTATTTTTCAACTTAGATTGTAGGTGTGTAAGCAGTATACTTGTAAAAGCCACTCATGCCCTAATCACGGACACACTTTGCCGGCTAAGTGGACAATGTTGGGAATACTGATAAATCATGTCAAGTACATAGGAATGACTGACTCATATAGCTAGCTAGTTAGGTGATAGATATAAACATGATAATATATATATATATATATATATATATATATATATAGAGAGAGAGAGAGAGAGAGAGAGAGTGATAGAGATATATATATATATATTATCATATTTATATCTATAAACATGATAATATATATTTATATATTTAAACATGATAATACACACATATATACACACACATATATATATATTATCATGTTTATATCTATCTACCTAACTAGCTAGCTTTTCTAGACGTCACCCTAGACATTACTAGTAACACTTTCCAACCATATGTGAAGGTTAATTCCAACCCAGTATACGTGCATCCAAATTCCAACCATCGCCCTTCAGTTATCAAACACATACCATCCTCCATTGGATTTAGGATTAGTACTAACTCTTCTAACAAAGATGTTTTTAATAAACATCGTGATTTTTACAATTCTGCCCTTAAGAATAGTGGATACAAAGATACCACTATTCAATATAAAAACCCTGTTAATTGCAACCATAATAAGAAAAGAAGATCTAGAAAGATCATTTGGTTTACTCCCCCTTTCAATATAATGGTTAAAACTAAATTAGGACGTATATTTCTAAACCTCATCAAGAAACATTTCCCCAATCCAGAATCTAATCCACTTAGTAAAATATTTAATCCTAATACCCTTAAATTAAGCTATAGTTGTGCGGATAACCTAGAGAAAATAATTAAAAAACATAACAACAGAGTCTTTAACAAGTATAAGGACTCAAAAAACTTGACTACTCACAAGGTTGCAAGCAGCACTACTATGTATAATGACACGAATAACAACTTGTGCAATTGTAGGCATCCAAATAATTGTCAACTACAGAATAATTGTTTGACTAGTTCTGTAGTTTATCTTAGTACAATATCTACACTAGAAAACACAAATATAAAAAAAAATTACATTGGTAGCACCATGAATCCATTCAAGGGACATTGGCGGGGGCATATGCAATCTTTTAATAGCAGTAATTATAACTATATGACTTCATTATCCAAGTATTTTTGGAGTCTAAAAGAAAAGAATAAAACACCTACTGTTAAATGGAAATTAATCAGGAAAGCCCGGATATGTAACTCCCTATATGTTCCATGTTATCTTTGCCTTAACGAAAAATTTGAAATAATTAGATTTAAAAATAAGACCCATCTCTTAAATCAAAGATATGAACTAACAGTTAACTGCAAACACCATTAAAAATTTAACTTATTATAGGGGTTGTAATACTTTCAATGATAATATGTCACTGTAAATTTAATAGGTTATTTTTATTACCTGATGGTCCTCCTGTTGATGCGAGTGTGTGTTGGTGTACGTATACTGTGTTGTTCGTTTCTGTATGCGTGTGTATGTATGTGTGTGTGTGTGTGTTTGTACTGCTGGATGGGTATATATGTATATATATAGGTAAGTAGGTTTTTTTATATATAATAACTAAGAAGGTAAAAAGAAAGAGAAAAGGAGAGGAGGGTAATATATATATATATATATATATATATATATCCAGATGTATTGTGTATGTATATTTCTATTTACGTGTACTTCTCTATGTATGGATATGTTTATGTATGTATGTAAGGATACATGTATATGTGTATGCATGTATATGTATATATGTTTATGTATGTATATGTATGTCTATGTATGTATAAGGTTGAATGTGTATGTGTTTATGTGTATGTGCGTCTATATCTGTACATGTAATTATAGGTATGTATATGTATGTATATATATGTATATATATGTGTGTATATGTGTGTTTGAAACCTATCACATGTGAGCTTGTTTGTGCGTATGTGCAGGTATGTAAACTTTGGTTTGGGTCTACAGGTGCGTGTGTATGTGTATGTGTGTATATATGTATATGTATATATATATGTGTATTTGTATGTGTATCTATATATATGCTCGGATGTGTGCGTACTTATATATTTGTATATGTGGATGTGTGTTCGTATGTCTTCGTATATGTATATGTATGTATATGGAATGTATAATCAATACTAACTAAAATCTACTTTTGTTTGATAAGGGATTTTTAATTGCTTATAGACTTAATCAACGATTGTGTCTTGTTACATTTTAAAATTATGGACTTTACTGTACTTTATTGTCAATAGGATAATATTGTTAGAATACGTGTAGGTTTATGTATATATATATATATATATATATATATATATATATATATATATATATATGGATGTGTATGTGTGTATATATGTATATATATGTGTATGTTTAAGTCTCCGATTGCATGTTTTTTATATATATGCGTTTGTTTATATATGTGTAGTTTTGTATATATGTATGTATGTTTAAGTTTACATATGTATATGTACGCATACATATATTTATGTATGTATATATATATATGTATGTATGAGTGTATATATATGTATGTGTATGTATGTATATATATATTTATATTTGGTTTGTTTACTTTTTTACGTTGCTGTGTGGGTTGATATATTTATACTTGCTTCTGTATATGTATATATGCATATGCATATGCGTATATTTATGTGTGTATATGTGTAGATCTATATGTGTATGTGTGTATGCGTGTATATGTATATATGTGTGTATATGTTTGTCTATAGGTAGGCTTTTCTGTGCTTCTGTCTGTCGTGATGAATGTGTGTACACTGTACATATATATTTGTAGGTATGTCTTATTTTCTTTCACCTAATGAACAATAAGGCGTATATATACATATATATTTATATATGTGTGTTTGGAATTTTCGTTTTTTATATATTAGATGGTGTTATTTTTATACGTATATATCTGTTTTAATGTCCTTTCTTTCCATATTGTTTGCTTCTCTGTTCTAATAGACCATTTTTATATATGTATATTTGCCCGTATAAGTTATATTTTAATAAGTGGTTAGAATTCGTTTAATAACACTTTCAATCTTAAATATTTATTGGTTGTGGTATCGGAGTGTCTATGTCAATGTATGTGGGTGTATGTACATGTCTTTATCGGTGTCTATGTGTAGAGTAACTTGCAAGCACATTTCTTTGTGTATGTGTGTGTGTGTGTGTGTGTTTGTTTTTTTTTTGTAAAGGGTCGTGGAAATATTTCCTGTCTCGTCACTTTTTTGTGTCTGTACATATCTAAATATGCCTGCGTGCTTATGTATTATAATCTGATTGTGTATGTATTGTCTTTCGCAGGATGTCATCCCCTGACTACACTTAGAATTCAAATGTATCCATTTTGTCATGAAATTAAGAGCAGTCGATTTTAACTTTTATTCCAACGTAATTTCAAGAAAAACAAAATAAATAAAATAACATATATATTTTTTGTTTTTACCTCAGTAATTTTATAATTTTAAACTTAATAGAGATTAAATTTAGATTTTAAAATGGGTAATTTTTATTTTAATTTCAAATTTTATCGTATAATTTAATACTTATTAGAATAAATTCTCTTTTAGTATAACCCCAACTTTAAAGCATTTAATAGTTTTTATAACCTTACTTCGTTGTCAAGTTTTTTGAATTCTCGTATACTTGTATTTTGATTGGTCATTTCAGCTCATGTGACAGTGTTTCCCCTTACGAGGGGTGGTTAATTAATTTGAGCCTTTTAAAAGGCTCAATTTTTTACATTCAACATCATCACTTGATAAGACACCAGAAGTGTTGAAACAAAATGGCTGTTTTGTAGTGATTTTATAACATATTTATGTTATAATTTTTAAATAAATAATTATATATATATATGTGTGTGTATGTATGTATATATATATATATATATATATATATATATATATATATATATATATATATATATATATATATATATATATATATATATATATATATATATATATATATATATATTGAGAGAGAGAGACAATTTTTTAGTAATCTCTGCTTCTCTACCGACTTAACGCTAGAAAGAAATATTGGTATCTGTCTATCTTTCGTCTAGTCGGTGGATCACCTCTTCGAAATTCTAACAAGTACAAACAGAGGAAAACACGTGTTTGGTTAATTTTTGCATGTACGTCCGCACATGGCGTGGCTGTTATCGACGCCGAAAGTAGGTCTGCCCTGTTGAGTTCAATCGCTTGTGAAAGTATGTGTCTTTCTCGTCTTCCTCCAGCCATGGGTTAAATAGTAGGGCAGATTTGGCTACTTAGCTTTGGTTGGTAACTAGTCTGGAGGCGATACAACGTCGAACTCAAAACTGGTTGCGCTTAGGGATAACAAAACCATCTGGTAAAATTATTGTTTACTACAGAAACCAGGCGGCAAAACCTAGAGTACTGAGGCTATGGGTTTGCACCCGGGGTGTCAGAAGAGTTGTATGTGCCTAACATCAAGTATTTACCTCAAAATTACACCACATATAAGTCGAACTTTTCAATAGGTACATTTGAAGAATTAGTATATGTCTATATCTCTGAGATGAGGTATTATGGTTACTTACATTATTCGGAATGTTATCCTCATCTTCATTGCCATATTCACAACGTTCCGACAGTTGTACGCTCCGACCTTCATCGGGTGATTGGAATTTCGAATCGAACTCTTTATTTTGTTCACCGGGGTAGATTTTTTCTAGTTACACGCGCCATGGCTCTTACGGATGTCGCAGTTATTTCCCTTTAACTCAACTAGTAGCGTGGGATTGAAATCACAACTCTTTGGGTCCAGTGACTGGATCTAACCAACGCCGTTATCTATTGGGCCTTGAAGAATTAGCTTTATAAGAATGAATTAAAACTATTCAACGGTTCACTGTCATCGACAACAACTTGGAAAACGGTTTCCTATGGTTCCTGTTGTAAAGAGACATTGGATGTCATCAGTTTTCAACACTCTCGTGAACGCACCTCCCCATTTATTAGGACGGTCGCTGAAAAATATTTTACAAGTATATAAAGTGGCGAAAACAAAGACTTAATGGAACCAACCTCTGATCGGGAGATTGGAGGTTTTGTGGAGCGTGGAACCACCTCTTAATTGCTGTTGTTCCTAGGCCCACACCGACACGGAGTGGTAGCACCTGTTAGGGTCCTAGTTATGGGCAAATAGTAAACATTCCAAAACAAAAAACAAAACTTTATGAAAAATATAAAAATACATTTTATAGTAAAAATACCAGCAATAAATTTTTATATAAAATATTACCGACAATATGCTCGTCCTGAGTATGACGATAAACTATGTCCAACAGCAAGGCCTCTGACCGCGAGGTTTTGAGGATCGTGGAACCACCCTTTAATTGCTGGTGTTTCCATGTCCACCCTGACCCGGGGTGGTAGCAACTGTTAGGGTCCCAGGTATGGGCAAATAGTTAACCCCCAAACTAGGTTCAAAATACTATGAAAGTGTAAAATATATTTTGATACCAGAAATACTTTATAAAAGAAATTATAACCAGCAATAGATTTTTGAATGAAAAAATATTACCAGAAATATTTTTTTTTTAAGAAAACAATATTACCAGAAATACATTTCAGGAAAAAAAAAACATTACCACTAATAAGAATTTTGCCGGCGTTAAATAACCCATTGAGGTTGATATGCCGTAAAACACACCAAACCAAACAACTAAATTATCGAATCAGTCTCTTGATGTAAAGATGAACATCCTTAAGAAAGGCGACGTACTTGACTTAAAACCAAAAATAATATTATGTTAAATTATACAAATATTACCAGCAATAAAAATCTTGTCGGCATTAAATAACCCATTGAGGTGTTGATATGCCGTAAAACAAACCAAACCAAACCAACAGCGACTTCATTTAAAATACTACCAAAAACCAATATGAAAGAACTTTCATGGCATTAAACCATATAATATCCTACAAGATTTTTTTTAATCAAACTGTATTCTAAAATATAACTTCAACAAAACTACAACATAAAACACACATATCACCGCCTCTAATAATTATGTCCACACAGACATGTATATACACACAAGCTGAGTATCAACTACCATGTATTCAATTGTGAAAGCAGAATAACATATCATATTTTTATTATTTGCTAAGTGCTAAGGTAATTTAAATTTAGGTATTGAATGACCCATAAAGGAGTTGATATGCCGTTAAACCGACAAATCAAATTAACTTTTCATCCAAGAAAAGGATTGGTAAGTGAAACTGCTTTGTTGTTATCTATTTTGAGTTCATAACAAGCAGTCGACGTCTTACTGACAGTTAAACATTTAAATACATTGAAGTAAAAGAGACACAGTCGTAAAGTGATTTAGATTTTGGTTTGCCAAATATATGTCGAGCGACATTGGTGTTATCTGGCCGTCGAAAGCAGATAATTATCCAAAGATTTATAATAAAAAAGACGGCCAGGAAGAAATCGAAAGAACGTAAATGAAAGAGGGCGTGCTAAGAAAGTATGGAACCGTATTACGTGTGCCTTCTCCCTGACCCTGAAAGGGAAAGCTATTTGAGGTTTTAAACGATGTTTATATTCACAAGTCCAACGTCATGTCGCAAAGGGCAGTATCTATCCATACGTCAGGAATGCAACTTCTCTTAGCGGCGTCTACCAAAAGACTGTTCTCTTTGTCAGGACGTGGCTACGTCGATTGACTGCTAAGGGTCACACGATCAACCTAGCCCAGTGGATATTAATTAAGGAAGAGGAAGGAATGTTATTCCAACACAGGGCTCCGTCGAGTAAAGATCCTGTCGAAAATTGAAGAACTTGGCTGGTAAAAATTACACATACTTCTAATTCATGTCCCAATTCTGGTTTTTACAGCCATATTTTGATGGATTAGTTCTTTAAAGAAAGCGTGAAACGATAACTAGCCTACATTATTTTCTTCCGGACTAAAGGATTTTTTTTCAAAAACTCGGCATTATGATGTTTGTTAATCATTTGAAGGAGATTATTAATAATAAAGAAAACTGTGTTAATGAATAAATTCTAATTAAATATGAATGTCGGAAATTTATTTTTCTGGTCCGAAAATAGGACCTTTCTTCTGGGATGACCTGATTACATATAAATATGCATAGCGATTCATACGCACGTACGAATATACAGAGAAAAATAGACCTAAATATAAAATTGAAATAAAAACTAGGAAAATACAAAAATGACATAAAAAAATGATTTCCTCAAGAAAAAGGGTGTCATTCGGAAGGCATTGAAATGTTTACCATAATCACCAGTTATCTGCTCTTGGGTGTGTTGGGAAGTCATTGCTTGAGGCGTTTAGTTCAGAGAATAGGCTTAGTATGTTCTTGATATTGTAAAGCAAACGCTTGTGAACATGTTCGTTCAATCGCTACAGCGTTTCGAATTTCTCTAAGGGAACCCTGGAGCGAAGTGGGCTGGGATTCTTAAATGATTTGTTGACAAGATCTGTTTCGAGAGTCACCGAGAAAAATAAACAATATTTTATGTAATAAGGAGGCGAGAAGTTATTTATTACTGGTATCACCCGTGAAAATTTCGCTGTTTTCCCGTTTGAATTTCCTGATGTATCGGGAGTAATGGATAGCGGCTCGAATTGAAGAATCGGAGAGCGGTGTTCGAATTCCAGTCGAAGCCATTGCATTCACTTACGTGCTAATATCCCTGGGAATGGTATGAATCCTCTTCTTCTCCACCCCCAGCCATGTGTAAATAGCAGGATCGGATATAGCCTTGGATGGCAACTGGGCTACTGCAGAAAGAAATAGCAACCTACTGCGGGAAAAAATCTGCCTCGTCAGTCATGTATCGAAAGATACATGATCGCCTGAACGTGTATCGCGAATGGCACATAACTGACTGACTTTCCAGTCGAATCCATTACATTCACTTATATGCTAATACCCTTGTGAAAGGTATGAATATTCTTCTCCCACTAGCTATGGGTGAATAGCGGAACAGTCCGTGTTCTTTAGCCTTTGATGGCAACTGGTCTACCGCAGAAAGACATAGCAACCTACTGCGGGAAAAAAAATCTGCCTTGTCAGTCATGTATCAAAAGATACATGATTGCCTAAACATGTATCACGAATGGTACATAACTGAGTGATGTATCATAGTTTTCAGTTAATAATCGAATGATATCCTTCCGAGTTACTCGACTATAAGATAATCACATAGCATTGTTAAGTATCTGAGCTTAGCAACTTTAATAAAATATCGTAATAACAATCAAAAGAATTGATGCAGATCATTATTTAAAGAGGTAAAAGGATACAAATGTAGTATTTGTTCCTAAGTTTATTCAATACATCTGTAGTAGGATTAGGTAGTAGTAACATCATATGGAAATATACACTTCCCTTTTCAGTATGAGAGTGACAAAGGAAACTCTCTCTCTCTCTCTCTCTCTTCTCTATTACACATACTTTCTTTCCTTCCTTTTATTGTTTCTATCCTTAGTAACTGACAGAACCCGGACATAGCTTATGCGGATCAGTGAACATGAAAAAATGAACCAATGACAACTCGTTCCGCCAAAAATCAAACGGAAAACACGGATGCGTCAGGCCCAATAAAAAGAAGATAAAAAAAAAAAAAACACGTGCGCAGCAGAAGTTGGAAATTGGTTCGATGCAGCAGTGCAAGACGCATGATTTGGAGATTCATCAGATGTGAGTTTGACCGGTCATGCAACTCCAGAAGAAAAAGAAGAAAGGATGAATTCAACAAATTAGTTTCTGTCAGCCACAGACACAACGACCCTGTATCGCAAAAAAAAAAAGACTAAGAGGATAGTCACCCACTTTAACCACTATAACCAAATGGAATCAGCAATAAAAATGGTACTATAGGCAGTAAATTTGGCCTTTACTTATGTATTAGCCCAGCCTTCGTCTCTATATACCATATATTTTTATACATTTGATGATGCAGATGAACTTGACGTTGTACAAAAGAACAGTCAAGAATGAAAAAACATTTAACAGAGACATACCATAAAATAGATAACAGCTGATAAGATAAGTTATATTTGTTTCTAATTTTATTCAATGCATTGTTACACATTTGATGAGGTGGATAAGCTTAGCTCTTTTAAACATGCCAATCAAGTCAGGAAAACGTTTAACAGAGACCCGCCATATGTTAGATAACAGACAAGTAGTATTTGTTTCTAATTTTATTCAATACAATAAAATATATCTATACCATAGAATAGATAACAAACGAACAAAGATTTGGGCAAACTTGGACCTTCGTGTTTGCAAAAAAAATAAAGTGTCACGTGAACGGTTTTCACTTGACACCGCTATTGTTTTAATTACGGTCACTTCTCGGCAATGTTTATTGTTTTTAAAAAGCGATGATTAGAATTTTAATAAAAACTAAACATATGAAAGTTAATTTATGCATTTTCTTTTTTTCTTGACAATTGGCAGCAAAAATAATAAGTATATTTGTTAGACTGTTCATTTATAAGAAAAAATACATTTGCAACATTCTAAAAAGTAATACAGTTGTATTCATCATTTACCAATTTCTAAAGAAATAAATATAAAAACAATTTTTTATTTATAAATTTATAAACATTTACTAAATTATTAAAATGTGTGAACCAATTGCAAGAAAATGCTTATTATTTACTATTTTATAAAGTTCGAATCGATTAGCAATTAGATAATTTTTTGCCAACTATTCCAATAATCATTATTATAACTAGTGTAAATAAACAATTTAATAAATAAATAGTGTTTATTATTCCTTTTGACACTTCGTTTTTTTTAAGGGGGGGTCACAAAGGTCCAGGATACTCAAGGTTTCTGTTTATAACAGATTGTTATAGATTCAATGACATGCTTGGACTTGTCTCCGTTGAACAAATCAGTCAATTCTGGGAACTGTTTCAAATGGTCACACACGTGTATCATTTTTTAAAATGACCGACTTGCATAAAATTTGGATATGGTCAGACAGTGATAAGTGAATGGTAATGGTAATGGTAATATTAGCCGTTTCCTTATAAGGAAACTTTCATTATACATTGACCGAGATGCCAGTACTGCTCGAAAGTTACGCTTTTCTTCACTCCCTGACCATCGGGCTGTGATCAAAGCGTAGTATCTGTTTCCTCATCTCTAATGGTAATGGTAATATTAGCCGTTTTCTTATAAGGAAATATTCAGTATTCACTGACCGAGCAGCCAGCGATATTTTTGGTTGAAATTTATAAAATCTTTCTCTTAAAACAATCTTGCAGGAAAATAGGTTTCTCAAGTCCAGTGGCTGTTATCGCTCTTTACATTATCTATGGGGATTTCCTTTCTAACCATTCTTTGAGATAAGGTGGAGTCTCAGCATATTGTTTTAGTTGTTGCTGCTGTTGAAAGATTTCAAATGCTGAGGTTCATTTAGTACAGATGTCTTTTAATTGATTTTTTACGGTTTATCAACACTTTTGAAGGTTATTTAAAGCCAAGAAATAGTTTCAGATTGTAAGAATAGTTTTTTAAAATAATAATGATTTATTTATACAAGTCGTACTAATTAACCCACAGTTGGGGAGCGAAGTGGTGGATTCACACCTTTCTTAAAAGTATATATATACACATGCGTGAATATAACGAACCCGAGTGGAAATCGAACTTGGCTCTCCGATTTCCTATTAAGAGACGTTATCCATTAAACCACTTGCACATACAGCATCTGTTATTTCCACGCGGTCAACCATCTAGGTAACTGACCTGGCTCAACGTTGCTTAACTTACGTAAGAGAACCGGTGTTTCAACGTGAAATGCCGGTAAGTAGGGACAACAAATAATACTTTCTATATATCTTTTAGACATTGATGCATTTGATTTCGCACTGAACATCAACACTTTGGGATGAAAGTGATTGAGTCGTTCAGAAATTCTACAGATTTATGTTGCAGACAGTCAAATGTATAGATGTACTCTGAAACGAGTGAAATGCCTCTTCCCTTTATGGAGCTGAGGTAGATATGACATTCTAAGAGGGAATTCTGGAAGTAAAATTTCTCTTTTTTATCAAGGTAAAACGGGCAGAAGATTTGCGAAGTTGGAATCATAAAAATAGACAAAGTACCGAGAGAGTGATAGAGTTGATCGCGTATTCACTGAATTTCTATCGCTTACTACTAGCGGTAGAGGTACCCGAGTTAGATAATCCCTGGGATAAGTGCTCTCAAGGAAACTGTTGTGGTACGATCCACCTAATTTACATAGTGGAGTACCGACCATATAAATATGGGTTGGTACCGGGAAGACGAGGAAAGTAACAAGAGATCCAATCCAGAGACTCTGCCCGACTGCGATTAAGTCAACCCATTCTACAGGAACAGTCTTCCCAAGAATATACCAAAACTGACAGTGCCAAAAATGGGAAAAACACAATTGTTTTTGCACGAAATCAATTTGAAAACACGATTAAGAGGCATCGCTGTTTCGAGAATGAAAGGGGAACAACTCATATCGAGTTATACTTATTATAAAACCCAGGTTGTGTGTGTGTGTGTTCGTTGATATATGGGATCGGATTTCCTACATTTTTCAACCGATTTCAACAAAACTTCACTTTTTGTGGGCAGGTAGTGTTTCTTATTGTCTTGCACACTTTTTTTCTTTATTTTTTACATTCAGAATGCTTTAAAAATTCCATTTACAAGACAATTGTTTATAATAATATTCTATTCAATCGGTAGAATCATAACGATTGAAAACAATGTTTTTGTTTGAGTTTGGGTTTGACCAATTCGTAAAAGAAAAAAACAACTAATTAAGACATGCGTGTCCGTCAACCTTAAACAATAATCTTTGTCAATTTTATTTTTCAGTCTTTATGATGGTCGATACTTAATCTATCTCTTACTGTTACATCCCCGGGAAACGCCGGGCTCTACTAGTATATATATATATATATATATATATATATATATATATATATATATATAAAAATAAAAAAATGGAAAAATTTGTCATCCAAATTTTTGTATGAAAATGGCGATTTGAAGAATTAGGACCAAAATTCCAATCCTAAGGAAATAAATTATAACTGCATAAACCCTGAAAGTTGTTTGTTTCTTAATATAATTTATATAACTTATAAGTCTAAGTCAGAGTGGCATTTTGAAATGATTTGTTAGGGGGGGAAAGAAATAAAAAGGATTTTGCGCTTTTGAGAAAGACCTGTCAGTCCACCCCGAATTAAGGTAGAATAACGTTTTTTTTCTTTTGTTAATCTGGTTGACCTTTAGCTAGGTTTATAAATCTATTGATCTCTTAGATATCTATTGGTCACTTCTTTATTTATTCTATTCTTTCGTTATCCACATTTAGTTTCTTGTTTACTTCCCCTCCACACTGGATGACAAGAAGGTAAAATTTCTTCGACGATGCGGGAACATTACACTGACTTTTTATTTTTTATATTTTTCATTTTATTATTGTTCTTTTCTCGGCATTTTCCACATTCTTTTCCCATCGGTTAACTTACTATTCGGCTACATTAGGCTGTGGGGCGGTGACATAAAAGAACACGTTCTTGTAAAGATATTCTGTTTCATGTAAATCATTGAGAGAAAATATTTTAAATTGTAGTCTATGAATCAATTGTTTTATTCTCCTCCCTACATAACATTGTAATTACAGATTTCGTTATAATTTTAAAAGAGAAAGCGTGACTTTTTGATGGTTGAAAGATTTCAGAATAAATGCAGTATTTTAGTTAAAGGAACCCTGAAGAAGGATTGAGTCAGTCAACGAGACAAGTGATGTCATTGATAGGGTAGTGAAAAAATCAACACTATTCTGGATAGCTGCCTTCGAAAATGACCTCCAATCAGTTGCTAACTGGGGTCTCCATAACAAAACTACTATTTTTTTTTCAGCATGTTTGCCTTCCATCAGTATGGCTGATGCTAACCTACAGGAGAGCAATTTATTGCACCTTTTTACACTATTTACATTGCCTGGACTATTGTTCTTATCTTTATTGTCATATTCACGACGTTTCGGCCGTTGTACACTCCAGCCTTCTTCAGGTGATAACCGTTTTAATTTCGAATCGAACCCTTTATTTCATCCACTGGGATAGATTGTTCCAGTTCCACGTACCATGCCTTTTCTGGATATCTCAAATTTTTGTTCACGTCTGCTGTGGCCAGGTATTGAACTCACAACTCTTTGGAGCAAGTCACTTTTGGATTACTTCAACCACCGCTTTTATCCACTGAACCATATGTCCTTGAATTAATCTTGGGGACTTATAAAATAAAATATCTCAGTAACTAGTTTTTTTTTATCAGAGTGCATATTATCATTTGTTGTTATTGTTGTTTTTTTATCTAGCATTATTATTAATATTATTATTATTACTATTATTATTATTATTATTATAATATATATATATTATCATTATTATACTATATATATATTATTATAATATATATATTATTGATATTATTATTATCATCTAGTATTACTGGTTTCCATATTGTGTTCAAGTTTATGTTTGGCCGGCTTAGGACATTTTTGTGGCCAAGCATATGTGCTGATTCCTTAAGTTTTCGTATTTGTCCAGCCTCATACGGAAATATAGACAGATCATTACACCTTATTGGTATCATGTTTTCCATTGACATTAAGTGAAATTATTATGTAGAATCAATGGAGCGATTATATAGAATCTGCTACCAGGAAAATTAGTTCATTTCATACTAGATAATTATTCACATATCTATCTTACACATTTAAGTTATGGGACCTTACTCATAACTATTCCATACGTAATAAATACTGCGGCTCAAGAGGAAGCAGAGCGTTCAGTCCGAAGTCGGGCGACCGGCTGACAGGCTGATCGGTTGAACTCCCTGCCTTCGGGCGGGGAGGAACCTGAACGAGGCTACGCCGAAGGGCGGAGTCTCTTTCGGGGAGGTAAACCTACCCTGAACCCGTTTATACGGGTTCAATGGGCATATTTTTGGCCGAGCCCACGGGCTTGGAGATCCCACATTAAACCGGCCTTGTGCCACATGATGCCCTCGTGGTGGTGGGGGTGACTAAATACCGTTCAGTCTGAAGTCTGGAGTGAAGTCCGTCAGGAGTCTGTTAGTCAGTCAGAGCGAGCGAGTCAGTCAGTCGAGTCAGAGGCAGTCCGAAACAGTCGCGTTCAGACAATTACTACTAAACCTGATTGTTCGTACTAACACTTTCTACTTCTCTTTATATATTCCTGTTTCTAATATATCTGTGTTATTCCATATCCGTGTTCGAGTTCTTTTTTATTGGTTCTACCCTGGACTATCACCGTGGTACAAAGAACCGGACCATAACAATTTATAAATCTACCATTTATTCGTGCATTGAATATTGCTGCCATATTTGGTCCCGTGCTCCTATTATATACCTCGAGATTCTCAATAAAAAGGGTCTGCAATGTAATCAGTCCTGACATTGCATCTCGGCTTTAGTCACTCTCCCACCGGCATGACGCGGCTTACCTCTGTCTTTTCTATAAATATTTTCATGGCAGCTGTTCTGATGAGCTTCTTTTTCTCAGTGCCCTGACTACGTGAACTGAAGCGTGTTACTAGATTAGCAACTGGGTGCCACCATTGTACTGTTGAACTAGTTAGATGCAACCATCGGTTCTATTCTGACAGTTCCTTTTCTCGCACTGTTGAACTTCCTTTATTGCTTCTCTGCCACCTGCAAACTTTAAAATGTAACATCTATCGCCTATCTAAAGTCTCATTCCCTTCCATCCTCGCCCGTGTCTTAGAGACATCATCGTCTTGCTTGGGGAGAAATGATTTAAAAAAAAAATATCTCTTTCCATCATTTTTTCAGATACGTCTTTTATTTTTTGTCTATATAAAAATAAATAATATTTAACTTGGGAAACCATTGTGACTCTATCGTGTAGTACTATACTTCCTGCTAAACACACGGTTTATAAGTCAATTATAAGTAATAGTAGAAAATTGTTCAACACGGAAAAAATAGACACACATATGAAGGTAACAAGCATGCAAAGAGGACAAATAAAAAGGCCATACTCGTAACTTATCCAAGAGACATACACGACAGACCTGTAATATATTTTTGGTACTTTTTTTTTGTTTGTTACAAAAGTTTACTTTTTTTTTTACTGAAAAATGATGCCTGTTTTTTCTTTAAAAAAAAAAAAAGAACGATTTTTATAGAAGAAGGATTTTTTTTGACAAAAAGGAATTTTTCTCAGAATATATATATTTTTTTCATAAAAGTGTTTTCTTCATTTTATTTTTCCTGACCGACAAGTAAAGTTTTGTAGGGAGGTCGATTTTAGGACATATCAAGCAAACTACGGGCACTTACCAAGCTAAGATTAATCTCAGATCCACAAGTGTAGGGTACCCAATGAGGATCAAAATTAATTCAGTAGTAATATAGGCACTATTTTTTTTTCTAGTTTTTTCTATAGCAATTCTCACACACTCTCAATGTTTTTCTATACAGCGCCAGTCTTCCACAAGAAGACGGGTTACTTGCTCTGGGGTAGACGGGTGTTAACATTTGAAATCCTGAAATATATCAGGACTTGAATAAGACCGTTAATACTTTTGTTTCACTTCCTGTTACTTCCTTCATGTTTCTTTTCTTTCATATGCCGTGACCCTTCAGAAAGTTGGAGTTCATGGCTCTTCACAACTTCCTTGTAGATCGTAGCAAAGTTTGCCCCTTTGCCAATCCCGTCACTCCACGTGCAGCCATCTATTCTCACAAGTTCGTCAGGTCGACTGCTTTCTCCTATCTCTTTTTCCCTTGCCTTGTGGGTGTCAAATTCTTCAAGCCTTCTTTCTTCATTATGCGTCGAAGTGATTTCAACTGTCGCTTTCTGATTTTGTGTATAAATGTCCTTTTTTTAAAAATTTGATTGTTGCTTATGCGCTGCGTCCTTGGTATTCTCAGCATCCCTCTGTAGGGACAGATTTTTTTCGCTTTCAGTTCTCTCTTCATCCCTTCGTCGTTCGATAGGTTATGTACTACTTTTCTCTTTCCCTGTTGCCTTCAATATGTTCTGAGTGTGTCAAATTTCCTAAGCCGTCTTTCCTCATTATGTGTCCTAGAAATTTCAACTCTCTCTTCCTGATGTTAAGTATAGCAACCTTCCGTAGAATCATATTTCGGTTGTGTCGAGTCCCCTCTTCATCTGTGAGCAAATTGACCAGCATTCAGTTCAATATAGGACTGATATTACATAATAGTTCAGTACTATTTTCTTTGTTTCTAACGAAATTTTTCCGTTTCTTAATGTTTGCTTAGCTTTTGAAAGGCATCTTTCGCTATCTCAATACGCATTTGGATTAATGAAATAACAGCCAAACAACACAGCATTATTATCTCGGTCACCGCACAGCCACTTTACAAATTACGACAGAAACAATTCGTCTATAAATGAAAGATTTTTAAGCGAGCTGATTGGACGAAAAACAAGTTATTATAAACACCCCGTTACAGATACAGAAATGTTTTCCTCTTGAAACCAGTTAGGGTGTGTCTTTTCAAAGTACCTTGCGTCTTCTATTGCGGAGAGTAAGGCGTTTCCATCAGGGGATGTATAGATGTGCTCTGAAACGCGTGGAATATCTCTTCCCTTTATGGAGCTGAGGTCTAACTTCTGTATGTAGCACACCAGATCTGTCATATCGTCGATTATTTTGAAAGGTTCGCACCTACCAAATTCAAGGGGAATGTATTTGTCGTCCGTGTAATCCATTGCGCACATGAGATACTCACAAGTGCCGGATGAAGGTGACTCTTTGACATTCTGGAGAATTTTCTCGAATAGCTCGTGACAAAAGTAACTCTTCATATCTGGGTAGGTTTCTCGGAATTTCCACGCACGGAATTCGCAGTAGAGAGTCTGGGAGTTTATAACAAGCACAAAGTCAGAGTGTTTCTCCATGTCGGGAACAGGGACAGAGTCGTATTCTGGGTAGGTGTTGAGTACGTCACAGAAACAGTGTTCGTTGAGATAATGAACGAATGACTGACACGCTTCCGTGTGAAACGGGTGATCTTCAGCGTATATGACGAATACTTTTACTTTGCCAGTGGAAGTCGTTGTGTTGTTCTTTAAACCTATAACAGAAAGAATATGAGAATATATTACTTTTGTTGGAACAGGATTGGATGCAACTAGAGGCTGTGGAGTAGAAGCAGATCTGTCGCAAGAGTAATTTAAGTTGGGAAGGGGTTTAGTGAGTTAAAATTTAGGAGGTCCCAAATAAGTCACAATTGATTATAAAAAAAAACAGTCTGGTCAGTACCTAGATTGGTGACCTCTTTGGAATACTAAGCGCTGTAAGCTTGGATGTGCGGGTGGTGTAATGGATAATGGCTTAATTGTTAATCGGAGAGCCTAGTTCGAATTCCCGTTGAGTTCGTTATATTCATTTATGCGCAAATAGCCTTGGGAAATGTAGGAATCCCCCTCTTTCCCCATCAACTATGGATTAATTAGTAAGATGTGTATCAGTAAACCATTATTATCTCCAAAAGAAAATTCTTATAATCTAGAAATATTTACAGCCTTTAAATAAACTGCAAGAAAATACAATAGAAAAAAAAAAAAACTAAACTAAAGTACCGGGTCAGTCTCGTTCAACGAAACATGTATGAAAGAGGGGTTGCTGTCCAAATGCACAACTGAATCCCCAAATCGGAAATGATTGTGAATGGGAAACAGTTGGCAATTTCGAACTAGGAACCTGTAAACGAATGCGGCGGAAGGTGGGTAACACCGTGCGCAGTAAAAACGCTCAAATAGTAAACAACTTCTAATTTCAAGAATAGCTATAAACACGGAGAAACTAGGTAAACGCGATGAATTACATAGCAATCAACAAACAGTTCAGAAATGAAGTTTTATACTGTAAACCCTATCCAAGTGCTGATTTTATGCTTCCATAGAATATAATTGCGGAAATTAAAGAAGACCAAAGTAACATTTAAACTGTAATACAACACATTCCTGAATGACCCAAGTTGCAAAGAGATGGATGTAGATAGAGTTTTAAACAAATATAATTTGAGTGAAACTAGGAATACAGAGTGGAGCACATTGAGAAAAACACTAGTAACATTGGCGAAAGAGTTAATACAAAAGAAAACGGAACAAAAGAAAAAGAGTGGATGACTGTTGAAATTCTTGATATGGTGAAAAAGAGACCATAAACAAGACAAATGAATGGCACAGAATACGAAACAATGAGCAAAGGAATTAGAAACAATGATGATAGGAATTAGAAACAAATATAGTCAGACTAAAGTCGAATGGCCCAACGAATAGTTCGCGGAAATGCAAAGAATGAATATTATAAGTAAGGTATGTATACATATTAGAATAAAATAACTATCAGGAAAAAAAAAGATGTGCTTATCAATAGTTTGTAAAAATCAAAAGCATTAACACATATACTAGAAAGAGAAAAGCATACGCCAAAGATGGAGCGAATGGATAACTATTTCTGCGAAGAGAGGAAGAGAGAGAGAGAGAGAGAGAGAGAGAGAGAGAGAGAGAGAGAGAGAGAGAGAGAGAGAGATCTGCAATACACAAAAGTAAAGGAGGATTGTAAATATTAAGGACTGAAGTACGATCGGCAGTGGCCAAGATGAAGAGGAACAAAACGGAGTAATCAGATGGGATCATAATAAAAATGCTCTAAGCTTTAGACGATTTCTGCATTGACAGAAATAATAAATGAAATATACGACAGTGGCGAAATACTGGAGGATATTAGTAAATCTGTCTTCGTAGCGCTACTTAAGAAACCAGGTGCAAATGAATACGAGATCCAACATTCCCTCCTCTCAAAAGAGTCTCGTTTTGGATTATCACGATGCAGATCTAATGGAGTTTGCAATAGTCAACAGTTAAATTGAAGTTGCTTTGTGTAGAATTTAGCCTGAAACTAAAGAATGCTTTCTATTGTATTACTTAGTCCCACTTTCAAATTAGTCTTGTTTAAATAATAAAGATTACGATATGACAAATATATATATGCATATATATATTACAAAAATTGTTATTATTTACGTCCAAATTTATATTTATAATTTGTTCATCAACATGCCAAAAAATCAGCTGTCAGATTTTAATGATAACTTTTTACCTTTTTACACACATATATACACGCCCACACATACGCAACCACACCAACACGAGCGCGCAAAAGTGATATTTTCATTAAATTTTTGAATTTTAAGAAAGCAAAAAACAAAAAAAACCCTTACTGCTGAGGTTATCTGCAGTGATGTGTCGCCGTTTCCGTCTATCTGAACAAATAAAAAAGACAAAAAATGCAATTAAGTGAAACAATTTATTCTCTGCCAATGTATTTTCAACACTTTGACGTTAGATATGCTATTTAAAGTATCTTCCTCTGCTCGAGTGGCTATCTAATCCCTGTCGCTGATACCCACTCAGGCACATTTGAGTTTTCTCCCTTGCTTACCACATCGCCAACATGCAGTTTATAGCTCAACACTTTTGCGTAGACCCTTGTTAGAGTTTCTGGGGGAGAGAGCGTAATCTGGTTTGATATGTAGTTGAACAAGGCCGGTACATTCAAACCCTCAGCCACGATGACTTCATGCCATCGATGGTTTTCTGAACAGCTTCGTCAACCCAATTTCACTAAACAAGGCCAGACATTTTTCTCGTCAGACTTCATCTTGCACATTTATACAGCTACCATTTGTCTGTGCAATGAATATTGCTGCCATATCTGATCTTCTGCTCCTGCTGTATATCTCGAGATTCTTGACAAAATCCATAGAAAGGTACGCAATGTTATCGATCCTGACCTGGCATCTCGGCTCCAATGCCTCGAACCCGGCCGTGACGTGCCCCACATCTGTCTAAATGTTTTCATAGTAATCGTTCTTATGAGCTCTCCTCGTTTGATGCATTGACCATATGAATTTGGCAAAGAGATATTATCGTTTTACTATTGAAATAGCTAGATGAAATCGTAAGATCTATTATAATAATTTCTTTTCTTGTGTGACACTATTTACCTATGGTAATTGGCTAACTAATTAATCATAGAAATTAAAAACAGGAAGGAGAAAGATATGAAGAGAAAGATTCAATTATAGAATTGATTGGCAGAAGCTTAGTCAATTGTACAGTGTTGTGGGAGCCAATAGTAAGGGGATTCTCCAATGTTACCTTGAATAAAATGTCAGTACTAATGAAGCCGATAGAAAAGATTGATATGGATCAGTTGAGGGACAAGTTAAGTGCGTTGGGAAAGGAAGGTATGGCTTGGGAGGATGATGAGCAGAATCTCGAGAGGGAGATGCCGAGCAGTGTTCTTTACCCATACAGAACCAACGAGGAAATTGCAGAAAAGCCGACAGAAGAAGCTAAAGTGCAACCGACACGTACGGCAGAAAAACCTCCTGCAGCAGAGAGAAAAACATTGACCAAGAAAAACAAGCCATAATAACCACACACATACACCCACAAGCACATGCACGCTTTAAATTGCATGAAGAAGAAAATGAAAAAAAAACAACATTACATTGCATGTAAAACAGAAGAAGATGGAAAGAACTTTAAATTGCACGAAAAAGAAAATGAAAAGAGCATTACATTGCATGTAACAGAGAAGAAAAAAATGACGGATCACGAAAGAAACCGTGAAAAGGAAAAGAAGAATAGAATTGCATGGAACAGATGCATGATACATACTAAATAGTGTATTGGGATTTAGGTGTAATTTAGTAAATGACAAAATAGGTTAGGGGAGGATTGTGACACTATTTAGCTATGGCAATTAGCTAACTAATTAACCATAGAAATTAAAAACAGGAAACACTTAAGGCGAGAAAGAGCTATATCGAAAGACAGACTGATCGACTTTAAAAAAAAGAAGATTTTATTTTATTTACAAAAAAAGATACTTTTCGCAAAAGACAGAAAATCCGTAAGAAAGAAAAAAGCGAGATTGTGATTCTGTCAAAACTAATTAATGTCACGATAAGGGGGTGACGCGCCAAACGAAACAGAATTCAGAAAGAAAAATAAAGCCAACCGACGCATGCGGTCATAAAAATTTCGGCTTGGGACCACCACGGAGAATAGATATTAATTATCTTTCAGATATATCGTTTAATTTTAATTCCTGGTTCCAGCGAAGAAAGCCATCTGCGATATGCACGAATCTTGGCATGAGAAGGGAAATCGTAAAGGGAATCATTATTATTGCTTATTCAAACTGTTGACTTCAGACATAGCGTCTCGAAAATGAGCATCTGGTGATAAGAGAATTTTAAGATTTTATAAAGAATTTGATTCTCAGGTAAACACGACCACCCAGTTAAAAGTTGACTGGCGGAGAAACCAGGTGTCGGGTTTTGACAGTGATTAATGAGTCGGTAGAGGTCCGGGCTAAGTGGATTTTGAGTGTCCCCAAAATCATGATGCGATAAGAATTGTTTGGCAATCTGGGATTTGTAAATGTTTTGGCCGAAGGAAAAGAAAAAAGAAAAAAAGGATTTTGTAAACAAAATTCTGGATAATGATTTTATGAGGGCCAGTCTAGCCACATCCACACTGCCGAGAGATCATTAGTCAAGTGGTAGCATGGGTGATAAGCGGGGGTGAATGTATGAGAAAGACGGAGAAGTTGTTAACACCCACTGAGGGGATTGGTATGAGTTACCATTGTGAGAGAGGAAGAGTCTAGGAGGATAACGCTCTTCCGACCTTCCCTTACGGACGAGGGAGAAACCCCCGAAATGGAAAGTGATTAATCTTTCAAAAATGGGAAGTAATTAATTTTCCTGGCCTAAGAACAAAGAGAATTCTTGCTGGGAATCGAGAATTATCGGGAACCCAAACCACGTCAGGCCTCCACACCGGGTTTTGGACGGTATCCATATAAACGAACGTCTCGAGGCAGTTGGCAGTTGGCAGTTAGTTCGAATTCGAGTTTGGAGTTAGTTCGAGAAGTTGGAGAGTTGAGTTGCAGTTGGAGACCAGCCTCGCAGAAGCTGACTGAAAGATTTCCACGTCCTTTTCGACTTACTCTTCCTACCAAAAGCAAGTTTTTATTGACGAACGATTTAAGATACCATAACTCGCTTAAGAAACGCAAAAAGTGTCACGAATCCATAGAAACGGTCCGGGAGAGAAACACACTCCTATATTCAACAGACAGATAAAGATAATTGTTATTTCTCAACATATTTGAACCTCTTGAGTTTGTTTTATTATTTTTTTTTACTTACGCTTGTGCGGTATCACCTTTACCCCGGATTCAGCTTGCACTACGGCCCGACGCCTGATTGATTTCGTCTACCTAAGATCAAAGTCACAACGTGGGTAGGTTAAACTTGAGATCAAAGCAGTTACTTCGGTGACCAGATGTTGGAGGCGAGCTGGGAACGACAAAGCTGATATCGAACTGGGAACGACCAGATCGACCGGGACACAGGCTAGTGGCAGCGACAAAGAGTCAACCCCAAAACGCTGGTGGAAGAAACCTTACAGCTTTGCGCCGCAACTGGGAGTTGACCACGGGCCGACGGCGCAGTGTCACATATTGGCGTCACGACCAGTGGGTGTCACATATTGGACTGCAACCGCGACCACCGGTGGGTGTCACACTTGCCTGTGAAACCCTCTTCTGGTTTCTTGTTTCCTGCCACCTACAATCTTCAAAACTTTAAATGCAACATTATCATCTGTTTTCCTGAATTCTATTCTTCTATTGTCCTTTCTCCATGTTAAAGTCTTCTCATTCTCTTTCACACTCATTAATCCCTTGTGTTTTATCACCTTGCTTGATTTTGACTTTAAATCTTTAATTTTTAATTCTTTATTCAAACGTGTTGTTATCGTTAAACAGATCAGCTAATCAAATTCCTAAAATGTTATTCATGTAGGTTTTGTAGTTCAAATTCGAGAGACTGGTCTTAATTCCTTAGTAGACATTAATGCTGAATGACAAAGTGTAGATGTATTTGTCGTATTGTCTGTTCGTTTGTAAACTAACTTTCTTTTTTCTCTCTCGTTGTCAGCATAAAAACAGTATGGCTTCCCCATGAGATTCTTTTTACGTATGGACGTCCATGAGTTAAGTTTTTTTTTTCTTTTCAAACTCCAGGTTGCAAAGCTAGATGTTACTGTAAATTCTATTCTAATAATTTATTTTCTCGCCCTCTCCCGTCTTTCGTACACTGCATATTTATATTTTCTCAAATCTCGTGGTCACCGAGATTTTCCGTTGTCAGCATAAAAACAATATGGCTTCCCCATGAGATTCTTTTTACGTTCGGACGTCCATGAGTTAAGTTTTTTTTTCTTTTTAAACTCCAGGTTTCATAGCTAGATGTTACTGTAAATTCTATTCAAATAAGTTCTTTTCTTGCCCTCCCCCGTCTTTCGTACAGTGCATATTTATATTTTCTCAAATCTCGTGGTCACCGAGATTTTGCGTTGTCAGCATAAAAACGATATGGCTTCCCCATGAGATTCTTTTTACGTACGGACGTCCATGAGTTAAGTTTTTTTTTCTTTTCAAACTACAGGTTTCATAGCTAGATGTTACTGTAAATTCTATTCTAATAATTTATTTTCTCGCCTGTGGATCTGTCTTTAGATTTATTGCTTTAAAAATTCAAATGCGACATCATCTGTCTTCCTGTACTATGTTATTTTATTGTCCTTTCTCGTCACTAATGTTTTCATATCTTCTTCTACCACCACCCCTGCGTCTTAGTGGCATTATCGCCTTTTTGATGTCTGAAATGATTAAAAAAAAAAACTTCCAGTATATTAGAATCGTATCTTTTTGCCGATAATAAGAAGTCACATACTTGACAAATTGATCACGGTAAAGTTCGAACCTGGGTCTCAAGGTCAAAATGTTAACGTTCTAACCACTTGACCACGAGTTCCTCATCTCTCAGTGATTAACAAACATTTTTCAAGCACATTAACTTGTGATTAAGAGCTCATTCATTATAGTTTGCCAATAATCATGGTTTTGTGCCAGACTTTGCTTTGTAAATATCATTAAATAGTTCAGTAACGACGGTATAGACATTTCATACAATTCACACCAGACCATCAAAGAAGCAGCGGGCACCACGGAGTTGACCATGGGCCAATCCTGGCCACCGAATGCAGATGCACACCTGACACTTACATCCGGTTTTCCAGGTGAGAAAGATTTTTTAATACACGCTGGTTTTAAAAAAAGAAAGAGCCAGGAACATGAAAGTCTGTCGAAAAAATCGCACAGATACAGGTTTGAAGCCCAAAGAAAAAACCCCGACACGAGTAAACAACGAACTAAAAAGAGCTCTATACAATCGTAGAGCAGACCTAGATAAACCTAGTGAGCCAGACAAACCTACCCAGGTTTCACCTAAGCGAATCGTCAGGGAAAGCTGACTAAAGAGGCAAAAGAGAAACGGCATATTTATAGGCGACAATCAAAACTATATCACGTGACCAAAGAAAAAAAGAGAATAGAAAAACAAGACCAGAAAAGAAAAAACAACACAACACTCCGAGAGTGGATATGTGCAGCCTCTCACATATCGCAGACAGAGTGTAAGGTCCATGCATCGGAACCGGAGCGACGAGACGCATACTGTAGTCTAGGCGAGAGTAACTGAGGAAATCTGAACGGTCACTCTTCTAGATCCTTTTGTACTAATGCAGTTGTTCTCGAGGGTGTTATCCTTGGTCTTATTTTGTACTTTGACCTTTCTTTTGGCCTTCCTTTTGACCTTCCTTTTAACCTTCCTGATAGCATCAGCTCTCAACTTGGAATCTATGCTGATGACACAACCATTTACTACTTTCTAGATAGCAAGTCAAATGATAAGGTCAAAAATTGGTTGCTAATGCAAAAAAATGACCTATCGTTAGATAGGGCAAAGTATGGCTTTAACGCCTCCAAAACGAAATTCTTGATAAAATCCAAAAAATAAATCAGCAATATTATTGGTCCTGACTTGGTATCTCGGCGTCAGTCACTTTCCCACCGCTGTAAATTTGCTTCCCTGAACCTTTTCTATAAATATTTTCATGGTAATTGTTCGGATGAATTTCCCGATGTGGTACCTAGACTTTATGAATTTAAGAGAAGTACTAGATTAGCAACAAGATTTCATCAATTTATAATTGAATTGATTAGATGTAACCGTAAGTTCTATGCTGACAGTTCCTTCTCTCGCACTTCGCGCTTGTGGAACACTCTACCGGCTTTCCAGCCACTTCAGTTCTCTTTCCTTTTTTTCTGACTACATTTTTCCTATCTTTTAATATTTTACATTCGTTGGTAGAAGTATGTCTCGGCTTCAAGTCTCTTCTTCATCTGTGAAAAGGCTGTCTAGCATTCACTGCTATGTAAGAGATTATATATTACATTGCAATTTCTAACTTTTTTTTTTGTTTTTAACAATATTTCTTATCGCAACAATTTACACAGCACTTATTTCGATTAGCCGCATTACTTAGAACGATTACTTTGATACTTATGTAAAAACTGTCTTCTTTGAATTGGCAACAATATAAGTCACAGATGGCTATAGAAAAAAGCACGGTTTGTTATTTACGGCTAATTTGTTTAAATAATGCACTGACTATTGTTTGCGTCACGTGGCAATAATTGTAAGTAAAATGATGGACTAAAATAAGTGATCAAGTAATCGTTTTAAGTTCTCTGTCCTTTCTTATTACATCTATTTTCTTCTATGTGCCGTGTCCCCTCAGGATCATGGCTCTCCACAATTTCCTGTCCTTTGTAGCTCTTAATAAATTTTGTCATTTTGTTATCTCTCCTCAACTCTGCCCTGCTTTCCATTTACTCAAGCTAATGAGGCAGGTTATACGCTGTTTTCCTTTGTCTTTCTTACCGACAATATACCCTGTGAATATTAAGTTTTCCGGGCCCTCTTTCTTCATTATGTGTCCTAGATATTTCAGCTGTCTCCTTTCAGCTGTCTCCTTTCAGCTGTCTCCTCCTGGTGTTAAATATAAATGTCCTTTTTGCTTCCATCTTCTCTAAAACTTCGACCTTGCTCAGATATTGGGTCCATGGTATTCTCAGTATCCTACTGTAGAACTACCTTTCTGTTTCGTCTCTTCATCTTTGTCAAGCATTCACAGCATTATAGGAGGACTGATATTACATGACAGTTCAGTTCTCTTTTCCTTCGTTTCTAACGACGAGACCAATCACGCGTCCTTCCTTTTAAACAGTCCAAGGGAGAGAACTCCTTTTTTTTACTGTCTACTCATATGAAGGCGTATTTTATTTTTTAAATATTTTTCACCTCTCCTAATATTTCATCATGACATTTTTTTATTTTAATGATCAGTTAATAGGATTTTTTTTATTTAGTGGTAACTTGGATGTTTCTTTTGTTAATTCACCCCAAATAATATAAAATTACTCATCGCAAATATTTAATTCACCCCAAGAAATTATAAATTTTAAACCAAAGTTTGTTTTTTTATTAATTTTTTTTTGGCACTCTTTTGAAATTAAAAATTTAAAATCAAAATTTGTTTAGCTTGCCGTGAAAACCCGACCATCAGAATGAAAAATTACCCAAAATCAGGGAGTTATTCACATTTCGTAAGTGCGGATGATATGCTTATTTTAAAAAATGAAAAAAAAAATCTGTTTTTGGTTTGTTTATCGGGGTGAGCGAGCATGACAGAGACACAACACTTAGAAATAGCGGACCCGAGTCGCCCAGATTGGTGGGGGATCACAAAGGTCAACTCACCCAGCGTATAATGGACGAATTTGGTTTAATAAATCCTATTATTTGTGTTGGAGGTTAAAAAAAAGATACGTGAACTTAATGGTAATAACTTTTATAGTAGTGGCTACACAGCCCATTCATCAGAGTGTCTACAGTATGGGTTCGGCATTTAATTCAAAGATCGGGGAAGGGGTACAAGAATTTGCAGCTAAAATTATTTACATTCAGACTAATGCCCTCATCTTTGTTGTTATTACCACTCTGCGATTTTCTTCCGGTGTCTCACGATACGAGTCCTCCTCAGAGAGTTTTGAATGGAACACTTTATTTGATCTACGCGACGAAGAGGGTTTAGGTTGTTCATACTCCGCTGTTCAAGTCTAGGGATATCTCGTCTTATTCTTATTTAGTATTGGTCAGTTTACTGACCGCCCTGATTCTGTTGTTTTTATATCTGTACTATCCAGCCCAGGGATTGAACCCATAATTACTATGGTGATTTTCTAAGCGTAGCTTAAATATGGCACAATACCGAAAGTATGTTACACCCAGTGAGGATCGAACTCATTTTTCAGTCGTAATTGATCTAGCGAGACAAGCGTACTAACCATTACTTACACATCGTCGAAGTGCCCAACCCATTATAGTAAATTAAATAAAAGGTTCAGTTCGAATGTCGGAGTTAACGAATCGTCGTCAAATAATAATAATAATAATAAAAATAATAATTATTATTATTATTTCCCTATTATGATTGCGCTTGTCCGCCCTTCGTTATTTCGCACAACCGTTACGCCTCACCAATACCTAATAAATAAAGGACTATTCCGTTTTTATCGTGTGGAAAGAGGGAAAAGACACTACTTGGTTTCAGTGAGAAAAAGAAAGAAAGAAAGAAAATTTTTTTCTTTTTTTTGTAATTTTTTACAAAAATGTATTGCTGGTATTAAAACACATTTTTACACTTTCATAGTGCTTTGACCCCTGTTTGGGGGTTAAGTATTTTGCCCATAGCTGGGACCCTAACAAATGCTACCACCTCGGGTCAGGGTTGACCTGGGAACACCAGCAATTAAGATGTGGTTCCACGCTCCTCAAAACCTCCTGATCAGAGGCCTTGCTGTTGGATGTAGTTTATCGTCTTACCCAGGACGCGAAAAAGAAAGAAAGAAGGGAAGTGTTTGAAGTCTGTTTAGTGAAACGGGGAAAGTTGTTAATTTCAAATCTGTTCATTTGTACCCACTTCTTAAAATAACAACCAGCATTCATATTTATGGTTGTAATTGCAATATTTTGTTAAAGTTGTTAAGCTCAAATATTTAACGATGCGATAGGGGAATTTCTACGGATAATTTATTGTCGTAGAACTCATTATGAGCTTATTCAATCATTAACTTAAGAATTAAGCTTTATCAGAAAATTCAAATGGGAAAATTGTCACTGGCATTGCTAGGAAAGAAACTGTTGGAGTAGAAGTGGCGGTTGCATTTAGCTATTTAAAAAGTAAACAGGTAGGAACTTAATACGTAACCATTTCGTCCTAAGCAAGGTAATAAAGCCACTAAGGCGCAATGGATTACTGAGTTTTAAAGAATGGTAGAAAAGCACTATTAAGGAGAGAGAACAATAAATGAACAAGAATTAAGAAGGCAATAGATAATAAAAAACTCAAATATTTAACGACGTGACAGGAGAATTTCTACGGATATTTTATTGTCGTAAAACTCGCCATGAGCTTAGTCAGTCATTAACTTCAGAATTAAGAGCCATCAGAAAATTCAATTAGAAAAACCGTAAAATTTTCACGAGTTAAAACTACTACTGCTACTTATTATTATTATTATTATTGTTGTTGTTAAAAGAATTGTTTTGGAATAATAGAAAATAACTGATTATGAAGAATAAATAGCAAAAATAATTATTACAAATCTACCCCGGTGAGCGAAATAAAGGGTTCGATTCGACATTCCAACCACCTGTAGAAGGTCGGAGCGTACAACGGCCGAAACGTTGTGATAGATATGGCGAAAAAGATGAGGACAATAGTCCGAATAATGTAAATAATGTACATAATACCTCATCTCAGAAATATAGACAGACTACAAATTAAATGTTAGAATTCGAAACGCCAAATCCCACAAATGATGTTGGGAACCTTTCTAACTTCTCAGGTATTTTACAAGCTGTTTTTTTTCCAGATGTGTCCAGTGATTGTTAAATTCTCCAAACCATCTTTCCTTTTTATGTGTCATCATTATTTAATCCAGTCTTTTATATTCTGATTGTTATGAATAGTAAAAACTAAATATCCGGGTTGAAAAATTATCGTCGTACACTACCGCTGAAAACACCCGATCAAATCTTTCCAGTGCAACATTAGTTTATTCAGTTGCGGACTTCGTCAAATACTGTAGGCCAGTGCGTGTGTGGTGATCACTTACATGTGCCACACCTCCGCTTTCTTTAATGTCATTGGTTCGTAAAAATATGATACTTATTATATGACAATTTTGCCATCGCACGTAATTTGAAATTTTCTCTAAAATCACGGATTGGTCCATTTCCTGACCAATCGCGTATTTTAGTATCTTTTTATATTTTTGACGCCAAGCTCGCTGGAGCCTATCCATCGTTATATAAAGACTCTCGCTGTTTGCCAACAGCCAGTAGCAGTTCAATTCTTGGAAAATAAGGCACGGCGCTATATTGACATTTTAATTCTTAATTATTACTCAATCGAGTAATCATACTAATTCCTATTTATATCATTCATGAACATTACATCTTTCTACACTGATAAAACACTGTGGAACTATTCTTTATTTAGCTAAGACTTCAATTGAACTTTGTAGTTATATAACATTCAATATTGTACTCAACATTAATTAGCTAAACTTACCCTTTTTATTACGGAAAAAGGGAAGCAACTTTCTTTATACTATTGTTGATGTTTGTATATCATTGTTAATACAATATTTTATTAATGTTCACTGAGCTTGATTATTTTTTCTCTCGTGTTTGTTGCGCATTATTCATGTAGGGTGTTGTTTTACAAGAACACAGCTTTCCTTCTTGATTATATTCACGGTGATCCTAGACAACAATATTTACAGCACCACTACACGTGTGTAGCTTTGGAACATGGACTCTACATTCTTGCGAGGATGAATGAAACACTGTTCTACTTCTTCCTTTTCGGTTTTTCACACGCCTGCATCCGGTTTTACCCTCACGTCATACGGTTTTTCCCATCTGTGCATATCCTAGACGCAGCTTGGTTGACCATAGATTTACATATCCTCGAGCAGACACTGAAGCCCGGTGAAAATCAAATATGCACCCTGTGGCTAGGAGGTTCGTTTTCACGTCATTCGTGACTTCGTTGGTAGTCTGGTGTGACACTCAATGCAAAGTCTATTTTGTTATCATTTTCGGTAATTCACACACTAGATATTGCTCAAGACCCTTCTTTTTATTTATGACAAACATTTTCCAGCTTTCAATATCCCGAACTCTTCCGAACTTTACAACGATTACTTCGGTACTTATGTAAAAGCAGTCATAGTTGGTAATATTATCAGTGGCAGATGGCTATAGAGAAGGGCACGGTTTATTATTTACAGGTAATTTGTTTAAATAATGCACTGAATATTGTTTGCGTCACGTGACAATAATCGTAAGTAAATGGACTAAAATAAGTAACCAAGTAATCGTTTTAAGTTCTCTGGATATCGATCCCTTTTCTTATTATGCCTTCTTCGTGTCTCTTTTACGACACGTAGTAATTGTAAGTAAAATAATGCCTTAAATCCAGTTGTATGCATTGGGCAAGGTAACATGACAAACTCATCCCTTTTTGGTTTTGAATTAAGATTCTCCTAATGGTTTCTACATGATGGCAAAAGAGTACTGTCTGTCTTGTTATTTAACCCATAGTTGGAGGGTGATAAATGCATGCTTTTTGCGAGGACATTGGCATGAAGTGAATGGAACATAATCGAACGAGAATTGCACTCGGTATGTCGGTATTCAGTTTAGGCGCCAATAACTGTTACCCTGTTCACGTCTACTCATATAGAAGGGCAATACTCTTAGTTTTTTTTTTAAATTGCTGAGTGCTATATTCAGCTTCTAAAAATGTT
Source organism: Acanthosepion pharaonis (assembly GCA_903632075.3). Lineage (NCBI taxonomy): Eukaryota > Metazoa > Mollusca > Cephalopoda > Sepiida > Sepiidae > Acanthosepion > Acanthosepion pharaonis. The sequence continues at coordinate 1,117,732 of CAHIKZ030000076.1, forward strand.
TACGAGCCTGCGAATTTCTGTGTCAAGCTAAAAAATTGTTAACGAAACCAGCAATTAACACTCCCTTTTGATGAATTCACTCTGCAAAAGGCAAAAAAAAAAAAAAAACTATGGAAAAGCTACTTGCTTGTACATTAGATAGATTTTATATATATATATGTGTGTGTGTGTATATTAAGTTTTAATCGATGTATTTATCGTTTTGATCAGAACCAGTATAAACATGAGCTTTGTTCTGTTGACGTTGAAGAAACACAAATGGGCCTGAGTAGGATTAGCTAGCCATCATAGTAGATTCTGTAATCTCCCGAGACTGACGGATATATTACCAATAATGCGTTTGTTTAGTTATACAAATTGAAAAGGGTAATTATTTTTTTTATACAGATCAGTAGGTTCTTGGGTTGTCTTCCTTAAACAAAAAAAAAAAAAAAATGATGAATGACAAAGACAGTACAGTTCAAAATGTTTGAGAAGGGTAGAATCACGTCTTAATTGCTGCTGTCCCCAGGTCCACCCTGTCCCGTGGGAGAAGCATTTTGTTAGAGTCCCAGTTATGTGCAATTATTGTTCCCATCAAGCAAAAGTAGAACACTGAAAGTTTTTTTTAAAAAAAAAGTAAATAAGCACCAATCAAATTAACTAGTGAAATTTCTAAACGATTCATAATGTAAGAAAATAGCACCATTCATATATAAGAGTTATTCCCCTTTAATTTTCCATGTCTGGATTTTTCGGTGACTTGAACCATTTCGACGAAGTGAAAATTCGATTTTTTAACCCTTTCCAGTGAAACCAGTTTTTGAACAAATGATATTCGCTGTTATGAACCAGACACGAGGTCTGTCACATGATTGGAGTCAGTTATGTAGCCTGCCAGCAGAAGCCCCTCCATCCATCCATCTTTCTTTTTTTTTTTTTAATCGGTATCACCCCATGCAAGGCAAGTTACTAAGACATAAGGGGTTACAAGGTGCGGAAGAATTAAGGACAGAGGCATTGATAATGAGCAGGAAAAGAAAAGAGTAATCAAGAGGATAGTAGATTGCGTTTAAATTTTTGTAGATTAAAGTTGGCTGGAAAGCATGGAGCCGGAAGGGAGTTCTATAAGCAAGAAGTGCGATAAAAGAAACTGTTAGCATAGAACTTACGGCTACATCTAGCCTGCTCAAATGTAAATTGATGAGACCTCAACACTAGTGCTGCGCTTAAATCCAAAAAGTCTATTGTGCCATTGCCATTAGTTCTTTTGTGAAATGTTGAGTTACAGTTTCAGTTAGAACCATTTCATGGAAAAAAAAAGACGTTGATTATTTTTATTAATACATCCCATTCTTATGGGGGAACTTCTGTTATGGTACGGAATGATAATATTTCATCATTCTAAAAATAACCTTGCCATCAGTGATGATAGAAAAGAACGATATTTCATCATCATAACACTCATGGTTATAAAAAAAGACCTTTCCACCACATGGAAAGACCAGTAAACAAGTAGTAGTAGTCAATAGACTAGTAGACAAGTAGTAATAGTAGTAGGGAAATTCATGTCTTTGCCAGCACTCCATGAAGATCGAAAACAGACGATGTCAAACGCCATTCTCACAAACAAAATTCTCAGAACCAAACCATGTCAATGGCATGCTCACAAATGAAATTCTTGCAACCAAACCAAACCAAACCAAGTAAGCACTGTCTTTTAAACAAAGGAGACACTGAGAACATTTTTACAAACACTATATCAATATTCTGTAATTCACATCACAAAAAGTAAATACAAATTCTTGCTATTTATGTCAACATGTGTCTCAAGTTTTTATTGTTTATATTATTGTTCTACATTTTTAATTCATTTTGTTTTCAATATAAAAAAGAGATAAGGATTCCTCCTACACTACAGTCAGCAAATATATATAACAATGGGTTAATTACTTTAACAACACTCAAATAAAATCAAGTCAGGATTATCATTACATCAACCCTAACTTACCTACCCTGTTGCAAAGAGCTCATCCGAACAATTCTCTGATAAGATTCTGTCAACAAAAGATAAAAGCTTTGATTTTGCACCGTGATTTTAACTTATCGGCATTTTACAAATCCCATCCTACTATAAGCTTTAAAGAGCTGATTGGAAAACGAAAAAAAAAAAGAAGAAAAAAAAAGATACTTACAGACGATAAATGCAATGATCACAAAAATTAACGAGAGAAAAAGTAAATAAAATTTCCAGATGTTTGGTGTGGCGGTTGCTTCTAATGGCCGATTGATCAGGGTTTTAGTTCGTGTCTCATTGCCACAGACTGTTAGGTTCAGTAAGTTGTTGGTATTTCTTTCTAGACGCAATAAAAAAAATAAATAAATAGATTTATAAAAGGAACGAAAATAATGTAAATAAAACTCAAAGTGAAACGAAAACTAGAAAAAGGAAAAGAATTGAAAAGAAATAAAGAAGCAAATTCAAAAATAAAAAGAAACCGGAAGGTGAAAATGCATAAGAAGGAAAATGAAAGACAACATGAAGTTTACAGAATAAAAACAATTAAAATGATCTAAAATCTGTTGTTAACTGGGGCAAGGAATGGCTTGTTAATTTTAACGCCTACAAAACGAAACTACTCTATTTTAATCATCTGAGAGAAACCTTTTAAGCCTCCATCAGTACGGATGGTGCTAACCTACAGAAGAATAACTCGTTGTGCTTTCTAGGACTAATGTTTTCCGCTGACGTGATCTGTAAAGTTTATATTGAATCAATTATATTGAATCAATTGCTAGATCTGCTGCTAGGAAATTTGGTTCACTATGTTGTGCTAGACAGTGTTTCTTGCCAGAAGCTATCTTACATATCTGTATGTCTACCATTCGTCCTTGCTTTAAATATTGTTGACAAACCTAGTCTGGTGCTCCTGCTATATATTTAGATATTCTTCATGAAATCCAAAGAAGAATCAGTAATAATGTGTTTTAATCTAAAGACTGTCATGGTAATTGTTCTGATCGACTTTCTTCTGTGGTACCTAGACTTTATGAATTTAAGCACAGTACTAGATTGTCGGTTAGGTCTCTTCGTTTTATAGTTGAAATTGCTAGATGTAACCGTAAGTTCTATGTAAACAGTTTCTTCTCTCACAATTCTCGCTTGTGTAGCTTTCTTCTGGCTTCCAGTTGTTGTGGCATACCTACCGACGATAACGGGTATGTCCCCATTCACATAAATACAGTAGTAAATACTGTATGTTGCTCTGTAGTCGGATATTCACCTCTAGCTGCGCTGGTCGAACTCTCTGCCTCGGGACAGAGAGGATCCCCAGACGAGGCTATGTCGAAGGGCAGATTCTCGTCTCGGGAAACAGTTACCCGACCCCGTTTTATACGGGTTCGACGGAGAATTTTTGGCTGAGCCTTGACTCACTTCTACGCTCCACTGGCGAATCTGATATGTGTTGGTCTTGTTCATTACCAACCTTAGGTTGATTATTCTATTCAGTAACCTTCTCTAGGTTACAACACCAGTGAACTTTGATCTTCAAAAATTTAAATGCAATGTCAATCGTTATCTTCTGTCTTCTTAATTCCCGTTCTTTTATTGTACTCTCTCATTAAGAGAGTTTTTTTTTTCTTATATTCTTTAATACTCAGTAAGCTCTTGCGTCTTAGAGGATTTATTATCTTGTTTGGGGTGAAATGATAAAAAAATAAATAAAAAATAGGGTGAATGATGAAAAACTCGAAAACTTACCAATGCTAAATATATCAGACTTTCGTCTTGAGCAGAAGGGATAACAGTTATTGTCATTTATTGGATATACCTGAAAAAAATATTAACGTTATTTTCAAATCCATTAAAAAGTCATCAGTACAGTTTGTTATTAATCCTGTAGGCTTTCCTCTAGAAATATAGCGCCACAGTCTCACCACACTACCACCACAGCCTTACTACACGAGGTGTTGCTGCTGTGGTTTGCATAACAGTTTATCTATAAGGCCTAGTTGTTTCCCCACGCCCAACCAATTTAGAAGGCGTATGGTCACATCACGTTGAAACCCCGGTGCCTGTACGATTACCGAAGTTAAGTAACATCGAGGCTGGTCAGTACCTGGATGGGTGACCACTTGGGAATGCCAGGTGCTGTAAGCTTGAATGTGCTGGCGGTGTAATGTATAATGCATCAGAATTTTTAATCGGAGATCCGGCTACAGAAACGGTTTCTCCTGATGGAAAAGGGGATACAGGTTCGGTTTCTGTCGAAGGCACAATTTTTCTTTAGTAAGATTTCTCAGTCTAGGCCGGTTGTTATTAATGTTACTGTTTACGACCCCCCCAAAAAAAAACAACAATATCAGGGATAGAAATTCAGATACGTGTACCTACTAAAAATAACGAATATAATATGTTTCTAGAATATTGGTTAGCTTGCCAGTGGTTTGACACACAAGTAGGCAAGTGTAGCCAAAGCTAAAACTGACTTGAGTCATTTCATGGAGAAATATATGGGTGAATAAAGACCACTCATGTAAATGTATTGGGCAGATCCATTCTAGCAAAATGGACCAACCTAACTGGTGTATTAGGCACTCTCCTATAAAATGAGGTAAAATCAGCTGGCTTGCTTTACAAGGAAACAAAAGAAGGCAGCCATGTTGGCAGGTAAGTCACTTGACTTCTACAATGTTGTATAGGAATAAAGTGTCGCTGCCGACACCGTAGTTTGAACACAGATTACCAGTGAGAAAACACGGACGATTCCATTATTAAATAAGTAGATCACATGAGTGTAAATGAAACATATAAATGGGAATTAGCATGATGTCTAAGTGATCGCTATTCTCTAGACCGATCATTATATGAATTACTATTCCCCGATTACTATTTGAACAAGTATTATTAGCGCGAGTATTATTCGAAGGCGTTATTATTACCAGTATCTCATTTACAAAGTCTCGTCTACAACGATCATTTCGGAAGTGATTACGAGAATTCGTTGACCTAACGGAAGTTAGGACGAGTGAGCCTCTAACATAACAAAAGTAGCGACGAGGATTCGTTCAACTTACACGGAAGGAAAAAATTAATCTGCAAAAAATATTCAGCCGAGTTCAGCAGAATGGAAGAATTAAAAGTCATCATGTTTCAAATGTTACAGCAACAAAAACTACAACAGGAACAACATTCGCAGCAACAAAAACAGCAACATAAACAGCAAATGCAATTACAATTGCAGCAAGTTTTTGGAGTTGTTCACTAAAACGATGGAAACATTCAGATTCGTTTACTCCTGATGCTGTCGTTAATTCAATCACCGAGTTTCAGTACTATCCGAATGAACGGATAACTTTCCCATCTTACTATATAAAATATGAAGGAATCTTCAAAAGGGATTGTTCGCATTGGAATGATGAAAAAAAAAAAGGTTCGGTTACTATTGGTGAAATTATCTCCTGCTGAACATGAAAAATATGTAAACTATATTTTGCCGAAGAAACCAGGAGAAATAACTTTTGATGAGACTGTCCTAACACTATCAAAAATCTTTAGTGATAGGGGTTCATTGTTTAATACACGTTGGCAATGTCTTAATTTAGTAAAGTCCGACGATAACGATTTTGTCACGTACGCAGCAGTCGTGAATAGAGAATGTAAAAAGTTCAAATTAAATGAACTCTTGATTTAAATGTCTGATATTCCTTCAGAGTTTAACATCTAAAAGGACGCAGAGATAAGATCCAGGATACTTTCTAAATTAGAAATGGATACAAAATTAACTCTCCAGAGAATAGAAAATGAGTGTCAACATAATGTGAATTTGAAACTCGATACCGCGAGGATTGAGGAAAAAGACAATTAACAGGTACATTGTGTCCGACCAACTAAGAGGAAAAAATACAAACGTTTTTCAATTCCTAAAAGAACTATAATGAATACTTGACACGGCTGTGGCAGCAAGCATTTTAAGAGTGACTGTTTTTTAAAAAGAACAAGAAATGCTATGAGTGTGGGAAATTAGGACACAAAAGTGCATGTTGCAGAGCCAAAAAATGGAGAAAAATAGAAAGCATGTGAACAGAATAAATACATGCAGTAACGATAAGAATCATAAAAGGCAAATTAACAACACTTCGCAAAAGAGGAAATTTGTTTTCTTGTAAATTAATGATGTGAAGATAAAATTGCAATTAGTCACAGGGTCGGATATCACTATTAAAAAATTAACAGACTTGGAGGAAAATGGGTAAACTCAGTTTATTAACTTATGATCAAGTTGCTTATAGAGTCTCAGGAAAGAGGTCAAATTTTGGGGGTAAATTCAACTGTAACGTTTCTTTTGTCGGAAAAACCAGAAGAGTGGTAGTTTTTGTGTTTTAAAAAAAATTCTGCTAATTTGTTTGGTACAGACTGGATTGCATTATTTGATCAGTGGGATCTCCCATTTAACTCTTTTTGCAGTAAGATATTGTTGCCAGTATTAATACAGCAAGTAAAAAATTGAAAAGTGAACTGAAAGTTTTTCAGAAGTTTTCTCTGAAGGCCTCGGGAGATGCACAAAAGCAAGAGCTAAGTTTCAGTTGAAAGACAACGTAACGCCTATGTTTAAAACAAAAAAGAGTTTAACTTTTGCGACTTTAGATCCAATCAACAATGAATTGGACAGGGTAGAGCAATTAGGAGTAATATCAAGAATAGATTATTCTGAATCGGAATCACCAACAGTCTAGATTAAGAAACAGAATAATAAAATCCGCGTGTGTATTGATTTTTCGACGGGATTAAATGAAAATTTAAAACAGCATAACTACTCGTTACCAAGTCATGGGGAAAGTTTTGCCAAATTGAATGGAGTTAAATTTTTCTCTAAAATGGACCTCTCAGACGCATACTTACAAGTACTTGTGGACGAAGACTGTTCAAAATTATAATTAACACCCATAGAGGGTTATAAAAATTCAACCCTCTTCTTTTCGGTGTAAAGGTAGCACCAAGCATATTTCAACAGATAATGGATACTATGCTTGCTGGGTTGGATTGTCCTCAACTATATTTGGATGACGTACTTATTAAAAGCAAGACCCGAAAACAACATGCTGAAGATCTAAAGGAAGTGTTTGAGAGAATCAAAGAATATGGCTTTAAAATAAGTGAAGAAAAACCTGAGTTATTTATGTCCAGACTCAAATATTTAGGGCAGATTATTGATGAGAACGGTAGACGACTAGATCCTTCAAGGGCGAGTGCGATAAAGGATCTTCCCGCTCCAACTAATATAACAAAATTACAAGCATTCTGTTATCTTACATATATACCTAACATGCACGAGTTGAGAGCACTATTGAATAACCTACTGAAGAAAGATGTTTTAATTAGCGTTGAGGACAACTCCTTCCTATTTTCTTCTTTTGCTTTTTCTTCCTTTTCTTCTTGAGAAAAATACTTTTGTCAACTTACTCAACTAGGAATTCTCTTTTTAAACTTTACTTTGCTTTCCGCTTCGGTTAGCCGTTGATTTCGATCCTACTTAATCGTAGAGCAAACCCAGGCCCTTTGCTTGTTGAGTAACTAACATTGTTTTGCTAATTTTCTAACACACCAAGTTCTGGTGTAGTTTCGGATCATCGCCATATTTTATTTTGCCATTTCCGGCATGCTCAGCTACTTTTCCCGACAATTCTTACTTGATGGTTAAATACAATGTTCGTATATTTCTGCCCATGCGTATCAAAATGTTTACTACGACGTCAACCTTCAATTTTACGCTTGGTCACTTCCGGTATGTCCGATTGTTTTTCCGCCATACAATTCTGGCCTAAGTCAACACCAATCAATATACAGACATCTTGAATTCATTTTCATGGATTTTATTCACTCAAGGATATCAAGTGATTTTATTCCTGCTGATTCAATGAACTTTGGTCTATTCTTTTTTCGGCGACACACATATTCCCCACACTGAACCAAATGAATTTACCGTTTCTATTAAAGGATTAATTCTTAAATCATTTGTACTGATATTAACGTCCAGGAGTTTTGTTATGAACTCTTCCCTTTTCACTTTTGTCCAGGACTATCTTGGTTTCGGCCTTTCATCGACGTTATTCAGCCATTAAAGTCTACGAGATATCTTGGAACTGCCATGCAATAGTTTTCGCCCAGGATAACGCCATAACTCGAAATTTCCTTCACGTTACTAACATTACTGAGTTTCTCTCATACAAACTCGTTCTTTCTTCGAGGACTCTATATCAAATACATGAACACTTCCGAAGGACATTTTTTGCATGCATTTGTTTTTTTGTACAAGGACGCTTACTATAATTTCACGAAAATAATACGCATTTTGTTTTTACTGTAAATTCCACGTGTTAGCAGGGGGTGCGTATTATAAATAGGTTTAAACAAAAATATTTTTTTCGTTATTGATTTATAATAATAAGTACGTACTTATTCTAAAATAAGAAAGATATTCCAATTTTAGTGACCTCCACTTTTTTGGCATAATTTTTCGATACCTAAGTTTAAAATGAATTTTTTAAAACGAAAAAACAATTCTTGAAGATTTCATTTTAGCTTTAATTGAAAGTTTAATAATTAATTTTATTATTTCCATTAAGGTGTATTTCAGATAGAAACTATATATATTGGAATGTCAAATTTAATTTCTTAAATTTTCTTAAAAGCGGCCATTTTCAGAAGAAATTTGTAAACAAACAAAAATTTATCGATTTTAAAAATATTTAAAAATTTTGACACGTTATTTTAGTAAAATTAGAAAATTTAAAGTTAAATTAATCTGATTTGAAAGAAATATTATTTACTAATAGCATGCGTTTGTTTACATTCCTTTTTTTGTACAAGGACGCTTACTATAATTTCTTGAAAATAATACACATTTTGTTCTTACTGTAAATTCCAGGTGATAACAGGCTGCGTATTATAAATAGGTTTAAACAAAAATATTTTTTCCTTATTGATTTATAATAATAAATATGTACTTATTCTAAAATAAGAAAGATATCCCAATTTTAGGGACCTCCACTTTTTTGACATAATTTTTCGATACCTAAGTTTAAAATGAATTTTTTAAAACGAAAAAACAATTCTTGAAGATTTCATTTTAGCTTTAATTGAAAGTTTAATAATTAAATTATTATTTCCATTAAGGTGTATTTCAGATAGAAACTATATACATTGGAATGTCAAATTTAATTTTGATTTCTTAAATTTTCTTAAAAGCGGCCATTTTCTTAATTTTAAGAAATTTGTAAACAAAGAAAAATTTCGATTTTAAAAATATTTAAAAAAATTTCTGACGTTATTTTAGTAAAATTAGAAAATTTAAAGTTAAATTAATTTAATTTGAAAGAAATATTACTTACTTATAGCATAAAAAAGTAATATACAACCAATTATTAACGATTGGTACTGTTCATTGAATCAAACGTTTGATGGACTGTTGATTGACGAAGCAATGACAGCTACTACGGATGACCATAAGTGAAAATTATTAGAAATCTGAGTGAACGCTTTTTTTTTTTTTTTAGTTTTACTGCTATGTTTATTTATTAGAATAAAGGAACAAAACTCTTAGATCACGTGACCTTTTTATAATGATGGCAATTTCAGTGTACCATATATGTAAATAATGAACGTATTAAGTAAAAAAAATACAAAATAAAAATTATTTTAAAAATAAAATAGCGCAACTGCGTTTATTAATTTTTTCCGTTTTGGATTCGTAAATTTTGTTTCCGCTTAATTACTATATGACATCCAGGAAAATAGTCTAATACAAAATTTTACACGATTTTAAACTATTATAAATTATTATAATTAAAATTAAAAAAAAAAATGAAAAAATCTTGTAAAAATTCATCATTCATCAGAAAAATGTTATTTCTTCAGATAATAATGTCCTTAATATTAGTTATTTACAAAAGGAATTAAAAGCTTTTCTAATTAATTAATATCATAGTTTTATTGGATTCATTATTTTTCAATTCAGAGCAGATTTTCAGTTAGATAGCTCAAATTTGAAAAAAAAAAAGTAGGTGATTTACAATCTCCAAAGACTCCACTTTCAACCAAAAAAAAAAAAAAAAAAAATTCAGGAAATAAAAAGCTTTTGTGCAAAATTTCATGAAATTAAGTAAGGCGGGGTTAACATATTTAAAAAAAAAATATTTTACCAAAATCTTCTAAAAAATGAGAATTTGAAAATAATTTCATTCATTTGTGAATAAGTCCTGAAAATTTCATTAAAATCGGACAATTACTTGATTTTTACAAGAATTTCCAAATCACTGTGTTTTCAACGGAAAAAAAGCGCAAAAAAAACTGTTATTTTCATGTCACCGCGATGACGTAAAACAAAAGAAGACTTTAACCAAAATTTCGAACGTGTTAGAAAGGATTCAAAAATTTCAAAAAATAATTAAAAAATACTTTGGTTTTTCATCTTAATAATAGCATAAACATTTTGACGATAAAACTTTATTTTCGTTAAGTTTGTGGCCTTATTCATTACGCTATGCTGTTTTCCCGCTAAAAACGGAGGTACCTACCCAATTTTCATTTTAAATCCAACAATAATAATTGCACCATTTTTTGCCAATAAATTTATGTTTATCAGTAACGGCATTTTTCATTTGGCGAAAAAGGATAGTTGTGCTTTTTTCTTAGCTAAATAACAAAACGCTGAAAATTCAAAAGCTTATCTTTGTAGCCATCAGGCAAACGCTAGGCTATGGATGTACTTTTCCTAATAGATATATCAAGCCTCTTCATAAAAAGAAAACATCATCAAGCCTCTTCATAAAAAGAAAACATCAGTTTGCTGAAGCTTTAAATGTGTTTTTAGGATAGATGGTTTTCATAAGTTCTTTTGTCTTCATCCTTGTTTCCACAGTACTTACGGAACATCCACTTGACCATCTTTCTTTCACAAATTCAACTAAACTTTGTTCCATATCTGGATATTGAGCTTTTCTTCCTCTACCTATAGCTTTGGCACTTGATTTACACCTTTTTCTAATTCTTTTTAATTTTTTCTCCATAAACGTATTTTAGCCTCATTCAACTGATATTCTTTAACTGCAGCTCTATTTCCAATTCATTCTGATAATTCTATTACTTTTTGTTTAAAATCTTACTTATTATAAAACGCAGATTGTGTATGCGTATGTGTGTGTGTGTCTGTACGTTTATATATTGGATCGGATTTCCTACATTTTTCAACCGATTTCAACAAAACTTCACAGGACTGCGTAAAATTACCTTGCGGTGGTTCTGAAAGCGCCCAAAATTGGAAAAACACAATTGTTTTAGCACGAAACCAATTTGAAAACATAATAAAACACGATTCTGTCGCCAGAATGAAAGGGGGACAACTCATATCAAGTTATACTTATAAAACCCAGGTTGTGTGTGTGTGTGTGTGTGTGTTCGTTTATATGGGATCGGATTTCCTACATTTTTCAACCGATTTCAACAAAACTTCACTTTTTTTTGGCAGGTTGTGTTTCTTATTGTCTTGCACACTTTTTTCTTTATTTTTACATTCAGGATGCTTTTAAAATTCCATTTACAATACAATGGTTTATAATAAAATGCTATTCAATCGATAGACTCATAACGATTGTAAACAATGTTTTTGTTTGAGTTTGGGTTTGACTAATTCATAAAAAAAAAAACAAAAAAACAAAACAAAACAAAAAAAAACTAATTAAGACATGCATGTCCGTCAACCTTAAACAATAATCTTTGTCAATTTTATTTTTCAGTCTTCATGATGGTCGATATTTGATCTATCTCTTACTGTTACATCCCCGGGCAACGCCGGGCTCTACTACTAGTCATCACTATAACTCACACATTTTGACGACATATTGGCGGTAAAATAAAATGTTATATTTATCGGGATAACCGCCTGGTAATTTTCAACATTATTTTAGCCGCTTAGTTTCGATTTTATTCTTAATGTCAAAGTCGACAAAATGTCTTCGTAATTATTTTTTTTTTTGGCAAAATTTATAGATGCGTATTATACATAGGGACAGATATATTTCTTAATTTTTGGATCATTTGTTGGTGTGCGTATTATTTATGGGTGCGTATTATTTTCGAGAAATTACAGTAATTAATCAATTGCATAAACATTCTTACCACGCATGGCACATAACTGACTAACTATACAGACCAACAGGGTTGTTATAGTTACGATATTTCGTCCGTTGTACGCTCCGGCCTCCATCAGGTGTCTGCTCTAGAGGCAGGCATTGCTATTTAGACCAGCGTGCTAATCTAGGTTGTATTACAACGTTTCACCCGTTTTTACTCCATTTGCAATTTTAACACAGATGGTAGCAACTCTAAGCAAATAACTGAAAAGGTGCGACTGAGAAGAAATGGTTAACAACCACTGTTGCAGGGAATTCTGCTAGGTCAACCAAGAGTTGTTCCCTCAGAGGTCATCAACGGCATGAAAATTATAAAATAAGAAACCTTATACTTACAACGATAGTATAGTCTCCATTTTTGAGATCCGTAAAATTGGCTGAAGTCTGTAAAAAAAAAAAAAAGAAAAGCTATCAACAGCATTACGACATTTTGTGAACATACAAACGGGCCCCTCCCCGACTGGACAAATCAATCCCCACATTGTGTTTCCCTTCTCTGTGTACCGGTGTGTACAAAGACTTATAAAGATTCACAGCACATTAACAAGAAAAAAAGAAAATCAAGACACAAATCCGGTTCTCAGTAATTTGTTAATTTCAATAGTGTTACCCCAACTCATTGCTCCTTCCCCTGCCCCGGGTCGAACCTAGTATTCTCTCTGGTAGTAGATGGGTGGCACATAGGTCCTTTCGATTCTTCATCTCTATCGACGGACGGCTCCTTTCTTTGTTTAAGCCCAACTTATATAGGGCTATAGAACCCAGTCTGTCCTGCTATTTACCTATAGTTGGGAGGAGAAGAACAAGATTCAGAATGGATCCGACTGGAATTGAATATATATATATATATATATATATATATAATTAAAAGAAAAACAGACCACTTTAAGGTACCATTATAATAATTTATTTCACCAGAGTCCTTTTAAAGGACGCCGGATCATCAGATAGCACTTCCAAAAATGAAATGAAACGAATATATATATATATATATATATATATATATATATATATATATATATATATATTATAAATCAACTGATTTAAAATATGTTTTTTCGCTACACAGTAATAACCACGTTTCAAAAATGGAAGCTAAAGGATTCGAATTTGATTTTGTAATTAAAATAAAACCATTAGTTCCATTTCATCCTCAAGCAAATTTTGGAGTAATATTTATTCGTACAATAGTAAAAAAAATTTGGCACACGGCCAAAAAGGGGGTTGGGGAAAGGACGGTCTTCTTCTGTCCTAATTTCTAAACTTATCTAGTCACAAACACTGACCCAAACATCCCAACAATAGTCCTATCACCAAAACAACACATTCTCTCCTAACTTTCTTATCACATCCACCATAATACCTCAATGTCTCTATGAAATCCTAACTATCCCCATATGTACTGTGGGGCGAGGGGAATAAAAACAACTATTTAAAAAAGCCCAATGATTATTTACAATATGAATTGATAATATTTAGATGAAAACAAAACACGGCTAGTAATAAAAAACCCACAATCCCTAAATATGGCAGAAACATCAGTTAACTGGGCGAAAAAATTGCGGGATTATAATAATATAAAAAAATAACAATCATTCATACAAAAACACTAACACAAACACGCACTCATTCACTCACAGCAAAAAATACGAAAACACACACGCGAAACGAAAGGCATCCCACATCCACCAGCGAACTGGCATCACTGACCCCCTAACGAGGGAGGGGGTGGGGAATTAAACTAAAGAAAAATAGGGACAGAAATAAAAGGGGCCAATGAGCATACATACCCTAGCTAAGTTAACCGGAAAAAGGAAAGTAAAAATTCAAATTAAACCAAACCTAGCCTAATATCGAGACGGGTTGCCTCTGTTCAACCCAGGAAGGGCAAAATCCTGTACCTAACCGGCATCAAAGTGCCACTCCAGGTCAACCCCTTTCACTCTACACAGTCGCGCAAGATTTACCCACTTTTTGTCGAATTCAGATAAAAAGAGTCACCGCCTTTCCGTCCGAGTCTTGACTTTAAGCTGATGTTTAAAGTACAAGATCAGTTTGGAAGAAGTGAACTTCACGCCTCCATAGAATCCCTTCTGACGTGTCGACCAAATCACGACTCCCATAATACCTAGCAAGCAGTGGAAAACATAAAGTTCAGTCTTCGTCAACGGCGGTGTCACATTGCTACAAACAGAAGAGGCCTCAAGGACAAAGAATTTTCCCTGCAGCATGCGAACCATGAGACCTTCAACGAACTTACACAACGGTGCTACCAACCTGCAATGAAAGAAAACGTGACCAAGGGTCTCGGCTTCCCCATCACAGAGTCGGAAGTTTGGATATTTCTCCAAGCCCGCTGCGCAAAGCTTTTTAGCGACCCAGAGGGCCCCACGCATCACCAGCCAGGTGAGGGATGCCTCATCGTTATTGAGACATTTCAACCCGGGCGCCCAAGACCAGGCTGAGCGAGCCTCCTGCTTCGTAAGACCGAACTCGTCAATCAGATCATTATGAACGGACCCCATGACTAACACTTGATATAATGCCCTACGAGACAACGCCTGGACGTTGAAGAGGCCATCCGACGCCCGTAAGAGATGTTTTAGAGCAAGACGACATTCACGGTAGAAGGAGCATTCGGCTCGGGGCGAACAGTGGGCCTCCTCCTCGCACGAGTGCACACTTCTTAAGGATGGGAAATTTCTATGGGCGTCTTCCTTCCAGAAGGCACCCTCCTCATCCGATTCGCGACACAAACGATCTAGGAACCCGATGCGAAGCATATCAAGACGAAATTCAATGCTAGGCATACCTAGACCGCCTTCAGATGGATGAAGGCAACAGATCTCCCTAGATACCCTAGCAGCTTTGTCTCTCCACAAGAAAGAGAACAAGAACCTTACTAATAATATTAGTGTGGCAGACGGAAGTGGAAGTACAGAGAGTCGGTAAGGAGAATCGGGTAGATATGTGAAATACATACTTCCGCCCTTCCCTTCAAGGAAAGATTCCTCCGAGACCACGAATTAATTGCTATCTTGGCCTTCCCTTGTACCTCCGACCAATTCATTCCCAACTGGATATCAGGACCGAACCAGACGCCGAGTATCATGACCGGCCCATCCGTCCCGTGGAAAGGTCCGGGAAGAGAAACTCCCTTCCACGCACCCAGCCGCAAGCCAACAGACATCGCGGTTGATCTTGGCCCTTGTCACCATCTCATAACCACTGATTTCTTTGCTGTCTTCATTAATCTCGGCTCTGCTCGACACAAGAACCGAAACGTCATCAGCATTGGCAGAATACCTGGCCGAGGTGGTAGCACCAGGAAGGGAAATTCCGCGTAGGACCGGATTCGCCTTTAACTTGCGAATGAAAGGTTCCAACGCAAGAACGTAAAGCATAGGCGAAAGCGGACAACCCTGACGAATAGATCGAGACAATACGAAAGATTCCGATCTTATCCCATTCCCTTCCACCAGCACACCGGGATTCGCATATAGAAGACGGATCCAGGAGCGAAAGTCTGGCCCGAAACCGGCAGCCGAAAGAACAGCCTCCAGGAATCGATGGTCAACCCTCTCAAAGGCCTTGGACTGATCTAAATTGATCAGCGCGGCTTCACTGTCCACTTTCTCTATGATCAGGCCTACTATATGAAGGTTGTCCTGAATAGTCTTGCCCTTCACAGCACAAGTCTGTTCGGAGCCAATCAGACGAGACAGGAAGCTGCAAACGGTTGGCTAAGATCTTCGCCAAAATCTTTGACTCTGTATTTAACATAGTTAAAGGGCAAAAATTACCTATCCCATCCCCACTTTTTTTGTCCTTACGCAGCAACTTGATCACACCACTGGTGAAGCGTTGAGGTATTGACCCCTGCTTCATCCAGTTGTTGAAAATCAGTTCCAGCAAGGGAACAAAAATGGGCGACTGCCTCAAGTAGACTTCGTAGGGAAGACCTAATCCCGGAGATTTATCCAGGCCAACCTGTTTCAATGCTTCCCAGATTCCCGACTCTGTGATGGGACCCTCGCACCCAGCCGCTTCAGCTGTCTCAAGGCAAGGAAAGTCGGCTAAATAGGCGTCGAACTGAGCAGGGCTCAGACCGGGCTCCCTGGTAAAAAGATCCCGAAAATAATCCCGAAAAGCCTCACATATGCCCGTGTTTATAGTCACGGTCCGCTTATCCGGCAATGTGACGCACGAGATATGCCGCCGTGATGCATTCCTACTTTCCTCTGCACGCAATTCTGTGGCCATATTCGTCGCCTCAGAGGACATTCTTTTCAACCTAGCCCTAACTACCAGAGCTTGATCCTTCTTGATAAGCAATGAGGCCAACTCTGCCTTAGCTAAGGCTACTTCCCCACTTTCATGGGACTTAACTGCCTGGTTAACTTTCTGCTCTAAAGCCGTTTGCGCCGCTAATCTATCTAGAATCGACGACTAAAATCGGCAGCAAACGATCGAATTTTAGATTTTAATTTGTCCCACCAGGCATTTCCCACCACAGACCCCGTCAGTTCCCTTTGTAACATTAGTAGCAGCTGGTCCCGGAATTCCTGCTCACCAAATATGAGCAGTTGAATTTCCAGTAGCCAGCCATCCTAACCTTAGGCTTATCTAAGTTTACACGGACCCGGACAAGCCTATGATCCGAATAAACTATATAATGGAAACTTGGACACCCTAAGAGCCCTACATCGACTCTCCTAACTAAAACTCGGTCGAGGTAGCTAGCACCCCTGAGGGTGCTCATTCCGGTATTTGTCGACAAGATCAAATCCGTCGACAAAGTCGCGAAAAGGTTTCACGTCCCAGTTGTTAGTACCCGAATATGAATTTGACCCTATACGATCTATGTCGGGGTCAAGGATGGCATTCCAATCGCCCGCTAAAACTACCCGACTTGAAGTCATAATAAACGGCCCGATCTGCCGAAACGAAGCAGGCAGCTCAGTCTGGATATTGGGCCCATAAATCCCAATGAGATGCAGAGCCTTATCCTTTATGGTAACATCCAGCACGCAAAGTCTGCCCACCGGATCTGCGAAGACAAGAGCACACGCAGCCTTCAAAGACTTGCTCACCAGTCAAGAGACACCCCTCGAGCGTCCATCAAAACATGCTGAATAAAGAGAAAACCCCTTAGACAGAATGCCTTCATAATCGCGAGAAGAAAAACGGGTCTCTTGCACACAGCATATTTTCACCCCTAAGCGCTGAAGGTCGCTCACCCTTCGAGACTCCGACCTCAGGCCTCGGGCATTCATACTAGCCAACCAGAGAGACATTATCAAACCAATTAGGGTTGTTCACCAGAATAGAACATGGCCGGGGTGAGGACACCGACAGCCCGTTCCATTGAACCAGACACCATCTTAATTTCGACGGCATCATCATGAGACAAGCCGCCGATGTCCGCAGGATACGTTAGTTTAAGGGGTCTATACAGGGATGGGTGAAGAAAAACGGGGACCCTCTCTTTACAATGATCTTTTGTTTCCGCCATCTCTGGGTCAAGTGGGTAGGCCGCTGGGGGCACCAATTTCAGAGACGCGTTTGCCTCCTCTATTATGCCCCAAATCTCCTGCGTACCCGGGCCAGCTCGAACGACGGTCAGCACCCTCTTAGCATTTTGGAAGTTTTCGGGCATGTCTATTCCATTTATGTGGCGGAAATTCTACAACACTTTCAGTGGTTTTGGGTTCCTTTGTCTGCCCGCAAACCCTTTCTGCTTGTTCCCGGGATACGCGGCAGACGTCTTACCCTGCCGAGATATGGCGGCTTGATTTTCTTTTTCCTATTCACCAATGAGACTTCCCTTCTGGACTTGTTCCTCTTTTTCTGACGAGATTGAGTAGGAGTCTGAGTAGGGTGTTTTTTTTTTTTAGTGTTTTTGGAGTATAAGTGGGTGTAATGCCGGAAGTGTTCTTAAAGGGGGGAAATTTGAAGAAGTGTCAGTGGGTAATGTGGGCGAAGACCCAACCATTAAATAAAACGCATTCTAACCTAAACATACCCCCAAAATCTTTAAGTATACAAATAGAAAAAATGCCGAAAGAATTTTTTGCCGTTAACAATAAAATTTAAAAAAAAAACAAAAAAAAACAGACGACATGCATTTAACGAATGTCAGAATTCGTTGAAAAATACATCCCCGCCCTACCTAAACATAACCCCTTTTTCGAACGTAACTAATAACTGATACAACAAAAGTTAATAAAAATGAATACGCTAACACCCCTTGTCTGAATGATTAGATTTCTTTGTATCCTTGGAAACAGTGATTTATGAATTTTTCTGTGCTTTTAAAACTCAGTAAATTTAAAAAATAAGTTACTCCAAAATTCGATTGAGGATGAAATAGAACTAATGTTTTTAATTTAATTACAAAATTAAATTCGAAGCTTTTAGCTTCCATTTTTGAAACATGGTTATTACTGTGTAGCGAAAAACCATATTTTAAATCAGTTAATTTATAATATTAATGCTCTGTAAATTTACATTGAGCACTATTTTGTAAAAATAAAAATATCAATAAGAATACCAGATTATATATATATATATATATATATATATATATATATATATATATATATATATATATAAAGGGGAAATAAGAACAAAGATATGATAGAAATTACACATCATAATGTCTTGTATCGAAACAAAAAGAAAATGCGCTTCGATCTTCAAAGCCAATCGTGAACAAAAACATATATACATGTGCACAAAGAAAAATTTCTACAGACTAGATTTAGACTCAATAGTTGTTCTTTCTGCTTACAGAAATAAGCCTGCTTAGACTCTCATCCACAGGTTCCACATGTTTTTAATCATTTCACTCCAAACAAGATTTTTATTGCTGGTAATATTTTTTTAAAAAAATGTATTGCTTGTATTAAAACCTATTTTTACACTTTCATAGTGTTTTGACCTCAGTTGGGGGCTAACTATTTGCCCATAGCTGGGACTCTAACAAGCGCTACCACGCTGGGTTAGGGCCGATCTGGAAACATCAGGAATTAAGAGGTGGTTCCACGCTCCTCAAACCTCTTGATGTTGCTACCGGATGTAGTTTATCGTCATACCCAGGACGCCTCATCTGTAGAGGTGCAGTCAGCGTATTCTGAAGCCCCAACCGACAGGGCGGCCAAGCAAGGCGGGAATGTCACTAGTCCGCAGAAGAAGCCAGTTTTTTTTTTTTCATTCGAATGACGCCTTCTGAGTTTAATAACGAACCTAGATATTTAGACATTCTTTTTCCATTTTCCATTTACTGTCTCTACTCATGTGAAACCATTCGGTTTTTCTAGAGTTCACGTACAGCTCTTCATAGTTTTAACATTTGAGGAATAATCCTTGAAGAAGCTTGATATCTAATAAGTGCAAATCTAGTTAAAATAGCCCCATGAGCTGCACAAATAAGTGAAATAAAAAAACATTAAGGGTTGTTATGAATAATCAAGAGTGATCTCCCCTTGTTTTCTTACTCTCCTCTTTGAGAGAGCTATTTCTGTTTACTGGGACTATAAAAGGACACTATATGTGAACCTTGTATTGTCAGTTGAATAAAGCTTTCTTAAAGCCAACACCAAGGATATAAACTTTACTTACTGTGTTTGTTTGTATTCGAAGAATGTTCCTTTTCTTAACAGCATCATTTAACGAGACAATGTAGTCAACAAAACCATATTCTGGTGGCGCATGCTCAAACGTTACATGCGCCATCCTGTTTCTGTCATCAACAATCACGGATAAGCAAGTCTTCCAGCGACGGATTTTATCTGAATAAGAAGTAAATAAAGATAAATAATTTTTATTTCATTAATTTCCTACAATAAAATACTTTTTTTATTTTATGTTTTCTGTTTTATAGAAATATACAAAAGATTTTAGTGAATTTCAAAGACGGTATTTAGATATCTGTCTATAAATTATTCAAACATACATGTGTCATTTTGTTCCACTACCTTTTATCATCTTTGAGGCAGCATCATATTTCCATCTTCCCAGAACTTGGCCATTTTATCTTTAGATTTATTTAACCTATATGTTCCATTTTGTTCCATTAATTTTCGCCATCTTTGAAACGGCTTAATGATTCCATTCTCCCAACAATTGGCATCTTTCTGAGTAATGAAATGATAGGAAGAAAAGTTTGTAGTGTTTTTTAAGTGAATTTCAAAGACATTCGTTAGATATGTGTCTATAGATTTATTCAACTCCATATGTTCCATTTTGCGCCACTACCGTTAGCCAACTTTGTGGCAGTTTCATGAACCAGTGCTCCCAGAACTTGGTCATCTTTCTGGTTGATGAGTTGATTTTTAAAGACTCCCATGGACTTGAAGGTATTCTCATGAACAGAATGTTGTAGGGATCGAAAACAGCGGTAATCCAAAGTTAAACAGTCAAATGAGTACGACAATTAAATTGAAACATTACCTGTCTAATTGAGAAGGAGCCACCAATTCCGGTCCCTCATTGTTGTAAGCAATCCATTTTTCATCGTCTGTGATCATTCTTTTCAAAGATAGGTAGTTTTTTTATGTTTGAGTAGAGAATCACAAATAGACATTCGGTCCACTAAATTATTTCCGTGAAATTGTGAGTTGCCCAAACATCGTAGCGAATCTAGCATCGAAGTGTTTTCAAATGCCTTACACCCAGATGAAATATACGGATTATCTCTTCGATACCCCGTGTTTGTGTGACCTGGATTATTTTTTAATCGACTTTTCGATTTGGCCATCATCAACGACTGCATGTCTAGTAGAACGTTCTCAGTCTCCCAGATAAAATTTCCCACTTCTGAGCCCATCGAACTACTTAGGAACAATTCTCTCAGCTACGTGACCATTTCCATAAACAGCACATCTTTTTTTGCTGTTTGTACAGTGTTTTCTTTTTTTTCCCTTTCCGGTAATAAAAGAGTATCAAATTTCGAAAATACATATCATTTTTTAATATTTTCACTTCTATAATTAGAAGATTTGAATTTCACAATTCGCATACGATTCGTATTCGTTCGAAAATACGCTTTTAAGTAGGCGCGCAAGGGGGTCGTCTGTGATGTTTTGATTTGGTTCATCAGGGAGTTTCGGGTCTTTCAACATCATACTCCCCATCACCAAATCGACCCAATCAGGGGAGATCACCCCTGATTGCCCTCACGATTAAACGCTAACAGCTACTCCGGCCTTTTTAAAGAATAAGAGGAAGAAAGACATCATATTCCGCGCATCCAATTGGATGTTTGTAACAACCAATCTGCTGCGCGAACTAATTATGCATTCTCTCCCAGAAACTGCAACTAAAGTCCGCTCTGCCTAGTCGCAGTATAAACCACGGGTAGACATCGTGAGTATTGAACAAACTGCTGACGACTGAAACTAATTGCGTATCCGCTCTAGCAGTCGGACGTAACCGGAAACGTATAGTCAGTCAGTATATAGTAGCGTACTGAACAGTAAATGTAATTACCAAAGGGGTAGAGTAAGTACAATAATGTATTTAGTTTCAGGTGACAACAAAGCTAAACATTGATGATTTCTGATTGCTGATCTATATTAACAGTCCCTCTTGGGATCAATGTCCCCCGTTTAGGTTGAGATGGGCAGAGAGTTAGTAACAGGAAGTACTGATCTGTTAAACTGACATGACAGTTGTCCCAAGTGTTGCCTACCATTCCACCCAAATTATGCAAGCGAAGCCCTGAAGAAGGCACCAAATTATGGTGGGGCAGAGCAACTTGCTTATTTAAATTTGGCGCCCTAATGCGATGGTTGCTCCAAGGATGGTAGGGGTGGACTTATTTGAGAGGGTGGGGCTTAAAGTTTGGTTCTTAACGTGCGTTATTTATTTTTTGTTTATTTTTCAGGAACCCCAGTGAGCATCATGGGTGGACGAAGTTGGAACGCACTTTCGCTGTTGAGGCATTTTTTCAAGTGGTCGCTTAATCGTCGCAAAGAAACGAGCATTCAGTAGACATTTCAATATTGCCCCCCCCTCCCCGTGGTCGTGTTCCTGGCCGGCAGTCGATTGTTTCATGGGTAAACAACTTCAGGGAAACGGGTGATGTAAAGAAAAGAAACCTGGCCTCCCACCAACAGCAAGGTCACCCCAAAACATTGACTCAGTGTATAGAGAAGAATGGACGCCATCTTACTGATATCATCTTTAAAACTGGTAAAAAATAAAATTTAAACGTTGAACTAGTTGCAGTTCAAAGAATTACATGTATACCTGCATTACTTGCGTTTTTAATTGATATTCCAAATAAGCAAGTTGCTCTGCCCCACCCTGTATTAGAAACAGGGTCAAATTCTAATTTCTTGCTATGCTGTTTGTTCTCACCTTTCATTTCAATAATCCAAGCATGCGATATCTGCTAGATATGGCAGTGTTTCTATGATTGGCATATGCACATAAAAGATAAAAGTATTTCTGTTTTATGGCTAGCATATGCTCAATATTAGAGGATAATGTTTGCAGATATAAACAGAGTTGACACAGGAATCAACACTGCATTGTGACCGTCAGTTTCACAATCTAAAGGTCATCAGACCGTATGATGATCACTTCAGGTGTGAGACTGGTGGTCAACATGCAGTGTTGATTTCTAAGTCCACAGATTTTTTTAAAAGTTTTCTACAGGATTGAATTTTTTTTATTCTTCATTTTTGTAAAGGTTGGGAAAAAAAATGATAATCCAAACATGCAATATCTGCTGGATATGGCAGTGTGACACTATGTTCGGGACTTTGGGACACCCACATAAAAGTGGAAAGTGAGATCTTCTCTCTATTTCAAGTGTTTCTGTTTTATGGCTGGCAGATGGTGTTTTTGAAACCGGATCTTCTAAGTGGCATCCACTTGACCAAAGGAGATTGGATAAATAAAATAAAGTATTTGGGGTCATGTGGCAACAAAGCTAAACATGATGATTTCTCATTGCTGGTCTATATTAACAATCACAGTTTGGATCAAGGAGACTAGTTCTGTTCCACTCTTCATAAGTCAGGGTAGGGAAGAGACTGTCCTTTAGGTTATTCCAATGCTGCCCATTTGTGTGAGAAGCCACATGTTGTTATGAGATGGACAGAGTTAGTAGGTAGGAAGTATTGATCTGTTAAACTGATATGACAGTTGTCCCAAGTGTTGCCTACCACTCAACCCAAACTGTGCAAGTGAAACCCTGAAGAAGACACCAAAGTATATTAGAGACAGGGTTCAACTTCTCATTTCTTGCCATGCTGTTTGTTTTCATCTTTCATTTCAATGGGAATGTGCAGTGGGGGCTTCCTAGATTTTTGATGTATGCTGATGTGAATGAGAATAGAGAAACTTTATAGGGTAGTGATTGATAAAAAGCTGGGTAAGGACCTTGTATGTTTCCAGTAGACAATTGAAAACATTTCTACTGACCTGTAAAGATTTGTGTGTGCTCACCAAAGAAACCTTCTTCCTTTCCAGCCTGTGTCCCTTCTGGACGTAGGCGATCATGGCTCTCCACTCCCTCCTGTCCCTTGTAGCACTTTTGTCTTTTTGTCTTTTCTCCCAAACCCTATTCCACCATCCATTTACTAAAGCCCATCAAGTATGTTATGCACTGCTTTCTTCTGAACCTATTTTCCTATCTGTCTTGTGAGTATTAGATTTTCCAAGTCCTCTTTCCTCATTACGTTCCCAAGAAAGTGTTTCTGTTTATGACCAACAGATGGTGTCTTTAAAATCAGGCCTTCTAAGTGGTACCCACTTTACCAAAGGAAATGGAATAAGTAAAATAAAGTATTTGGGGTCAGGTGACAACAAAGCTGAACATGATGATATCTCATTGCTGGTCTATATTAAAAGTCACAGTTGGGATCGAGGAGTCCAGTTCTGTTGGACAGACTTGGGCAATTCCTTGGGTTGCCCCACGCCGTTAGGTTTAGGTAGGCAAAGATTTATTAGAAAGGAAGATCTGATATGTTGCACTGACATGACTGTTGTCCCAAGTGTCGCGTACCTCCCCACGTGGAATCTAGATTTGAAGCATATCTGTTTTATGGAGAGCGGAGGTCGTCTTTTTGAAGTCGAGTCTTCTAAGCGACACCCACTTGACCGAAGGAGAACAAAAATACAAATAAGTAAATGAGAGCAGTTGAGGTCAATTAACAACATTGATGATTTCCGTTTGCTGGTGTATATTAACAATCAGAATTGTGATCGAAGGGGTCAGTTCTGCCCCCCCGACAGAGGATAAACTGTTCCTTGCGTAGATCCGATGACGCTTGTTCGTACTGCCAATCACACGTCGTGATCGGCAGTGGGTTGGTAACAATAAAGAGCTGACCTGTTAAACTACTGATATGGCAGAACTTGTCCCAAGTGGCACTGCCTTGCATTTCTATACTTGGCGTTTGTTTTATCTTTCGTTTCCTTGTGAACGTACAGCCGGTATTTTCCAACTTTTGGTGCACACCGACGGGGACGAGGACAGAGACGCAACGTGGGTTAGTTATTTGCTTGGTCGGTAGAAAGGAAACGTTTACATAAATATCAGGGTTTTAAGTCAATCCGTGAAACGAAATCACGGGTTCAAATGCCACCTATTGAAAAACAACACAGATTTCTATCCCAACCAGATTATTTCACATCAAATAACCAGATACAGACACATTTAAAATGACAGATCAATATATCGATTTTACAAGGAAAACCAAACTGATTTGTAAATCTCTTAGGAGTGTTTCCAGTGTTTTTGTTAGTCTCTATTCGTTTTTTTTTTTTGGTTTTAATTATGATACAATGTAAAGGTAGCAGTGAAGGACTGCATGGGCTCCACACTACAGACCCGAGCAAATGTGGCACCCAGGAGTGTCTCCATCGTCTTTTGTTTTCTAGATGTTTTCTCTCTCCACTACTACGAATTGTGACACAAAGTCAGTTTTTAAGGTGGAGACCCAAGTGCGTACACCCAGGCTAGGAGCAAAAATTGCCAGCAGCCCCCGCAGCTGTCGGTTGCGCTGGCCTCGGTGTGAGCACCGATCCCTCTTTGGTGCAATGAAAGGGACCTCGGGTAGCTGTTTCCCAGGGCTGGGTACCTCTCAGTATAATTTTTCTTAGTTGCGACTCTATTCTTTGACGGAGCCGACCCTGAGTGCAGTCTGCCCAAAGACAGAGAGTCAACCGAGAGATGATAACTCGAGAGTTCGCTTTCTGTTATGATATATTGTAACAAGAGTACAGGTACATATCCGAGCAAATGTGGACCCAACCCCGAAAGGAGTGCTAAAACTAAGGGGTAGAAATACCATAGTCGATTTGTCGGAGAGGTGAGTTCTTGATGATATCTGTTTGGGAAGCAAGCTCTGAGCGTGCGCCACCTTTGGAAACTCCCTAAAAACGATTTGACCTCAGCGTTGTGATTTAACCACAAAGCTGAGGTCAAATCGTGGTATCGTTAGACGCAACTGTTGATCACGCCGGATTATGCATTCTCTCCCAGAAACTGCAACTAAAGTCCGCTCTGCCTAGTCGCAGTATAAACCACGGGTAGACATCGTGAGTATTGAACAAACTGCTGACGACTGAAACTAATTGCGTATCCGCTCTAGCAGTCGGACGTAACCGGAAACGTATAGTCAGTCAGTATATAGTAGCGTACTGAACAGTAAATGTAATTACCAAAGGGGGTAGAGTAAGTACAATAATGTATTTAGTTTCAGGTGACAACAAAGCTAAACATTGATGATTTCTGATTGCTGATCTATATTAACAGTCCCTCTTGGGATCAATGTCCCCGTTTAGGTTGAGATGGGCAGAGAGTTAGTAACAGGAAGTACTGATCTGTTAAACTGACATGACAGTTGTCCCAAGTGTTGCCTACCATTCCACCCAAATTATGCAAGCGAAGCCCTGAAGAAGGCACCAAATTATGGTGGGGCAGAGCAACTTGCTTATTTAAATTTGGCGCCCTAATGCGATGGTTGCTCCAAGGATGGTAGGGGTGGACTTATTTGAGAGGGTGGGGCTTAAAGTTTGGTTCTTAACGTGCGTTATTTATTTTTGTTTATTTTTTCAGGAACCCCAGTGAGCATCATGGAGTGGACGAAGTTGGAACGCACTTTCGCTGTTGAGGCATTTTTCAAGTGGTCGCTTAATCGTCGCAAAGAAACGAGCATTCAGTAGACATTTCAATATTGCCCCCCCTCCCCGTGGTCGTGTTCCTGGCCGGCAGTCGATTGTTTCATGGGTAAACAACTTCAGGGAAACGGGTGATGTAAAGAAAAGAAACCTGGCCTCCCACCAACAGCAAGGTCACCCCAAAACATTGACTCAGTGTATAGAGAAGAATGGACGCCATCTTACTGATATCATCTTTAAAACTGGTAAAAAATAAAATTTAAACGTTGAACTAGTTGCAGTTCAAAGAATTACATGTATACCTGCATTACTTGCGTTTTAATTGATATTCCAAATAAGCAAGTTGCTCTGCCCCACCCTGTATATTAGAAACAGGGGTCAAATTCTAATTTCTTGCTATGCTGTTTGTTCTCACCTTTCATTTCAATAATCCAAGCATGCGATATCTGCTAGATATGGCAGTGTTTCTATGATTGGCATATGCACATAAAAGATAAAAGTATTTCTGTTTTATGGCTAGCATATGCTCAATATTAGAGGATAATGTTTGCAGATATAAACAGAGTTGACACAGGAATCAACACTGCATTGTGACCGTCAGTTTCACAATCTAAAGGTCATCAGACCGTATGATGATCACTTCAGGTGTGAGACTGGTGGTCAACATGCAGTGTTGATTTCTAAGTCCACATTTTTTTTAAAAGTTTTCTACAGGATTGAATTTTTTTTATTCTTCATTTTTGTAAAGGTTGGGAAAAAAAATGATAATCCAAACATGCAATATCTGCTGGATATGGCAGTGTGACACTATGTTCGGGACTTTGGGACACCCACATAAAAGTGGAAAGTGAGATCTTCTCTCTATTTCAAGTGTTTCTGTTTTATGGCTGGCAGATGGTGTTTTTGAAACCGGATCTTCTAAGTGGCATCCACTTGACCAAAGGAGATTGGATAAATAAAATAAAGTATTTGGGGTCATGTGGCAACAAAGCTAAACATGATGATTTCTCATTGCTGGTCTATATTAACAATCACAGTTTGGATCAAGGAGACTAGTTCTGTTCCACTCTTCATAAGTCAGGGTAGGGAAGAGACTGTCCTTTAGGTTATTCAATGCTGCCCATTTGTGTGAGAAGCCACATGTTGTTATGAGATGGACAGAGTTAGTAGGTAGGAAGTATTGATCTGTTAAACTGATATGACAGTTGTCCCAAGTGTTGCCTACCACTCAACCCAAACTGTGCAAGTGAAACCCTGAAGAAGACACCAAAGTATATTAGAGACAGGGTTCAACTTCTCATTTCTTGCCATGCTGTTTGTTTTCATCTTTCATTTCAATGGGAATGTGCAGTGGGGCTTCCTAGATTTTTTGATGTATGCTGATGTGAATGAGAATAGAGAAACTTTATAGGGTAGTGATTGATAAAAAGCTGGGTAAGGACCTTGTATGTTTCAGTAGACAATTGAAAACATTTCTACTGACCTGTAAAGATTTTGTGTGCTCACCAAAGAAACCTTCTTCCTTTCCAGCCTGTGTCCCTTCTGGACGTAGGCGATCATGGCTCTCCACTCCCTCCTGTCCCTTGTAGCACTTTTGTCTTTTTTGTCTTTTCTCCCAAACCCTATTCCACCATCCATTTACTAAAGCCCATCAAGTATGTTATGCACTGCTTTCTTCTGAACCTATTTTCCTATCTGTCTTGTGAGTATTAGATTTTCCAAGTCCTCTTTCCTCATTACGTTCCCAAGAAAGTGTTTCTGTTTATGACCAACAGATGGTGTCTTTAAAATCAGGCCTTCTAAGTGGTACCCACTTTACCAAAGGAAATGGAATAAGTAAAATAAAGTATTTGGGGTCAGGTGACAACAAAGCTGAACATGATGATATCTCATTGCTGGTCTATATTAAAAGTCACAGTTGGGATCGAGGAGTCCAGTTCTGTTGGACAGACTTGGGCAATTCCTTGGGTTGCCCCACGCCGTTAGGTTTAGGTAGGCAAAGATTTATTAGAAAGGAAGATCTGATATGTTGCACTGACATGACTGTTGTCCCAAGTGTCGCGTACCTCCCCACGTGGAATCTAGATTTGAAGCATATCTGTTTTATGGAGAGCGGAGGTCGTCTTTTGAAGTCGAGTCTTCTAAGCGACACCCACTTGACCGAAGGAGAACAAAAATACAAATAAGTAAATGAGAGCAGTTGAGGTCAATTAACAACATTGATGATTTCCGTTTGCTGGTGTATATTAACAATCAGAATTGTGATCGAAGGGTCAGTTCTGCCCCCCCGACAGAGGATAAACTGTTCCTTGCGTAGATCCGATGACGCTTGTTCTGTACTGCCAATCACACGTCGTGATCGGCAGTGGGTTGGTAACAATAAAGAGCTGACCTGTTAAACTACTGATATGGCAGAACTTGTCCCAAGTGGCACTGCCTTGCATTTCTATACTTGGCGTTTGTTTTTATCTTTCGTTTCCTTGTGAACGTACAGCCGGTATTTTCCAACTTTTGGTGCACACCGACGGGGACGAGGACAGAGACGCAACGTGGGTTAGTTATTTGCTTGGTCGGTAGAAAGGAAACGTTTACATAAATATCAGGGTTTTTAAGTCAATCCGTGAAACGAAATCACGGGTTCAAATGCCACCTATTGAAAAACAACACAGATTTCTATCCCAACCAGATTATTTCACATCAAATAACCAGATACAGACACATTTAAAATGACAGATCAATATATCGATTTTACAAGGAAAAACCAAACTGATTTGTAAATCTCTTAGGAGTGTTTCCAGTGTTTTTGTTAGTCTCTATTCGTTTTTTTTTTGGTTTTAATTATGATACAATGTAAAGGTAGCAGTGAAGGACTGCATGGGCTCCACACTACAGACCCGAGCAAATGTGGCACCCAGGAGTGTCTCCATCGTCTTTTGTTTTCTAGATGTTTTCTCTCTCCACTACTACGAATTGTGACACAAAGTCAGTTTTTTAAGGTGGAGACCCAAGTGCGTACACCCAGGCTAGGAGCAAAAATTGCCAGCAGCCCCCGCAGCTGTCGGTTGCGCTGGCCTCGGTGTGAGCACCGATCCCTCTTTGGTGCAATGAAAGGGACCTCGGGTAGCTGTTTCCCAGGGCTGGGTACCTCTCAGTATAATTTTTCTTAGTTGCGACTCTATTCTTTGACGGAGCCGACCCTGAGTGCAGTCTGCCCAAAGACAGAGAGTCAACCGAGAGATGATAACTCGAGAGTTCGCTTTCTGTTATGATATATTGTAACAAGAGTACAGGTACATATCCGAGCAAATGTGGACCCAACCCCGAAAGGAGTGCTAAAACTAAGGGGTAGAAATACCATAGTCGATTTGTCGGAGAGGTGAGTTCTTGATGATATCTGTTTGGGAAGCAAGCTCTGAGCGTGCGCCACCTTTGAAACTCCCTAAAAACGATTTGACCTCAGCGTTGTGATTTAACCACAAAGCTGAGGTCAAATCGTGGTATCGTTAGACGCAACTGTTGATCACGCCGGATTATGCATTCTCTCCCAGAAACTGCAACTAAAGTCCGCTCTGCCTAGTCGCAGTATAAACCACGGGTAGACATCGTGAGTATTGAACAAACTGCTGACGACTGAAACTAATTGCGTATCCGCTCTAGCAGTCGGACGTACCCGGAAACGTATAGTCAGTCAGTATATAGTAGCGTACTGAACAGTAAATGTAATACATTCGAATATCAACGCTATTCTGGACATTACTTCAGCTTGCATTTGCATTCTCTAAAAAAATTTAAAAAATATATTTCCCATTTTTTTTACTCATTTTGATTCATCTTGAAGAAAGAGAAAACAATACCTAAATGAGGTACATAGTTGGCCACTCGTATTCGGAGATACCCGTCTACTAGGGCGGCCATCCAATCCCCATTGCAGTCGCTTGCTTAGGCACATTTGCGTTTATTCAACACCCACAGACCTCACCTGTGGTTTATACTGACCTTAGCTACAGTTTCTGGAAAAGAGCGTGTTATCTAGCGTCATCACCAATTTGAACAAGACCAGCACGCTCAAGCCCTCGGCCACGGTGACTTGTAACTTCGTGCTATTGACGGCACGCAAGGGTTCCGCCTACCCATGGTATGGTCAACCCGTGGTATGGTTTTCAGGCACTTTCCAAAGGTACTGTACGCTGGAATCGACCCTTCCAATCCGATAACATCATGAAGTCTCCTTCCTGATGTTGTCGACCATGGTGAGATACGAACCCGGGTCTCATGGTCGGAATGCGAGCGTTCTAACCACTCGGCCCATAGAAAGAAACAGGTAAACCGTTTTGAATTTGACATGTTTCTCTATTCATTTAGCTTCATTTTTTTTATAAAAGTTTTCTACTTGTTACTTATTTCATCTTTTTGTTGGATTTTGTTCGTATTTTCAATTCTAACAGAATATTTTTCCTACAGCTTAAAATACCAATTGGTTGGCCGTCCTGGGTAAGACGACAAACTACATCCGCGTTCTGGGTAACACTATAAACAACATCCGACAGCAAGACTTTTGATCAGGAGGTTTTGAGGACCATAGAACCACCTCTTAATTGCTGGTGTACCCAGATGCATTCTGAATCGGGGTGGTAGCACCCGTTAGAGTTCCGTTAGAGTCCCAGCTATGGGCAAATAGTTAATCTCCAAACACTATGAAAGTGTAAAAATAGGTTTTAATACCAATAATACATTTTGTAAAAAATTATTAGCAATACATTAATACCAGGAATACATTTGAAGGAAAAAATATTACAAGCAATACATTTTTGGAGAAAAAAAATACATGACCAGCAATAAAAATCTTCTCGGCATTAAATAACCCATTGAGGTGTTGATATGCCGTAAACCAAACCAAAGCAAGTGGTTGGATTTGTTTTGTTATTTTTCATTTAGCGAGATTTTAGACCTGGTTGTAAGTCCGGGATGATTTTAAGCAGCCATCTCGTTGAGGAGTAGTTGTAGTCATCATATATATATATATATATATATATATATATATATATATATATATATATATATATATAAAGGAAAAAACTTACCATTCTTTCCTGCAAGTTCAGTAGACATCTTTCAGATTTGGTCTCTAAAAACCTGTAAAAATGCAACAAAGTTGGAATATAAATAATTTGTGTCGGGTTGGAGGGTACAAATTATTCTGATTATGACTTTAAAAACGAAAATTGATTCCGAGTAGTTTCGACATTAGCACAATGTCATCATCAGGATGTTTCTAAGACAAAACTGTTGTGTTCATTTGAAAATTAAATTGTTAACGTGAAGTGAGAAACTTTAAGGTTATGTACTGTACGAATTAAATTTCACGATGTAAACGTCAGGGGAGGTAACTAAGTTTTGGAAATGTCCATTGCGCTAATGTCGAAAGTACGGGGTATAAACGAATATGTACCAACATGTTAATTTTCTCTCTTCGCTTATTAAAGATACTAAGAAGATTACCCGTGAATATGAGAGGATCCTATTGAAAATAAGTAGACAAAACTTGTTTAAATTTTTCAGTGAAACATGTCTTAATGAAAACATGCTGCCAAAATAAACGCAATATATATATATATATATATATATATATATATATATATAAGACAAATACCAGTCGGGATATTACTTTTTCGGCTAAATAGATAGGCTTCACAGTTATCAAAATAACAATGTTTATTAGTCTTGCACATTACACACACACACACACACACACACACACACACACACACACACACACACACACACACACACACACACACACACATATATATATATATATATATATATATATATATAACATATTTCGCGATTATTAAAGCTTCATCAAAGAATGAGATATGGAGTAAAATATGCTTTTTTTCTCCTTTTCTTATTTTTTTTTTTTTTCTTATTTACTCTCTTTTCTTCATATCCAATTCTCTGATGAAGCCTTAATAAACGCGAAACACGGTAGATTTATAAAGGTTACTATTTCCTATTGAAGCTATGTTGTAAGATGGATTGTATTTTGTGTATGTTTGCGTACCTGTTTTCGGTTAATTCTTGCCTTCTCACGTTTGCTGGAACCGATAAACATATATATATATATATATATATATATATATATATATATATATATATATGTAAGCAAATATATGGATATAGATCCGACAGTATGAAGAAAAATATACTGAAAAAACAAACAAAAATCCTAATATGCGATTATGCTGTTTTAATGTTTAATGTCAACGTCGGACGTTTCGGTCTAATAGATCATCTTCAGGACATATTTATAAAACATAATTAACCATATACAATTCAACATGAAAAAGACGTGATCATATTTAAACGGAACGCTGATCTTATAAAAGATTTCAGTTATCTGTTTGGATTGGTATCGATATCAGAGATAGGGTGTGTGTAAATATAAAAGTGAACATAGAAGTCAACACTTACAGGCGACAGTGTGTGTGTCAGCCTGACGATTGCATATAGCATGAAGTGTCTCGCCTCTAAGTGTTGACTTCTACGTTCACTTATATATATATATATATATATATATATATATATATATATATAAATTAATTTCCAAACAATTAATAGATTTTATTTTTAATCCAACATTATTATTTTTTATTACACAAAACGTTGAAAAAGAGATTCGAGTTCTAACGCTCCTGGAGTGCACAATTTCTTTATTAAATCTCTTAACGTAATCCACACTGTTTAAAAGAACGGGGCGGCTATTCAAACAAGGGCATCTTCTAAATAGGCGGATAAAGTCTTATGATATACTTTCTGATGAACTTTTTATAATTTTGTTGGTACGGAACCATTTTTTGCATAATAAATTTATCGCAAAAGTCTTCAGCGTGATGGTTTATTTTGGATGTGCGGAAATATCTCTGTAAAAGTACTTATAAATTTTGATGGCATATAAGAGCACCCCACTTCCGTTTTCCTCTTGATATAGTGTTAGGCGACGTGCAAGCTATTTATAGTCCCCAGCCTTTGGGGAGACATTAACATACATATCTAGACTTTGCATAATTACCAATCCTAAAACTGGGACGTTTTTTTTTTTTTTTTTTTTTTTTTTTTTTTTTAATATAGGTTCATTATTGTGACTAGTGTACTGAAGTATTTTCATGTTTCAACACACCTCCAGCTTCATATCTCTCCCCCCTCTCTCTCTCTTTATTAATCTTACTCTATTTGTTTCTTTTTCTGGCTCTCTGTCTTTCTGTATCTATCTCTATTTGTTGCTCTCTCTTACTCCCGTTCTATCTATCTGTATTTTTCTGTCTCTCTCGCTCTTTGTCTCTCTCACTTTTCCTGTCCCTCTTTCTTTATCACTCTTTGTCTCTATCTCTCTGTCATTATTATGTCTCTCTCTATTTCTCACTCTCTTTCTATCTGTCCCCCTCAATCTCTCTGTGTGTCCCTCTCAATCTCTCTTTTCCTGTCCCTATCTCTCTCTTTGTCTCTCTCTTTCTCCCTCTCTCTCTCACTTTTCTGTCTATCTCTATTTCTCTCTATCTCTCTATCTTTGTCTTTCTCTCTATTTTTGTCCCTATCTCCCTATTTCTCTCTTTCTTTTTGTTCCTCCCCAATCTCTCTCTCTCTCTCTGTCCTTCTCACTCTCTTCGCTCTCTTTTCCTGTCCTTATCTCCCTCACTTTCTCTGTCTTTGTCCCCCTCTCTCTGTGTGTCACTTTTCTATCTCTCTCTCTATTTCTTTGTCTCTCTCTCTCTCTATTTTTGCCCCCCTCTCTTTCTTTGTCTCTTTTCTGTCTGTATCTTTTTATCCATCTTTCTCCCTATTTCTCTCGCTCTCTTTAATTTTGCCCCCTCTATCTTTGTCTCTCTCTCTTTTTGTCACTCTATGCTTCTTTTCTGTATCCCTCTGTCGGTCTGTCTGTCTGTCCCTCTGTTTCTTTCCTGTCTCCCTCGCACGCACGCACGCACGCAGAGAGACACGCAGGCACACACGTGAAATACTGATAGCCTAAAATCACTGGAACAGCCCTTGTCAAACAAAGACGTATCTTAAGCCAATACCTAAAGGATATCTTGATTTCGGACCCGAGGCAGATATTTTTCTTGGTGTGTATGTGTATGTGTGTATGTGAGAGGGTGTGTATGTAGCAGAGTATGAGTGGGGTGTATATACAAACAATCAGGCTAATTTCTGCTCAAGAAATTATAAATATGAGTATAAAACAATGGCCACAAATAACGAATATTCATTGACTGACATTGAAATCATCCTTTATTTCAATTTAATCATTTCACTCCAAATAAGGCAATAAAGCCACTAGGACGCAAGGGGTTACTGAGTGTGAGAGAATATGAGAAAAAAAAAACATTAAGGAGAGGGAACAATAAAAGAACAGGAATTAAGAAAACTGAGAAAAGAAAGAAGATAACGATTGACATTGTATTTAAATTTTTAAAGAGCAAAATTGACTGGAAAGCAAGAGAATGGAAGAGAGTTCCACAAGTGAGAAGTGCGAGGGAAGAAACTGTTAGCATATAACTTACGGTTACATTTAGGCATTTCAACTGTAAAATGATGAGACCTTTCCGCCAATCTAGTACTGCGCTTAAAGGCATAAAGTCGAGGTAACAAAGAGGAAAGTTCATCAGAACAATTACCATGAAAATATTTTGAGAAAAGACACGTGGAAGCCACGGTCCGGTGGTGGGAAAATAACTGATGCGGAGATGCCAGGTCAGGGACAATAACATTGCTGATTCTTCCCAGGAATTTTTTTCAAGTATCTCTAAATATATAGCAGGAGCAACGGACCATATGTGGCAGCAATATTCAAAGCATGGACGAATGGTAGACTTATAAATATGTAAGATAGATTCTGGCTAGAAACATTGTCTAGCTCGAGACAGCGAATTAATTTACCTTAATAGCTATTTAAAAAAAATTTAATCATGTAATAATTTTGTCCTTTTAAAGTTGTTTAGCTTCTAAATTAGCTGTAAAAAAATTGTTTTATTACGGGAGAAAATGTGTTACCGACATTATTCACACTCGGACAAAGTTAGCTTCTAAATTAGCTGGAAAAAAAGTTGTTTTATTATGGGAGAAAATTTGTGACCAACCTTATTAACACTCGGACAATTGTCCTCATTTTTGTTGTTTTTATCACAACATTTCGGCGTTTTTCATTGGTGTATCGTATTGGTTCTACAGATGCCAAGAATACCATGTAACGAATATGTGAGTAACGACGACTTCTGGAGACAACGGAAACAAAAAGGAGACTTATACATAACATCAGGAAGAGAGACTTGAAATTTCTAGGGCACCTAATGAGGAAGGAAGGCTTGGAAAATTTGATACTCATAATACATGATGAAATCAAGGGGGACAGAGGAAATCAACGAATAACTTATTTGGCGAGCTTGAGTGAATGGATGGCGGAGAAGCGTTTGGGAGAGACAGCATAAAGAGAAAACTTATTAAACGCTATAAAGGACAGGAAATTATGGAGAGTCATGATCGAAAACGTCCTGAAAGCACGAGGGACATAGAAGAAGAATCATATTGGGTCCATATCTATTCTGTCTGAATTTATAGAATGAGGAATTACCATTATTTACAATATTTAAACTCAAACGATTGTTTTCATCTTTGTCGTTATCACATCGTTTCGGTGTTATTTGGAATTCCTCTCTCTTGTTCTCTCTCTCTCTCTCTATATATATATATATATTATAAAACTTTCAGTTATTGTTTGGATAAGTCTTGTTCTAATGTACATCGTCATTGTCATGTTGTATTGATAATGTTATATTTATGAATATGTCCTGAAGATGGTTTATTAGACCGAAACGTCAGACGTTGACATATTAACATTAAAACAACATAATCGTATATAAGGATTTTTGTTTTGTTTTTTTCCGTATATATTTTTCTTTATATATATACACACACACACATATATATATATATATATATATATATATATATATATAATTATTTATTTAAATATTATTCCAACGCTACATAAGAGTTCTCATGTTTCAAAACAAGTTTGTGGCGAAGTATTAACCCGACTCACACCAATAATGCTTAGAAACCCAGAGATAATCATATCCGAGATACCCGGATGAAGACTGAGATGAGTGTTACATCAGAGATTTCCTAATCCTCGACAGATACCTTATCAAGCACTTGGGGCTCATCACTCCCAGTGGGCTAACCGCACTCCTGAATACCAACCCAGGTATTCCTGAGTCCCAGTGAATATTATGGCCGCGACTTGATTTCGAGTAATGCCATTACTTGACCCATACTCAAATATGGGCAGCATTTTTTTCAGTCCTGCTAGGGTCTTATGTTCTCTTGAGCAAATGTGGCAACGTTGAGCGTTTTTATTTTTGTTTCAGAAGTTGTTACGTAAATGTCGTATAACGTGAAATTAATGATTTTCCAGACCTACCCTACTTAGACTGACGCAACTATATTTAATACAGGTTAGACCAAATTTTATAGCAACACAAGGGAAACTAAGGTGAAGATCTTTATTAATATCTCTCTTTTGTTTTTCCTGTGCAACAGGGTTTTGTTCAAGGTCTATCTTACCACTGCGCACTGGGTTCTTCCAGGAGGACAGCAATGCACAATGGTAAAGGAGTCTTTGAACAGTAAACACGCACATACCTAAACACATATAAAAGGAACTCCAATCAGTGGTTAACAGGGGCAAGGAATGGCTTGTAAATTCGAACGCCTCCAAGACAAAACAGTTTTCATTTAATGGCCACAGAGAGTCTTTACTGTAAGCCATCAGCTTGACTGGTGCTAAAATCCAGGTGAGCAACACTCAACCCCTACTCGGACTCCACGATTTCCACAGACATGAAGTGGAGTGATTATATTGAATCAACATTTTGAAAATTATTTAAAAAAAAAAGTTATTTAAAAACTACAAAATATTATTGAGGTGTAAGAATATTTAGGAGATAATAATGATTTACCGATACAAGTCCTACTTTTTAACCCATAGATGGGGGAGATGAGGTTGATTCATAACTTTTCCAAGAATATTTTGCACATAAGTGAATATAACGAACCCGATTGGAATTCGAACTCGGTTATCCGATTTCCAAGTCCCAGCCGTTATCCATTACATCGAACGCGCATCCAAGCGTGCAGCACCCGGTATCCAGCGGTTAGTCATCTAGGTACTGATCAGGTTCGACGTTGCTTAACTTAGGTAATTGTAGAACCGGGGTTACGACGTGATATGGCCGTACATCTATATACATTTGTGTACTTATGTGCATATATATATATATATATATATATATATATACACTTTCACACACACACACATATATATATATATATATATATATATATATATATATATATATATATATATATATATGTATGCACGTGGAAGCCTTATTAATAAAAACATAAAACCAAACTATGAAAATGGACATAATAATTTGTCCCTGTTTTGAAAAATGAAAACATTTTATAAAACAAACTATTTCCTATTTAACAGTTTGTTATGGGACCTTACCCATAATAACATAATGAAGTATTCAATACGTAATAAATACTGCGCCTCAAGAGGAAGCAGAGAGTTCAGCGGGGAGGAACCCGAAAGAGGCTACGCCGAAGGGCGGAGTCTCTTTCGGGGAGGTAAACCGACCCTGAACCCGTTTATACGGGTTCAAAGGCCGAAGTTTCTAAATACTGTTCAGTCTGAAGTCGGACGACCGGCTGATCGGTTGAACTCTCTGCCTTCGAGCGGGAAGGAACAAGAACGAGGCTACGCCGAAGGGCGGAGTCTCTTTCGGGGAGGTAAACCGACCCTGAACCCGTTTATACGGGTTCAAAGGGCATATTTTTGGCCGAGCCTACGGTCCCGGATATCTCACGTTAAACCGGCCTTGTGCCACATGATGCCCTCGTGGCGGGGGTGACTAAATACTGTCCTGTCTGAAGTGAAGTCCGTCAGGAGTCTGTCAGTCAGTCAGTCAGTCAGAACGAGCGAGTCAGTCAGTCGAGTCAGACCGAGCGAGTCAGTCAGTCGAGTCAGAGGTTGTCCGAAACAGAGTCGCGTTCAGACAATTACTACTAAACCTGATTGTTCGTACTAACACTTTCTACTTCTCTGTATATATTCCTGTTTGTAATATATCTGTGTTATTCCATATCCGTGTTCGATTTCTTCTTTATTGGTTCTACCTTGGACTATCAACGTGGTACAAGGAACCGGATCATAACACAGTTAAAATATTTAATCCTTGAAAATGGCTAAATATACATCGAAAGCGCTCGGATAAAAAGAACATTCGGACAGTTTTTATAAAATTTATCATCTGAAAAAAAAATATTAGATCGCACCAGAAATTGTATAAAAAGATAAATAAAAGCAACTTATCTGTCGTATTCAATGAAATGTGTGTTTATATATATATATATATATATATTTTCTTTTAAGCATTACGCCCCGAGCAAGGCGTGAAGCCACTAGGATGCAGGGGGTTGCAGAAGATAGGAGTGATAGAAGAAAGGATGAGGAGAGGGATAGTGGATAGATCAAGGCAACTGGAGGTGTCGATTGACATTACATTTGAATAGTTGGAGATTATAGCTCTCAGGGAAACAGTAATTGGGAAGGGTGTTCCACAGGTGAGAGGTGCGAGTTATGAAGCTATTAGAGTAGAAGACGGCTACATTTAAAAGTTTCCACAGTGTAAGGGTGGGAGCGGGATGCCAGCCTCGTAGGGCGCTTGAATTCATGGAGTCTGGGAACCAGTGAAAGCAGCTCATCGGAGCAATTACCATGAAAGTATTTGTAGAAAAGTCAGAGAGAGGCGACGGCGCGTCTGTGAGAGAGTGACTGTAGGCGAGACGCCAGATCAGGGTCAATTACATTACATATCCGTTTCTGGATCTTGTCAAGAACTCCGAGGTAAACAGAAGGTGCCCCAGACCATATATGGCAGCAATACTCCATGCAAGGGCGAATGGTTGATTTGTATATTTGAAGTATCGATTCCGGGGAGAAAAATTTACTGACGCGGCACAGAGAGCCAACTTTCCTCGCGGTGGAAGAAGCAATTGACTCAATGTATTTGTTCCATCTCAGGTCAGCAGTCAACGTGAGACTGAGCAGACGCAGGGAGTTGCTCTCAAGAAGTTGACTATCAGACATTCTAATGGGGGACAAGGAAGGATCTCTATGGTGATTAATAGAGAGTAGTTTAGTTTTTGAGGTGTTAAAGTTGACCAGCCAATTCTTACCCCGATTAACAACCTATTGGAGGTCCATTTCAAGACGCACGGCCAGGTTAGTTTTGTCACCGACACTAGATTTGTTTTTGAGGCAGGAGTAAATTGTAGTGTCGTCCGCGTAGATGCCAACTTAGGAATCTGTGGCGTCAGGAAGGTCGTTGATGAAAATAAGGAATAGAGTGGGGCCAAGGATGGAGCCTTGGGGAACACCTGCGTTCGTGGGATAGGAACTGGAGGAGAATCCGTTGAGAACGTCCTTCAATTCACGGTTTAACAGGAACAATCGACCTGTAATACCATAACCCTGGAGCTTACGAAGAAGGCCGGCATGCCAAACCCTATCAAACGCTTTGGAGATGTCTAGGGCTACGGCACGAGCCTCACCGTTATTTTGAAGGGCTTGGTAGACGGTTTCAGTGATGGCCCATCAGCTGTAGATCGGGCATAGCGGAAACCATATTGCTTGTCTGAGAGCAGATCATGGGATGTAAGGTGGTTAACCACTTCGGCATTGATTAGGGCTTCGAAGACTTTGCCGAAGAAGAGTAGGAGACTAATAGGACGGTAATTAGAGGGGTCAGAGGAGTCTCCAGAGTTCTTAAAGACAGGAACAATGGATGAGGACTTCCAGCAGTCAGGAAAACAGGATTCCTTGAGGCAGTAATTATACAGTTTAGAGAGGGCGGGCGCTAGCTCAGGCGCGCATTTCTTTAAGACAATGGCTGGTATGCCATCTCCACCACTAGCCTTGTGGGGGTCTAAATTGAAGATAATGTCAAGTACCAATGACGGGGTTATGTGTAAGCCGCTTAATATGGCCTCAGTTCTTAGAGGGAAGTCTGGTATGGGTACACCGGAGGAGTCGAACGTTGAATTAAATGAGAATTTCCGAGCAAAGCATTCAGCCTTGTCGGTAGAGGAGGTCAAGACCTCGAACTGGTTGAATAAAGGAGGTATGGAGGGTTTTCTATTGTTCAGGACACTCTTGCAGAGCCGCCAATAATCTTTGGGGCCAAATTTGCGATGCAATACGCTCCTTCATCCGAGCAGCAAATATTGACTTAGCTTCGTTGAGGACACGCTTACACTCGTTACGGGCGGAGGCAAAGAGACATCTATTGCAGTCCGACATGTCGCTACGAAATATGTGAAAGAAGTGGTTCCTCTGGGCAATGGCGGCTGAGCAAGCAGCGGAGAACCAAGAGGAGGAGTGCGACTTGACCTTAAATTTCCTTGAGGGGATGAAAGCGTCGATTCTAGCTTTAACCCAGGATGAGACCTCAGAAGCACATTCTTGGACAGGGAGTGTAAAGACTACATCCCAGAGGACATCGCGGAGGAAGTCACGGGACGAGTCCCAATCCGCTCGTTGATAGTAGAACGAGGTTCTAGTGATGGGAGGTTCTTTGCAGGGTGTGGAGTTGAAGGAAATGTTAACAGATACCAGGGCATGATCGGAGTTACCAAGAGGGCAGAGCTGCGTGGCGCTACAAGATTCAGGGATGGAGGTAAAACACAGATCGAGAAGGGAGGCCTTCCCTGCCAGGTTGAGGGCGAAACGCGTGGGGAAGTTAACTATCTGCGTGAGGGATTGAGAAATTGAGAAATGAAGTGTTTGAATGCCAGCCCAGTCAGTAGTAGCATTCTAGAGCCACTTGGTATGATGGGCGTTAAAGTCACCAAACACGAATATGTGAGCAAACGGGTGGAGAGAGAGGGCCTTGTCTATGCTGTCAGACATGCTATCGAGTATCCCACAGTCTTGAGAGGATGGAGAGCGATAGAGGAAGAAGAGATAGCTTACGGCATTGAGGAGAGATAGTCGGAGACACATGTACGAATGGTCTGGCGATTCGAGAGACAACTCTCTGGCCAGAGGGAGATGGTCCTTGACATATACACCAAGGCCGTGCATGTGGGTTAGAGAGTCTTTCCTGAGGAGAGGAAGGTAGCCGGGGATCGAGAGATCAGAGGAGGGAATAGACGAGACAAGGTTTGTCTCACACAGAGCCAGTATAGTACTTAAAACACTTAAATAACCCTAAATCATTAAACAAGAGGAATGAATTGATGGTTACATGAGGGCATAAGAATAAATACGTTGATCCAGATTAATTTCTACTATAGATTACAACCTTTCCTATTTAATATTCTTCTGTTCATTTTTTGTTGAGCTTATATAATTTTAGTTATAGGAACGTTTATTTTTATACATTAAAAAAAATTAATACCCCCGTTTCTTTTAAATATAAAATATAAATCCCGTTTATTTTAAATAAATTTTTTAAGCCAATAATCCCCGTTCAATGTATGGACTGCGCCAACATTGCTTGGACCAGATGTTTTTATTAAAATTTTAATTATCTAAGTCAGTTGTCTCTATTCAGCACCTGAAGATTGCGTTGTGTATGAAATTCAGAGTCGTGCTGCCGGTGAGGAAATATATATATATATATAATTATTTATTTAAAAATATGATTCCAACTTGGAATCATATTTTTAAATAAATAATTATATTTATGCTCTACTTTTGTATCGAGCACTATTTTTTTAAAATAATAACAAAAATACTAAGGAACTTTGGATTATTTACCTAACCAGTTCTTTCCTATTTTCTATATATTTTCACACACACACACACACACATATATATATATATATAGGTAACTACACTCGTCTCGGAAAACCTTGATTTGCTAATGATCAAATCAATTTTGAAGGAAAAAAAGGTTTTAAAAAAAGAAAGAGCTAGGAACATGATCGTCTGTCGAAAATAATTGTACAGCATACAGGTCCAAAGCCCAAAGAAAAAAAACCCGATACGAGTAATGAACTAACGAAAAAAGTGCTCAATACAAAAGTAGATCAGACCTAGTCAAACCTAGAGAGCCAGACAAACCTACCAAGGTTTCACTTTAGCGGATCGTCAGGGAAAGAATATATATATATATGATATGTGTGTGTGTGTGTGTGTGTGTGTGTGCTGTCCCTGACGATCCGCTTAGGTGAAACCTTGGTAGGTTTGTCTGGCTCTCTAGGTTTGACTATATATATATATATATATATATGTGTGTGTGTGTGTATGTATGTGTGTGTGTGTGTGTGTGTGTGCTTAATCAGTGAATCTACTGCAGGATAAATGTATTCACTAAATCTACTCGTGTTTATCTAGTTTTTTTTTTTAAACTGGTCTTTTCCACACGTCATTTGACGCTCTCTGCATGCAAATGAAGCAACGTTTTTTTTTTTTTTTATCACAATTGTTTTTATTTATTTATTTTGCTTTTTATCTATGTCGACTGCCTCCGTTTTTATTGTTAACTTATTTCTGAGATAATCACCTCTGGCTGTGTTCCCTGGACCATATCAACCTGTTTCGAGCTTTTTCGTTAATTATCTCGTGCCTTGCTGTTTCATATGATTTGGGACATTTTTAAGTTCACACCCACACACTAGGCATATATGAGATAATAAAGCAGTAATTGCTCTTCCAAGCAAGTTTTATTAAAAAGATTAGACATCTTATATCTATTGCATTTTTCTATTGTCTTTTCTTTATAGATTAACAGAGAATTACTTTTTGTACATGTAGCAGAACTAGAAATAACGTAAAAAAACAACAACCCCCCCAAAAAAAAACAACAAAAAAACCCCCCAAAAAAACAAC
The DNA here is from genome assembly GCA_903632075.3 of Acanthosepion pharaonis. Taxonomy (NCBI): domain Eukaryota; kingdom Metazoa; phylum Mollusca; class Cephalopoda; order Sepiida; family Sepiidae; genus Acanthosepion; species Acanthosepion pharaonis. Next base: position 1,161,005 of record CAHIKZ030000076.1, read on the forward strand.
AAAAAAACCCCAAAAAAAACGAAAAATAAACAACAAAAAAAACAAATAAAAACAACAAAAAAACCCCCCAAAAACCAAAAAAAAAACAAAAAACAAAAAAACAACAACAAAAAAACAAAAAAAACAACAAAAAGAAACAACAAAAAAAAACAACAAAAAAACCCCAAAAAACAACAACAAAAAAACAACAACAAAAAAACAACAACAAAAAAACAACAAAAACATAGCTTCCCTGTGCCTTTTCTATAAATAGTTTCATGATAATTGTTCTGATGAATTTTCCTCGATGGCAGCTATACTCCACGAATTTAATCGCATTACGAGATTGCTGGCAAAGTCTCATCATTTTATATTTGAAATGGCTAGATGTAACCGTAAGTTCTATGCTAACAGTTTCTTCTCTCGCACTTCTCGCTTGTGGAACTCTCTTCTGCCTTCATGCATTCGAACCACGTTTGATCTTCAAAGATTTAAAGATTTCAATCGTTGTATTTTGTCTTTTTAATTCCTGTCCTTTTTTTGTTCTATCTCTTTAATACTGATTTTTTTTCATATTCTCTCACATTCGGTAACCCCCTTGCGTTTTAGTGGCTTTGTTGCCTTGCTTGGTGTGAAATGATTTAAAAAATCCGAAATTAATGTTATGGGCAATTTTTTGACTCACATGAGTCATTTTCATGGGTGCAAAAAGTATCACAAACACATACGTTACACACACCACACATACACACAGATTATATATATATATATGCTAATACCATGGGGAAAGGTGTGAATCCTCTTACGCTCCTTCCAGCTATGGGTAAAATAGTAGGACAGAGTGGGTTCTATAGCCTTGGATGGCAACTGGTCTAGGAGAAGGACAACTCTGAATTCAAAACCTGCAGAGGGTCGTTTGGGAACCTTGTGGTATTCGGTGCACCAGGTCTCTGTATTCGTCCCTTCAAAAAGTGTGGATGGTCCTGCACGAGGCCTTCACCACTATAATCAAATCTCATGTGCCGATGTCGAGCTGTCGGTTTCCTGGGAACTGATCTGCTTGACCCTCATACGTCGAATCTCGACGGGAGAGTCAGATTATATATATATATATATATATATATATATATATATATATATATATATATATATTATAAATTAATTGATTTAAAATATGATTTTTTTCGATACACAGTTCTAACCATGTTTCAAAAAATGGAAGCTAAAAAGCCCCGAATTTAATTTTGTGATTAAATTAAAGACATTAGTTCCATTTCATCCTCAAGCGAATTTTGGTGTAACTTTTTTAAAATTACTGGGTTTTAAATACACAGCTAAAACAAAATTCATGTTTCCAAGGTTACAGATAAATCTATTTTTCTAGACAGGGGTGGCTGGGTTTTCAAAATGTCTATAATTTAATGTATCAGTTATTGCTACGTTTGGGTCGTGGGAAGGGATGTATTTTTCAATGAAATCTAACTTCCGTTAAAAGCCTGTCGTCAAGATTTTTTAAAATTATATTGTTAACGGCTAAAATTCTTACGGCATTTTTTTCTTTCGTATGTTTTAAGTTTTTTTTAATTTTTGTGGGGGGGTTGTTTAGGTAAGAATACTTTTATTTAAGTACGATTTGAAATATTTTTGCTTTTAATTTTTAATATACTATATTTCTTTCAAGAACAATAAAATGTAATTATAATCCCTTACAGTTTGTAGAATAATTATCACATCAAGTATATTACGATTTTTTAAAAATTTTATATTTAAATATTACTAAAGTAAAATTTTCATTTCTCCGATTTAGTAGACTTTATTTATTTATTTAATTACAATTTAAAAGAAGTTTAGGTTAGAATTCATTTTAATTAACTACAATTTTAATTACAACTTTAAAATATTTTCATTATTAGTTTTTATAGACTATTTCAATTAAGTAGAAGTAAAATGTATCAGAGTTACTAATAGTCAGTAAAATTATTTTTCTATATCAAGTATATTTATATTTCGATTTTTAAAAAAATTTTATTTAAATATTTTTTTAAGTAAAATTTTTTCCTTTACGGCAAAAAATAGCTACTTCATTTCTCTGATTTAGTAAACTTTATTTATTTATTTAATTACAATTTAAAAGAAGTTTAGGTTAGAATTCATTTTAAATAACTACAATTTTAATTACAACTTTAAAAAATTTTCATTATTTGTTTTTATAGACTATATTTCATTTAATAGAAGTAAAATGTATTAGAGTTACTTACAGTAAGTGAAATTATTTTTCTATATCAAGTATATTAATATTACGATTTAAAAAAAAAAAAAATTATATTTATAAATATTTTTGAAGTAAAAAAATTTTTTTTTTTTTGCAATAGTACTTTTGAATGAAAATGAATTCTAACCTAAACTTCTTTTAAATTGTAATTAAATAAATAAATAAAGTTTACTAAATTAGAGAAATGAAATAGCTATTTTTGCCGTAAAGATAAAAAATTTTACTTAAAAAATATTTAAATATAAAATTTTAAAAATCGTAATATAAAAATACACAATTTTAGTGTGTTTTTATTGAAAATAGTACTTAGTTTACTTTCACTAGGAAAATGCTTGACTATTAATGCAAGGAATTTTTGTCCTAATTTGTACTTTACCATTTGGTTGTATGGGGGCGTATACCAAATTATTTTTTCTACGTCTGTTTTTCTTATGCTTTTCATTTTCATTTTTTATATAAGTTAGTTTTGGGTTTTTGTAGCCACTCACTTTTAGAGCTTTATTATAGGAATTAATATGCTCATCAAAAATCTTGTCATTTGCTGAATTTGTATTAGAAACTCAACTAACTTCAAAATAGATAAAATTAGAAAGGTTTTATATAAAGAATTTAAAAGCATGGGCTTAAAAATAACGATTAGCACTAAATTAAAAAAAAGTGAACTTCCTTGATATAACATTAGATCTAAATAAAAATACATACACACCTTATAAAAAAACCCAACACCAATCCTTTATATATACACCCTAAATCAAATCACCTCCCAACTATAATTAAACATATACCGTTATCTATCAGTAAAAGAATAAGTACAAATTAAAGTAATTAAAATTGTAGTTTATTAAAATGGATTCTAACTTAAACTTCTTTTAAATTGTAATTAAATAAATAAACAAAGTTTACTATATCAGAGAAATGAATTAGCTATTTTTGCCGTAATGAAAAAAATTTTACTTAAAAAATATTTATAAATATAAAAATTTAAAAAAAAAATCGTAATATAAATATACTTGATATAGAAAAATAATTTCACTTACTGTAAGTAACTCTAATACATTTTACTTCTATTAAATGAAATATAGTCTATAAAAACTAATTAATGAAAATATTTTAAAGTTGTAATTAAAATTGCAGTTAATTAAAATGAATTCTAACCTAAACTTTTAAATTGTAGTTAAATAAATAAATAAATAAATAAAGTTTACTAAATCAGAGAAATGAAGTAGCTTTTTTGCCGTAAAGAAAAAAAAATTGACTTAAAAAAACATTTAAATAAAAAAATTTTAAGAATCGAAATTATACTTGATATAGAAAAATAATTTTACTGACTGTTAGTAACTCTGACACATTTTACTTCTATTAAATGAAATATAGTCTATAAAAACTAATTAATGAAAATATTTTAAAGTTGTAATTAAAATTGTAGTTAATTAAAATGAATTCTAACTTAAACTTCTTTTAAATTGTAATTAAATAAATAAATAAATTTTACTAAATTAGAGAAATGAAGTAGCCTTTTAATCGTTAAAGATAAAAAAATTTTACTTAAAAATATTTAAATATAAAATTTTAAAATCGTAATATAAATATAGTAGCCTTTTTTTGCTATAAATAAAAATAATTTTACTGACTATTAGTAACTCTGATACATTTTACTTATTAAATGAAATAGAGTCTATAAAAACTTATAATGAAAATATTTTAAAGTTGTAATTAAAACTGTAGTTAATTAAAATGAATTCTAACCTAAACTTCTTTTAGATTGTAATTAAATAAATAAATAAAGTCTACTAAATCGGAGAAATGAAAATTTTACTTTAGTAATATTTAAATATAAAATTTTTAAAAAATCGTAATATACTTGATGTGATAATTATTCTACAAACTGTAAGGTATTATAATTACATTTTATTGTTCTTGAAAGAAATATAGTATATTAAAAATTAAAAGTAAAAATATTTCAAATCGTACTTAAATAAAATGTATTCTTACTTAAACAACCCCCACCCCCCAAAAAAAAAAACAAAACTTAAAACATACGAAAGAAAAAAATGCCGTAAGAATTTTAGCCGTTAACAATATAATTTTAAAAAATCTTGACGACAGGCTTTTAACGGAAGTTAGATTTCATTGAAAAATACATCCCTTCCCACGACCCAAACGTAGCAATAACTGATACATTAAATTATAGACATATTGAAAACCCAGTCACCCCTGTCTAGAAAAATAGATTTATCTGTAATCTTGGAAACATGAATTTTGTTTTAGCTGTGTATTTAAAACCCAGTAATTTTAAAAAGTTACACCAAAATTCGCTTGAGGATGAAATGGAACTAATGTCTTTAATTTAATCACAAAATTAAATTCGGGGCTTTTAGCTTCCATTTTTGAAACATGGTTAGAACTGTGTAGCGAAAAAAAAAACCTATATTTTAAATCAATTAATTTATAATAGGCGTTGGTTAAATCCAGTGACAGGACCCAAAGAGTGTGAGTTCAATACCCGGTTAAGACAGTGGAGAACTTTCAGAGGGAAAATTAACAGGAGGTAATTGACATCCATCAAACATAGCACGTGGAACTAGAAAAGTCTACCCCAGTGAGCGAAATAAAGTGTTCAGTTCGACATTCCAACCACCTGAAGAAGGCCGGAACGTACAACGGCCGAAACGTTGTGATAAATATGGCGACATAGATGAGGACAATAGACCAAATATTTTAAATAATGTGTATGTATGTATATATATATGTGTGTGAGAGAGAGATATAGTAAAGATATTTCAGACCATAGTCTTGGTAACATTAGATGCGTCCTTTTAGAATTTTCAATTAAATGCCAATAAAATGCTTTTAAATTCTTTAACTCTGACTTTCAAGTCAGAGTTAAAGAATTTTTTTGTAAAAATTCCACAATTTTGCTAGACTATACTTGCTGAAAACGTATTAAAAGAAAATAATTTAAAATTTTTAGCGTCTCCTCTGCTTCGTGCGCACGTGTAGTCGCATCAACGTAAATATCACTTTAGTCTGATGAAGTCCTGAAGGACAAAACGCGTTGCAAGAAAACGTTTTCCACGATAAAATATATTAGACCACTCATAACCCCATTGAGTTCCTTTTAAAATCAGTTCATGATACAAAATTATAAAGTAATAATAATATCAATTAGATTATTAATTACACATATTTTAATTCGTATTTGTAACACAATTTATTGCAATAATTATTATTACTCACATTAAACAACATGACTTAGATCAGACGCAATAATAAATTAATAAATGGAAAAATTTTCAGAATTTGTGAAAAAATGCAATTCCTGGAGCACAGAGCAACAGAAAACGACAAAACTTTCAACATATTAAAATTATCAATATGTTATCATTGAAATAAAATCAATTGTTTTAACAATTCATTTATTTTCTTAATGAAATTCAGATGAAAATTCAATGACAGATGTTAGATTATCAAACAGCAGACTTTCAGAAGAAAAAACATAACTTAACAATATCAGAATGGCATAAGGCTGTCATTGTTCCAGGACTAAAACTTAACTTTAATTTAAAACCTCCCTTTAGCAAATATTGGCTTGCAGGGAAAAAAAGGTTTCCATCTATTTTTAGAATGGAATTGCAAACTAATATAAACACACTCACAGTCTTTCCATTCAAATAATAGTATCCCCTGGGTGACAATTTATACTTACCATATTATAATTTTCAAAAGTGAAAAAAAATGCAATCGTCTGCTTAGGGAGATTTTTAATTATTGAAATAAGATAACGTATGGATGTTTCCTTTTTACACGATTAGTTACATTTTATTTTTCAAAATAATATTTTTTTATTCCAGTTATTTCAAAAGACGTAACGGCGGCAAACCAGCGTGAATCTATGTACTTATTACCATCAAGTCATGTGACATAATTTTCCAGCCATGTAGATCACGCTTTGCAATAAAACATCAACATAGCGTCTTCACCTACCAAGTACTTACCAAACATCCGATATATTTGTTTATGAAAACAAATTTCTAACGGCGTGTACTGCATTTTAGAAATATATATTGAATTATGTATGTTAAAATTTATTTAGTAAAGTTGTTATAATCTATTATGCATGTTCATAATTTTCGCACGCATAATAGTTGAAATATGATATGCAAGTGCTTGTTCACATACGCGGACCGATATAAAAATGTGTATTGAAAACAAATTGTGGATTTCCTATTAAAAAAAGGGGAGCCTTGGCTCAAGAGCCCTTTGTTTAAACTTAATGAAATGTGACACTTCACTCGGCAGGTGTTCAAGGTAGAATATGCTCGGTTTTGCTATCATGTATCATTTAAGCTATATCTAGGGAACAAACCTACATATATACAAGAATAGTATTATACAGAGAGATCTATTTAAAGACAACAGGAATAAAGACAAAAGGAAAATATTTTCTTTAACTACCTGTTTGATAAAGTTGCTCAGGGTACGAAAATGTTTTCCTTTGTGTTCATATATATATATATATATATATATATATATATATATATATATATATATATATATATATATATGAAGAAAAATTGGAAAAAACAAACCAAAAATCCTTAAATACAATGTTGTTTAAAATGAATGAAATGTCGACGTCTGACGTTTTAATTCATTTTAAACAACATGGCATTTAAGGATTTTTGGTTTGTTTTTTCCAAATTTTCTTCATTCTGTCGGATCTATATCCATTTACATTTGCTTACACACACACACACACACACACACATATATATATATATATATATATATATATATATATATATTGTGTATTTAGGCAGCATCTTTTCATTCATACACGTTTCATTAAATAATTATACTTCGACATGAAAACAATAGACAAAAACTAAAAATCCTTGAAGCATTATACATCAAACAGTTGAAACCTAACCTAAACAAAATCAATTATGGCATCTCTACAAATATTCTTAAATGTCTACAATTGGTAGCAGAAGCCACTGTTTATACCAACGGTTTTCCATACTTCATACTTCTCCAATTCACTCTCGTGTGGTCATGTGTCACGTCGTGAGATGCGGTGCGATTTTCGCCTCTAGCGTCTTATATGCGTGTGTTTATCGTTGCTTAGAAATCATCTATGTAAACATAGGCAGACTATCATCACTGTCTTGTCCGTATATTGCTTAATATGTTGTAATTGACATCTTTGATAATGGCTTAAGTAAGCCGAAAGCTTAGATTGTATTAAAAAATATAGATCAATATTGTGAATTTCTTTCTTCGTTCAACGATAACGTTATTAAACTTATCAGAGATTATGAAAAAAATTTGCATAACACTTGTCTATATTATCGCACCCAGCCGGAAGTTACTGCCGGCTACTCAAGCGTCACCGCGGAAAACATAACGAATGCCATTAACTTCCGGTGACTCAGCGTTTTTCAGTCAACAACTCACACAAACTCAAAACAAACGAAACATTTACATACACATGCCTTCCTAACCAAAAACAATTACCAGAAACTACTTTATATACACATGGTGTCCGAATGGAACCCGACCTCAGCCTATATATAAACACAGCCGATTTCCTCCGCCAAATAATTCGCCCGACGAATTTTTTCGTTGGGGTTTTTGACAAATATTGGATCGTTCCTTGGCCTATGGCTGAGATTCGATCAAGGCTTGGACTGGCTCCGGCCTGGACTTGCTAAGACAAGTCATGACCAGCTTTGACTAGGCTCTGGCCAGCTTGGACAAGCTAAGACCAGTTTTGGACCAGTGGCCTTTGAGTGGAAACACTCGGGTCTCCCACGTTAAACGACCTTGTGTCACATCTTGACTTTGTGGGTGTCAAGTAAATACCATTCTCCCGACGAATTTTTTCGTTGGCGTTTTTGACAAATATTGGATCGTTCCTTGGCCTATAGCTGAGATTCGATCAAGGCTTGGACTGGCTCCGGCCTGGACTTGCTAAGACAAGTCATGACCAGCTTTGACTAGGCTCTGGCCAGCTTGGACAAGCTAAGACCAGTTTTGGACCAGTGGCCTTTGAGTGGAAACACTCGGGTCTCCCACGTTAAACGACCTTGTGTCACATCTTGACTTAGTGGGAGTCAAGTAAATACCATTCTCCCGGCGGAATTTTGGCCTGGGGGTTGAGCGACGAGCTCCCCCTCTCACCTTCGTTTACCACACGAAGCAGCCGGCCGACCCAGCTTCAACCATCAGCAGCAGCAGCCGCCGGCCAACCCAGCTTCAACCATCAGCAGCAGCAGCAGCCGCTGGCCCACCCAGCTTCAATCAGCAGCAGCAGCCGCCGGCCGACCCAGCTTCAACCATCAGCAGCAGCAGCCGCCGGCCCACCCAGCTTCAATCAGCAGCAGCAGCCGCCGGCCCACCCAGCTTCAATCATCAGCAGCAGCCGCCGGCCGACCCAGCTTCAATCAGCAGCAGCAGCCGGTTACTTGATATGCACTAGTCTATGCTCGGTTACATGCACTAGTTGTTTTTCCGGACTACCCCTGGTTACATAATATGCAATAGTCCTTTTCAGGACTAACCTAGCCGCGTTATTACGAATGACCTTTTATTAGAACTACCAAGCTGCGATCCTGCACGACAGTCATACCAAGGACGAACAGACTACACTAGCACCGTCCGCGTCGATCCTCTCTCTCCTCAAGTGCCGACGCGCTCTTTACACAAGTACAGACATCCAGGGATCGACTGGACCCCGAACACCGCTGTCCCATCGGCCTACCTCCAAGCTGTCGCCTTGAAACCTGACAACGCTCCTTCAATTCACACTCACTAACTACACGACCGAACTCCCACAAACGATTATCTGTATATACCTTTGCCAGATTATTTAATAAAATTTGGCTTAAACTTTTACATCCTCGTCTTTGTTGTCATTGCTTCCATCGTATTACCCTATATTATTTTTCTGCTTGCGGGGTTAACAGGCAACCTGCTTAGCGCCGCAACAATATTATTTAATGAAACGTGTATGAATATATATATATATATATATATATATATATATATATATATATAAATATAAAATAAAAGGCTCAAACACTAATATTCCATGATTATAATTTAATACATTGGAATCGTAATCATGATCCAATTCATCAGACCTACAAATTCAAAAAGAAATCGAAAAAAATAACTCCGGGTATAAAAAAAAAATTTCAGTGAGAGTGTATGTGTGGGAGTGGGAAACATGTGTGAGAGGGAAATGTCTGAAAGCTCTAGAGAGAGGTGTAACAGAAGAAAGAAGAACAGCAAGGCTTAAAAGTGAAGGAGGGGATTAAAATTTAACAGGGAGAAGTTTTAAAGAGAGGAGTTAAATAACGGTTTAAATGAGTGAGATACAGATAAATATGAATTATCTTCAGATGCATAATTCGCTACCGATTCGCTGACGTAACATTAAAGTTAAAAAACAGACACCGGAAACGTGTGGATACATTTGTGGTGACATTAGGCACAATAAAAAACGATATGATCTAAACTTAAAATCCAGCCAATTCATACTGCCGATGTATATGGGAAAATTTTCGTCTGCTTTTCATTACTAACCTTATGTATACAAGAAAAGAGAAGATGAGAGAGAGGGGAAAAGGGTGGGGCGCAAACTAAAAACGAAGGAATTTATAATAGAACATGTGTAATCAAGTATAATTAGACCAAGCAAGTAATATCACCTACAGGTAATAAATTTAACTTAAACATATAAAAAAAATTAAAGAATATTTAATCTAGTAAAGACCTACTATTTATATGCCCCAAAACACATACGTATATCCACACTTACACAAAACATATCTATACATACTCGTACATACATGCATATACATATGCATATATATATATAAATACACATACATTCATGCATGCATATACACATATACACATAGACATACACATATGTGCACACAAACACATATACATAAAAACTTATACACATTCATACATATACATACATACATACAATCATCTGAACAAATATACAACGTATCTATCTATCTATCTATATATATATATATATGTGTGTGTGTGAAAATATATAGAAAATAGGAAAGAACTGGTTAGGTAAATAATCCAAAGTTCCTTAGTATTTTTGTTATTATTTTTAAAAATAGTGCTCGATACAAAAAGTAGAGCATAAATATAATTATTTATTTAAAAAATATGATTCCAAACATTTCCCATGTTTCCATCTTCTGCCGAAATTTTTTTTTTTGGAATCAAAAAATTTCGTTTTGAAGATGGAATAGAGCTTATTTTAACTCAATTTAATTTAAATGATTATATTGAAGTTTTCGGCCTTGTTTTGAAACATGGGACTTATGTCGCGATTTGGAATCATATTTTTAAATAAATAAATATATATATATATATATATATATATATATATATATATATATAATTAAAAGGTAACAAGTAAGAGGTAAAAATTTAACATATAAAAATAGATGGGTTGAATTAGACTAATTTGTACTTAAAAAAACTACTGAGGAAGAAAACGTTAACAATATTAAAAAAAAAACAAAAAACAAACACACGGGATGATTAACGCGTATGAATCTATTAAGTCTATATATATGCCTAGGTATATAAAAATATCAGAAAACTATCAGATTTTGTATATCAGTTATCTAGGAAAACTTTTTACCTACATACCCAGATACGCATATAGCAACACATGAATAAAGTCTGATAACACAAACGGTCAAAAATATATTGAGCACCACATAAACACAGACAATGGAATATATAGGTAATAACAAGAGTCATTCCATTTAAATGTCATATCCGATGTTAGTGATTGAAGATCGAACTGTTATAGGTAACAACACGTTATAAAACCGTGTTTAGGTTTTAAAGCGTTTTTATGTCTACATTTGGAAATGATCTCACTACGAAGATTCAGCAACTAATCTGGATTTTTATCCCAATGCAGAGATCACACCGATCATATATTCTTAATCTGTCCTGGACATTGAGTTCTATCTGGATTCTATCCTCTTGAGAATTTATATATATATATATATATATAAATTGTATATGTATATAGTATATATTATATACATTATATTTTTTCAATTTATATATATTATATTTATTCAATATGCATATATATTATACATATTTATATTTTATAATATATGTATATTAATATATAATACATATAATATATAGATAATATAAATATATATATAATATAAATGTAATATATAATATACATATATGTATAAATGTAATATAAATATAAATTAAAATATAATATAAATAATATATAAATATATATATATATATAATATATATATAAGATATATCTAATATATCTAAATATTATATATATATATATATATATATATATATATATATATATATATATATATACCTGCAACAAATATATATAATATAAATTAGGATAAAGAACAATTAGGAAAAGTTAATAATCTATATCTGCCTTTATCCTACAATTAGTTCGGAATTTATATGTTACTAAAATTCTATATATATATATATATATATGGGTTTTATGTTCTCGTGTCTCTTTCTCTTTCTCTGTGTTTGTGCATGCGTAAAATTCATGTATATTTTTAACTTGACTTTTTTTTTATTTTTGAAATGTTATAATGCATCATGGCACGTCTACTATAAAAACCTTTGAAATAACGATAAAAATAATAATAATAGCACACACATACATACACCTACACACACACGCAAACATATATGTATATATATATAATTATCTATCTATCTATCTATCTATCTATATATATATATTATGAGGGGACTTAAATTTTGTTACAAATATCTAATATTTGGGTATATTTTCGAAAGCATATTAAGAGAACACTTATGTTTTATATATATATATATATATATATATATATATATATATATATATATATATATATATATAATACCTGGAGTGTTCTTTTCACACACACACACATATATATATATATGTGTGTGTGTGTGTGTATGTGTGTGTGTGTGTGTGCGTGAATTATATCATGCTACAGGATTTTCATATATGAGAAAAACGTAGCTAACATTATATGAAATCCTCCTCTTTTCAGTGTAACGTAATATTTTTTTTATTGTTCCCTTATTGGAAATAAAATACAAATATTTACTGCTGGCGGCTTTGCAATGAAAGACTGAAATAACATTTTGACGGGAAAGACAATATTAAAACAGTACAAGGTAACGATGGTGCTGGTTGCCGTTAACTCTCAAACAGAAAATACTCTTTAAAACAATACCATGGGTTGACGCAGGCCTTGTCAGTGAAATTGTGAGTGAGTTTTAGAATAGGCCCTGCGACTAGAAATCATTTTTTTCATATTACTTTATAAGTTACCCCAGATCACAAACACGAAAAAAAAAAAAAATAAATAAAAAATTCATAACCGTTTAGAAAAGTTAATAGTTTATAAAGTATTTATCAGTTCATTGTAAATCATTTCCCCTATTGAAGCCAAAACAAATAAAAAAAAAAATGCGAATAATCACCGTTTTCAAACAGATTTTTAAAAAAATCCTTTCACCCTAAGTTAAGGCCATAAAGTCACTAAGACGCAAGTGGTTTATGAGTGTTATAGAATATGAGAAAAATAGAATATGAGAAATGAACAAGAATTAAAAAGACAGAAAATAATGATTGACATTTAAAATTTTGACTTGACTTGGAAGCAAGAAACCGGAAGAGACTTCCACAAGCGAGAAGTGCGACAGAAGAAACTTTTTAGCATAATTGTGAAATAACATTTAGTAATTTATTTTTCAAAACTTTTTCCTTATATTATTATCGATTAAGCATGCCAGATTACGAATTTAATTGTTTTTTTTTTAGTTTTTCTGAAATCATATCGTTTTGATAATTTTTGTTTTGGCTTCCGTAGTGGGACCTATTTACAAAGAACTTATATAGCAAACAGGTTCCTCTTATTAACTTTTATAAAATTTAATTTAAAAGAAGATTGATATTCGTAATGTGGAAATTTAATCTATAGTCTAAAAAAAAAAAAACTGTAAAATCCTTATCAGTGCTTGCTAAGGTATTGGCGAACGATGAAAAGCTACTGCTTGTTTTAAAAATCCATTTCTGTTATTTTCAACTTAAAGTAAATAATATTTGTTTCAAATCCGATAATTTAAATCAGCTAATATTTCTGAAATAAAGTTTTAGAAAAGTATGACCGATGGCTAAAAATGGGCTATTTTTAGCAAAAAAGAAAAAAGAAAAATGAATCGACAGAATCAATATAATTTCTCTTTGAAATACACTACACAGTATTTTGCTTACGAGAAATAGTAAATTTAATCCGTTGGTTTTCAATTAAAACTAAAATGAAAGCTTCAAGAAAGCTTTTTTTTTAATTTTTAAAATTCATTTTAAATCTTAAATATCGCGAATTAATGGAGGTTCCCACTTAAAATGGTTACGGTGCCTATTCTAAATTTCCGTTTTTATAGCATCATGTCGGGCACAACATCAGTATTTATTTTAGAATTATCTATCGGATTCTATTTTAGAGCCACTTTCGTTTTCATTTAAATTTCACGAAAAATGAAAAAAACCTTCCTAAGGAAATAAAGGTAATTTATATATACGGAATAAGACAAGAAAAAGATGTATTCTTTATTTAATATACTATAATAGAATTTAATATACTATAATAATATATAATATACTATGATAATATACTAAACAAGTAATACCATATAGTAACAAAAACAAAACTAAAGGCACTTATTATTTTAACTAATACTATAAGTATCTGCAAATCGTTCAGAAATGCAATAAATAAATTTTGGGCATTGGATCGCATATTTTTCTAGCAAATGAAATCTAGATGAGATTGTAATGTTTTCCTACTTAGGTGTTTTTTCTTTTAATTTTTTAAAATAATTTCCTCCCAAGCAAGGCGGTCAATTTTAAATCTGTTCATTTGTACCCACTTCTTAAAATAACGACCAGAATTCATATTTATGATTGTTATTGCAATATTTTGTTAAAATTGTTAAGCTGAGATATTCAACTTTGCGATAGGGGAATTTCTAAGGACATTTTTTTTTCAGAACTCGCCATAATCATTAACTTAAGAATTAAGATTCATCACAATATTAAAATAGAAAAACAAAGAAATTTTCACGGATTTAAACTAGAACTATAATAATATTCTAAAGATAAAAATATGAAAAAAATAAATCAAATTATTATTTAACTAATATTATTTCTGTCTGTAAACAGTTTGAACATTATTCAGAAATGTTGTAAATAAATTTCGGGCATTGGATCGTAATTTTCTAGCAAATGAAATATAGATGAGATTGTAATGTTTTTCTAATTAGCTGTTACTTATGTACATAATTTTCTTTAAGGGAGATCACATATTTTAGAAGAAACATGCATGTAGATCACATATATTAGCATTGAAAATTGAATACTAAAAAAAAAAAATAAAAAAAATAAGGCAAATAACTTTTTTGTTCCTACCTTTCTCTCGGCAGAGTTGTCGCAGTTATCTGCTGTCAATTCATTCGCTTCTGGTCAACAAGATCACGTTGCATTATTTTGCTTGTTTAGGCGCCAACTGGTTCAAATATAAAGCCCCACCTGTTACCATTAGCCATCTTTATTACAAAACAATGTGACACTGTGAAAAACAAGCCTGGTTTATGAATAATGTAACAGTTCAGACAGTGTACTGTATATTCTATTGTTTACAGTGGGATCTGCCGGAGATCCTAACCGGGCATTTAGTCTTCCGCAGTAACGTGGCATGTGGCTACTTTGGAGATACACTGTCAAGGCCGACGTGTACTACCCACAACCTGGTGAGCGTGACTGGGGGAAGACTCACTTGGGTGGGGGCTGGGTGGTGCTTTGTGATCCGCGTTATCAACATTTTGCTTCTTTTTTTTTTTTTTTACCTATATTTATATACGTCAGAAATTAAGCTAAACACAACTGACTTATTAAAGGATGAAAATTTTTCTTCGCCGATTTTGACGCCATTCTGAGTTCTTTTTTGTTCTAGTCCAAATCTGTGAATTTGTTTTACTCATGCTAAGTCTATGAAAAAACACGATACAATTTTTATCCATAATGTTAAAATTATTTAACTTCTTAAACAAAAACATCCTCAAGTTGATGTTAAAAATTACTGCAAAACATTATTGTTTTATTTAAGATGGAATGACCTATTAGGAAAAGTATTTAGATAGCTTGTATTTATTTTCTATTCTTTTAGTTGTATTGTTCACCTATATTGCATATGATCCATTAGTGTACATAATTAAGGTTACAATAAAATTTGTATTTTATATGAATACTATTTTATGAAAACTGAGATGTAGTAGAGTGGGGGGACCATATAATAGTTTGGGATTCCATATTATAGATTCGGAGGGGGACACGTGACACTTGCACCGACCCTGGACTCTGCTCATGGGTTCTGGTGGTGTTAGAGAAAAATCAAATAGCAGAAATTAATGTTAAATATCAGAATCGTTTCTGCGAGACTCCTCTACTTGATTCACTGACGTTCTATAAAAAGAGGCTTCTCATCGGTCCACACCCCACGGAATTTCCAACACTGCGACAGTACTTCTCTCATTTTTACACTGCGTTTGCAGGGAAAGGTCAATTTTTGTCTCTTTCCTATATATACGCGTACTATTATTATTATTATTTTATAGTAAACCGACCTTGTGTTACTTGATTGGAACTATATAAATCCCGCAACTGGGATAGATAAAGATGTCTTCCAAAAGCTAAGCAGAGTATTAAGAAAAAAAAACTTTGTTAGAAACAAAGAAAACAGTACTAAACTGTTACATGATATCTGCCCTCCTATATGGCAGTGAAAAATGGAGACACGCCAATAAGTACCTGATTCCTCCTGCTATCCTCTAGCTTTACAAGAGCCAGATCAGGCAAGAAATGGGGTACGGTTGTCATATTTGACCTCACTCTCCGGCCTGGATAGAGTTCAAAAGCGTCTCCGTGCCCCTGTGGCTAACGAATTATTCTCCACCCTTCAATCTCTCTCTCACAGGCGGGATAAGGCATGCCTCTCGCTGCTCTACCACTACTCCCACGCAAGGTGATCGGACGAACTACATTCCCTGGTCCCGCCAAGTCAAAGCTTCATGGCAAGAACACGTCATGTCGCTTACACAGTAGCAAACCATCCACATTTCCCCCATATTCCATCGGTGAGAAGTAAGTTCCACTCGAGCAGCTTCTTATCGCGAACCACTTCCCTGTGGAACCGACTCCCAACAGAATGTTTCCCTGATCACTACAATCTTAACCTGTTCAAGGCTGGGGTTAACCGTTATCCTCCACCCCTATACACACAAATGGCTTCCAAACGTAACCCTCTATCTCGAGTGGTTCTGGGGCCTTGTAAATGGTGAACCTCGCTTTCAAAAAAGAAAAAGAAAAAAAGAAAGACACTTGAAGCAATAGAAATGTGATTCTACAGAAGGATACTGAGAATGCAATTGACCGAACATGTGAGCAACGACGAGGAAAATAGAAACGAAAAGGAAACATACTTAACATCAGGAAGAGACGGTTGAAATTTCTAAGGCACATGATAAGGAAAGAGGGCTTGGAAAATTCGATACTCAGAGAACATATTGAAGGCAAGAGAGGGAGGGAGAGAGAGAGAGAGTGAGAGAGAGAGGGGGGGGGAGGAAAGCAGCACAAGAAGCTTCTGTAAATGGATGACAGAATAGTGTTTACGAAAGATAACAAAAAAGACAAAATTTCTTAGCTGCTCCAAAGGGCAGGAAATTGTGGAGATCCATGTTCGCTAACGTCCTGAAAGCCTTAGCACATAGAAAAAGAAATGAAGTAAATTTTTATTTATTTTTCATTTTATTTATTCCGTTTATTTATTTTTTATTTTAATTGTTTAACGGCATATCAACTCTTTTGAGTCAGTTAATGCTGAAACGTAATTTTCTTGGCAGCTTTGAAGTATTAGATTGGTGCAAAAATATTGTCGTTTTGACGTTAAGTTGAACGTCAAAAACGACAATATTTTTGCACCTCAACCTAATAATAGAAAATATATGTTATTCTACTTTCACGCTTGAATATATAGTAGATGACAATCAGCCTTTGTGTATATACATATTTGTGTGGACATGCTTACTAGAGGCAAGGATACGTGTGTTTTATGTCGTAGTTTTGTTCAAGTTATATTTTGGAATACAGTTTGATTTAAGAAATTATCGAATATTATGAAGAATAATGTCACCAAAGAGTTCTTTCATGTTGGTTGGGTGGCGAATTGATTTTGGTTAGCGGCATATCAACACCTCTATGGCTTATTTCATGGCTTCAACTAAATATATTTTGAAAGCAATTGTATGTCCTCAACTGTAGATAAAATGTATTGTTGGTCATTTTTCTATAAATATGTATTCTTGGTCCTTTTTATATAAAAATGTATTGCTGGTATTTTTACTATAAAAATGTATTTTTATACTTTCATAGTTTTTTTATTTTTATTTGAGGGTTCACTATTTGCCCATAGCTGGAACCGTAACAGGTGATACCACCCGGATCAGGGTGGAGCCGTGGACAACAGCAATTAAGTGGCGGTCCCACGTCCTTCAAAACCTCTAATCTTACGATCAGAGGCCTTGCTGCCGGATGTAGTTGATTGTCATACCCAGGACTATATTAAGTTTGAAGAAAACTCAGGGGGTAGCGTTTTTTGCTGTTTTAGTTTAATAGAACGCTTGTACACTACTTACATTATTCAGACTATTGTCCTCATCTTTGTTGCCACATTTATTACAACGTTTCGGCCGTTGTACGCTCCGGCCTTCATCAGGTGGCTGGAATGGCGAACTGAACTCTTTATTTCGTTCGCTGGGTTAGACTGTTCTAGTTCCACGTGCCATGTCTAATAGATGTCAGTTATCAGTTATCTCCTTTTAATTAACCTCTCCAATGCCTTAACCAGGTATTGAACTCACAACTCTTTGGGTCCTGTCACTGGATCTAACCAACGCCTTATCCACTGTGCCAGAGGACACATGGCACAATGGAGAGGTGAATTAATAGGAGATAACTGTTAACTGACATCCAGTTTACCCCAGCGAGCGAAATAAAGGGTTCTGTTCGATATTCTAGCCACCTGATGAAGACCGGAGCGTACAACGACCGAAATGTGATAAATATGGCAACAAAGATGAGGACAATAGTCCGAATAATGTAAATAGTGTACATAATACCTCATCTCAGAACGCATGTATTTTGGTGATACCTATACGATACCGACCACCTGGATTTGTATTTTTATTTTATTATTTTATAGCAGGTCGCAAGTCCGAGGTCGTTAAGTCTTTAAGTGGCTATTATCTATAGTTATTAATATATACTAATCATTGGAGTCAGAAGAATATAACTTTTTATTCATCAATTTAACATTTTTCTTTGTTGAAAATGACAAGTATTATTTTCAATTATATTTTCTGTCATATTAGGTTTCCTTAGTGAACCGTCACCATCTCTCGCCATATCAGTCTTTCTTTACATTTTGGTAGGACGCATAGCAACCGTACCCATCATTATTTGATACTCATTTCAGTTAATTGCGATACATCAGTTAATTATTTATGATAATAATATGAAATTAAAAAAAAAACAAAAACAAAAAAAACCCAAAAAACCCCCCCCAAAAAAAAACAAACTCTGGTGAATTTAATTATGCATTGTTTCATTGAACAAGGATTCTAGCCTCATTGCCAAACCTGTAACACTTTACTTGCACTAATAATTCAATCGATAGCGCTTCCTTAGTTGTCTTTTAAGTATGAGTGTTCTGTTGTATACGAGGGACAATAAGCAGTCGTTTAATTTGGACTTCTGTTTCACTTAACAACAGTGACAACTTGTGAAACAGGAAAAGAAAAAATTAGAAAAGGATAGGTGATAACAAATGCGTCATTTTTAATCCATATCCTTCTTTTTTTACTATTGTTAATCCAATACAAAGGCCAAGAGCCACTCAAGATAAAGAGATACTAAATGAGTTTGTTGTGAAGCCTCTAAGACGCAAGGGGTTACTGAGTGTGAGAGAATACGGGAAAAAAACATTATTAAGGATTGATTACAATAAAAGAACAGGAATGAAGAAGACAGAAAATAACGATTGACGTTGCATTCACGAACACGAAAAAAGTTGATAAAAGTTTATAAAGGTTAATTGGGAGATCAAGTTTGCTATGTCAGTTCATTGTAAATTGATACCCACCCCCTACGGAAGCCAAAAAAAATGTGCATAATCACCATTTCCAAACAGTTTTTAAAAATTATTTCACCCCGAGCAAGACAATAAAGCCACTAAGACGCAAGGGGGTTGCTTTAGAGAATATTAGAAAAAAAAAAAACACTATTTACGAGAGAGATCAATAAAAGAACAGGAACTAAGAAGACAGAAGATAACGATTGAAATCGCATTTGAATTTTTGAAGATCAAAGTTGATTGGAAAACCGGAAGAGAGTTCCACAAGCGAGAAGTGCGAAAGAAGAAGCTGTTTACGGTTCCATCTAACCATTTCAACTGTGTTTTGGCTACAAATATTTTCATGGCAACTGTTCTGACGAGGTTTTTCCTCTGGTGCCACGATTACATGAATTCAAGCGTGCTACTAGATTGGCGTCTACGTCCAAGCCTTTTAATGTTGAAATAGCTAAATGAAACCGTTACTTCTACTCCAACAGTTTATTTTCTCGCACTTCCCACCTGTGGAAATCCCTTCTGTTCCTTTGCTTCCCTGATAATTACAATCTTCAAAAATTTAAATGCAACGTCAATGGACATCTGCCTTCTTTCACCTTTTGTCCTTTCCTCAATCCTCCAATATTCGAAGTCTTCTCTTTCACTTACACTCTCTGTAAAGCACTGCGTGTTAGTAGAATCATCGCCTTGCTTGGGGGTAAAATGAGAAAACAAAAAAGAAAAAGCTCGTCGCCATTACTGATCCAAACACACCACGGTATTCCTTTACACTATTTACATTGTTAGACTTTGTTGTTATATTCACGACGTTTCGATCGTTGTACGCTCCGGCATTCTTCAGGCGATTGGAATTTCGAACTGAACTTTTTATTTCGTCCACCGCAGTAGTGTGTTCCAGTTGCACGTGCCATGCCTGTTCCGGACGTCTCAGTTATCTCCCTTTTAACTCAACACTCCGAGTTCGTGTTCAACTATGCTGTAGCCAGTTACTGAAATCACAACTCTTTGAGTCAAGTTACTGGATTCAACCAACGGTTTTATCCACTGCCCTTGGGAACAACCGTTTGAAAAATGTAAATAGTGTAAATAATTACAGTAACTCATCTCTGAATTATAGACAGATATCCCTGTATTCCTTACACCAAAACAGCAAATTCTTACCTAGCATTTTTGCTACAGATGTTCCCTGAAAGAAAAAAATGTCCCTTGAGAAAAAAATGTTCCCCCGTAGAAAAAAATATCCTTGAAAGAAAAAGTGTCCCTTGAAATAAAAATGTTACTCGAGATAATATATGTTCCCTGAGAGAACAAAAATGTTCACTGCATAAAAAAGAGGTGGATTCATGCCTTTCCAAAGGTATTTGCGCGTACGTGAATATAATTGTTGGGGCCACCCACCTTCTCAGGAGAATGGACTGATCTCTCTACGATATAGGACAGTGCTAGAGAGATCAGAAGAGATCACGAGTTCAGGAGATCACGAGATCATTGCACTTCCGTCTCTCGACCGGAAGATACCGTTGGACTGTAGACTCTTGCTGATTGTTACTACTAACCTGCGTTCGTTATTGCTAATCACTCTGTTGTTAAATACCTCTTCAAATATACCAGTATTTTTTCCTACATCTGTGTTTGTCTTTATTTGAATACACACACGCGGAAACACTCCCAACATCTCAACAATAATGAACTCGACTGGAATTGGAATTTGGCCATCCGAACTCCGATTTTGTGCCGTTCTCCATTAAACCACCCGGACCTCCATGTTTACATGCCCCTTGAGATAAAAAATGTTCCCCGCAGAAAAATATCCTTGAGAGAAAAGTGTCCCTTGAAATAAAAATATTCCTCGAGATAATAAAAAAATGTTCCCTGAGAGAGAAATATGTTCATTGAGATAAAAATGTTTGTCGAGATAAAAATGTTCCTTGAAATATTAAATGTTTCCTGAAAGAAAAAAAAATGTTCCCTAAGAGAAAAAAGTTCCCTGAAAGAAAAAAAATGTCCCTTGAGATAAAAATGTTCCCCGCAGAAAAATATCTTTGAGAGAAAAAGTGTCCCTTGAAATAGAAATAGTCCTCGAGATAATATATGTACCTTGAGAGAACAAAAATGTTCACTGCATAAAAAAGAGGTGGATTCATGCCTTTCCAAAGGATATTTGCGCGTAAGTGAATATAATGAACCCGACTGGAATTGGAACTTGGCTATCCGAACTCCGATTTTGTGCCGTTCTCCATTAAACCACCCGGACCTCCATGTTTACATGAGGCACCCGGTTTTCCCTATCGTTCACCCATTTAACTACTGATTAGTCCCTACGTTGGTTGACTTCGGTGACCAGGAATCCGTGTTCCAACATAATATTGTCGCAATCCGTAGATTATTTACACGCCTCCACGTGGTAACCTGGATAGTTCACAAAGTCGTTTTTAAGGTCGTTTTCATTTTTAATCTAAAAGTTACCCGCTCCCCACGGTCATGCTGGCTTCGGTATTCCACTGACCCACCTTCTTTGGTGCAATGAGGAAGGTCCTGCAACAAAGTTATAATTACCTTAATCGGGCTTTCCTTAGTTCACAGAACAGGAGAACTGGTATTACACTTTGATCCCGCGCAGAAGGCCAAATAAAGGAACGCTGATCCGCTATTTACTCATGCCCTAACGATGACTTGATTCGACATAAGGTTGGTTTAACGTGAGGTTCCTTTACGCGTACGTATGGACCAGGGACAAAAATTGCTGAATCACCGAGACCACTGTCCCGTGACTTTGGCCTCCATATCCACTAACTCACCCTTTTTTTTTTTTTTTTTTTTTTAGTATAATGAGGGTGGTATTGTTGTAGTGTTATTATACCCTGGATATATCGTATACCCAAAGAGGAGGAAAACAGATACTACACTTTGATCTGAACGTCGCAATCTCTATCGCGATGTCAATGGAGAGTGTTCAGCCAAACTGCATTCCTTAGTTCCACCAGTTCTATCTTTCATGGCTACGACCCACCCTGCCACGCCCATTGTAGCGAACCACCCTCATTCCATCCATATTCCTTTGGTGTGATGTAGGTTTCACTCGAGCAGCTTCTTCTCACGAAACGCTGCTTTGTGAAACTGACTCCCAAGAGGATGCTTCCCCGATCACTACAATCTTAACCTGTTCAAGTCTAGGTTTAATTGTTATTTTCCCCACATATTCCCATAAACTGTGCCTCTTACTCTGTAACCTCGAGTGGCTCTTGGTGTTTTTACAAAGTGAGAATCATTGTAAAAAAATGGTCTCATCATTTTATCATTAATGAAATGGCTAGATATAAGCGTAGGTTCTATGCTAAAGGTTTCTTCCCTCGAGCGTCTCTTTGGTGGAACTCTGTTCCGGCTACTTGCTTACTAGCGAACTTTGATCTTCAAAAATTTAAATGCAACTCCTGTTCTTTTATTGTTCTCTCCCCTCAACAATTTTTTCTCAGATTCTATCACTTTCAGTACCCCCACCACCCTTGCGTCTTAGTGGCTTTTTTGTCTTGCTTGGGGTGAAATGATTAAAAAATAAATAAATAAATAAAAAGATACACAAATTTAGCACAGGACCAGAAGGATGACTGGAGAGAGGACTGGTTAGTCACTGTCTATTGAAAAAAATAAGACTAATCTATCATGTAACCCACCACATCCATTCGTCCGTCAACTGTCATTCTAATTTGGTGATATTCAACCGACGTGCCTCGGCACATTAGTGGGCTGTGAGAGAATCTTAGGTGAGTCACGAAAATTTTTAAAGATTATTAAATTATTTTCGAAAGAAGTTCAAAATTTATCAAAATTAAAACCCCTTTAAAATTGTTTATACGTGTATATCATTGTTATAATAAATTAACGTATACATAATACATCAATGCCATTGTTCTCACCCGTGCCTAGTTACCCAGCCTATACGCCCTTCTCCAACGGCGCCGCCTCCGCTGGCTTGGATATATACACCGTGTGCCGAATTGGAGGATTCCAATGGTCTTTCTGTACGGGAAACTGGCCATCGGCAAGTGGGGACGAGGGCGACCTCATCTTCGCGCCAAGGATATGAGGGCGAGGGACATCGAGAGGTGGGAAAACGTCGCCAGCGAACGCTCACGTTCACGCTGGAGATACAATTTACACCGTAGGATGGAATGAGGAGTGGAGAAACGAAGGTTTGCCATCGGGGAGAGGTGTGCTCAACGGAAACAAAACAAGGCGACATCGGGGTACAGCGTCGTCCTCACATGCATTCATTGTACTCGAGACAGTCACTCCCGTGTGGGCCTGTACAGCCATAAGAGATGCTGGACCACCATCAGCAGCTGAGGCATAACTATTCGGACCCAGATCTAAGGTCTCTCGAGACAAGCGGATATAATACATACATAATCGATAAAATAATATAAAAAGCAAGCTTTTGTGCAATAAACAATATTAATATCAAAGATCGTTCAAGAGGTAGAATCCTTGGACGAAAATTTCAGAGTATCTTCTATGTGCCGTGTCCCTTCAGGACTTTTGCGATCATTGCTCTCTACAATTTCCTCTCCTTTGTAGCTCTTAATATCTTTTTTCTTTTGGCCGTCTCTCCCAATATCTGCTCCGCCATCCATTCGCTGAAGCTCGCCACGTAGGTCATACGCTGTTTTCCTCTATCCCACTAAAATTTTGGGAACGACTTCTTAATTGCTGTTGCTTCCATGTCTATCCTGACCCGGAGTTGTAGTACCTGTTAGGGTCCTAGCTATGGGCAAACAGGGACCCCCACCAGACAAAACAAATCTTTAAAAGTATAGAAATACACATTTATAGTAAAATACCAGCAACACACACACACACACACGGGCACACACACACACACACACACACACACACACACACACACACACACACACACACACACACACACACACACACACACACACACACATATATATATATTTGTGTGTGGATTTTTTATATATGGATCTTAATAAAGATAGATATAGACATCTTCCTATCTCTCCTTTCTCTCTCCAATTTCGATCATATATCTATCGTCTTCCTTACCAACTTAAAACTGCCTCCTCAAACACATGTGTGCTTAAATTAAAAATGATATGTAAGTTTTTAAGCCTGGGAAAATTAGTCACCAATATGTTTGTATGAAAATGAAGTTCTGATGAATTAGAACCCAAATCCCGACCCTAAGGAATTAAATTATAATCCCATAAACACTTAAAGTTGTTGGTTTCTTAATATAATTAATATATGTATATATATATATATATATATATATATACCTGATTTTAACAGCAAAATTGTTCAAATCGTGCTAAGCACTGTGAATTCTAACTCCATCTGTTCTTTTTTCTTTCTTAAGATATATATATATATATATATATATATATATATATATATATATATATATATATATAATAATGTTCAAAACACTAATATTTCATGTTCATAATTAATTCCATTGGAATTAAACCATCAATTCACCAAATTAACAAATTAAGAAACTTTTTTTTAATTTGTAGGTCTGATGAATTGGATCGTATTTACGATTCCAATGGAATAAATTATGACCATGGATTATTAGTGTTTAAGCCTTTTTATATCCTTACTCTGTCCTGGACATGCACCTTTGTATATATATTTATATATGTATGTGTATATTTACCACTAATATTATATCTATCTATCTATCTATCTATCTATCTATATATATATATATATATAACATGACCGATATATTTAATTGAATTTAATTGTTTAAATTATTTAGATTTCGACATTAAATAACCCATAGTGGTTTATATTCCTCTAAACAAAATCAATCAAATCTCTTGCCTTCAATATGTACTGTGAGTATCAAATTTTCTAAGCCTTCTTTCCTCATTATATGCCCTAGAAACTTTAACTTCCGTTCCTGATATTAGGTATAAGTGTCCTTTTTGTTTCCATTGTCTCTGGAACTTCGTCGTTGCTCTCTTGTTCGGTCCATGTTATCCTCAGCATCCTTCTGTAGAACTACATTTCTATTGCTTCAAGTCTCCTCTATATATGCTATATAGCAAGACTGATACTACATAACAATTCAGTACTCTTTTCTTTGATTCAAACAAAAATTTTCTATTTTTTAATACTTTTCTCAGCTTCTGGAAGGCATCTTTCGCTATCCCAATGCGCCTTCGGATTTCCGTGTCGCACTTACCGTCCTCTGTTAATACGCTTCACAGATATCTAAATTATTGCAACTGGTTGATTTCGGTATCGCCAATAAATATTGGGCATGTTGGGCTGGTTCTTTTTTTTAAGTCATGCATGTCCAAAATTCGACTATGTAAAAAAACAAAAAACAAAAAAACAATAACAACGCAAACTATGTCATTAAATGTTAAATTAGAATAAACAGAAAAATAAATAAATAAATAAAAGTTTTTTTTAAGAATTTTAATTATTTTCTTATTACCTTTTTATTACAAATTTTAAGAAATTGTTTTCTTTGTGTTAATAAATAAATCATAAAAAGTATACTCTTTTTTTTAATCGTCATAGCTTAAGTGGGCAGCGAAAGTTGAACTATTGATTTACGTGTGATGCGGAAGTTTAACTTGAAGTTCAAGTGTGTCATGAGATAAAAAAAATGAGTTGTAAAAACCTCTCTAATTATTACTTAGCAGATTTAATATATACTAGAAATACCCGTGACAATTTCATGTTTTTCCTATTTGAATTTTCTGATAAATCTTAATTCCGAAGTTAATGACTGAATAAGTTCATGGCAAATTATACGACAATAAAATATCCGTAGACATTCCCCTATCGCATCGGTAAATATTTGAGCTTAACAACTTTCCAAAGTATTGGTCATTATTTAAAAAAGTAAGGGGGTACGAATGAAAACATTTGAAATTGACAAAATTTCCCATTCCACTGAAGCAGACGTTAAATACATGAGAGTGTTATCATCGCTGTGATCTTTCTTTCTTTCTTTCTTTCTTTCTTTCTTTCTTTCATTTCCTCACTGAAACAAAGTAGCGTCTCTGATATGTCGTTTCCGTTTTTCCACGCGATAATAAAACGGAATATTATTTATGAGGTGTTGACTGGGTGCAACGTGTGAAATCTTTCCTGGTTAGTATTTGCTTGTCGCATATCACCTTCATTTTGAGATGACAATTTCAAGTTTCAGCTCAAAGTGAAAGTGTAATCAAGCCATGGGCCGGACAATGGATATGCAATCGAACCACAGGTCAGACAATAATATTATCAAAATAGTTATTTCAACACTAGGGTCGTTACCACCACCAAGATAATCGGAGATATAATTAGGAAGAAAAATAGATCCGACAAAACATCAGATGCTGGGATTTATCAAATAATGCCCTTGAAATGTAAGAAATCTACAAAATTCGAAAAAAAAAATTCGTAATCCACCTCCATTTTTCCTAAATTTGTTATTACGTTAGTGTTAAAG
This sequence comes from Acanthosepion pharaonis, assembly GCA_903632075.3. Lineage (NCBI taxonomy): Eukaryota > Metazoa > Mollusca > Cephalopoda > Sepiida > Sepiidae > Acanthosepion > Acanthosepion pharaonis. Next base: position 1,188,045 of record CAHIKZ030000076.1, read on the forward strand.
GGTGGGTATCTTTCTCTTTATTTTATAATTAATAATATTATAGTTTTTCGGGCTCGTCTTTTTTTTAAATTGCAGCTTAGTAACGTATTAACAAACATAGGGAATATATTTTTCGATATATTAGATAAGCACTTCCTTAATACGTCCGGATTACATAAACTATTTAACCGAAATACGGTCAAATTAAGTTATAGTATAGCATACAAGCAGTATGGGCAACATAATATAAAAAAAAATGAATAGCAGAAATTTAAAGCTACAAAATGACGTGAAAGGCGGGAATAGGACCTTATGCAATTGCAGGATAAAAAATAACTGCCCTTTAAATGGATTATGCCTGATATTTACTGATAAAGGCCCTACCACCCAGAGTCCGGGTGGACCTGGGAATAACATCAATTAAGTGGTGGTCCCACGCTCCTCAAAACTTCCAATCTTCTGATCAGAGCTCCTGCTGACGGACGCAGTTTATTGTCATACCCAGAACTCCGTTAAGTGAGGACCATCACGTGTAAAAATATAGAATGTATGGTTGTCAGCAAGAGGAACTGCCCAAGATACAAACTACGAATCGGAGTTGTCGACATCAAGCAAGACCGCAAATTTAAATATCTTGGAAGCGTTTTAAAAGAAGATAAAAAAAAAATGTGACACCGAAATCCGGAAGCGAACTACAATGGCGAAAGTTGTTTTTCTGAAAGCTAAGTACTGAGAAAGCTAATGGGTGTCTACAAAAAACAGTTGTTTCTATTTTTTTTGTAGACACTGCATTATGTTTACTTTAAAATATAATTAATTTTAAAAAAATTCATAATTATATATCTATTATTTGATCACAAATAAGAAAGTAAAATTGCATAATTAAATTCCAAAATTTTAAATCTTAATTTTAACAATATCGTACCAAGTATACTAATAAATATAATAAATATAGTATTTTAGTATTTTAGATCATCATACTTATTATAAAAGCCCAGGTTGTGTGTCTGTACGTTTATATATTGGGTCGGATTTCCTACATTTTTCAACCGATTTCAACAAAAACTTCACAGGACTACGTAAAATTACCTTGCGGTGGTTCTGACAGCGCCAAAAATTGGAAAAACACAATTGTTTTTGCACGAAATCAATTTGAAAACGCGATTAAGAGGCATCGCGAGAATGAAAGGGGGACAACTCCTATCGAGTTATACTTATTATAAAACCCAGGTTGTTTTTCTGTGTGTGTGTTCGTTTATATATGGGATCGGATTTCCTACATTTTTCAACCGATTTCAACAAAACTTCACTTTTTTTTGGCAGGTAGTGTTTCTTATTGTCTTGCACACTTTTTTCTTAATTTTTACATTAAGAATGCTTTAAAATTCCATTTACAAGACAATTGTTTATAATAAAATTCTATTCAATTGGTAGACTCATAACGATTGAAAACAATGTTTTTTGTGTTTGGGTTTGACCAATTCGTAAAACAAAAAAAAAAAAAAAAAAAACTAATTAAGACATGCGTGTCCGTCAACCTTAAACAATAACCTTTTGTCAATTTTATTTTTCAGTCTTTATGATGGTCGATACTTGATCTATTTCTTACTGTTGCATCCCCGGGCAACGCCGGGCTCTACTGCTAGTTATAAATAAAAATATAACTATATAAGATATGACAATCATATTTGAAGCCCCTTTTAAGACAATCCCGTGTAATTTATAAAAATAAAAAAATAAAAAAGTATGTCCTTAAAAAAATCCAGACACATCCTCATATAAGGAAGTCAATATCGACAGGCAGAAATTACAAAACCACGCCTAACCTTTAACTTTGTCATCTTAAATTAGATTGTATCCTGATTCGTCAGAAAAGGCAATAACCTTTTAAAATTTTGTAATACCTTCCCCTCTCCAACTTAAACCATATAATATTATTTAAAGTTAAAAAATAAGGAAATAATTGTTTTCAAAAGTTATTCAACATTGCTTGAGAATGGAACAATTCTTTAATTTTCAGTTTAATTTAAAGATTAGTTTTTAGTTCCGAAACATGGTAATTTCTGTGTCGCCATGAATACATATTTTCAAATAATATTATAATATTATGCTTTACTGTGTATTGAGCACTGGTTTTAAAAATAAATGCTAAAGAACTGTGGATTATAAATCTGACTGTTCTTTCTTTTTGTATATATATATATATATATATATATATATATATATATGCATATGTATATATAAATAAAAAGAAAGAGCAGTAAGATATATAATCCGGTGTTCTTATAGATATTTTTATTTTTACAAAATAGTGCTCAATGTAAATTTACAGAGCATTAATATTATAAATTAATGGATTTAAAATATGATTTCTTTCGCTACACAGTTCTAACCATGTTTCAAAAATGGAAGCTGAAAGCTTCGAATTTAATTTTGTAATTAAATTAAAGACATTAGTTCCATTTAACTTTTAAAATGGATTTCTCTGTATCCTTGGAAACGTAAATTATGATTTTTGCTGTGTCTTTAAAAGCCAGTAATTTTAAAAGTTACTCCAAAATTCGCTTGAGGATGAAATTACAAAATTAAATTCGTAGCTTTCAGCTTCCATTTTTGAAACATGGTTAGAACTGTGTAGCGAAAAAAAACATATTTTAAATCAATTAATATATATATATATATATATATATATATATATATATATATATATATATAATATTTTTTTGTTTAAAATATGATTCCTTCGCTACATAAGAGTTCTCATGTTTCAAAAAACGAGAGCCGAAATCTTCCAAATAATTATTAAAATTAAGTTGAATTGAGGTGTTTAGTCTCGTTTCATCTTCAAGCGAACTCTCTTCTTAAAAATAAAAACAAAAATACTAAGGAACTCCGGATTATGCACCCAACGTGTTCTTTTCTATTTTCTGCATACCTGCACTCATACATACATACATACATACACATATATATATATATATATATATATATATATATATATATATATATATATTAAAATTATATTTCATCTTGGCTGCGATGATCAAAATATAACTTTAAAGTACGCTATTTTTATAAAGCGTTTCCGGGTTCATTTAGTAGTATTGATTGATAGTAAACAGATTTCATTTGAAATAAATTTCGTTAATAGTGCCCAGGGAAATATGGCTCAGTCTTCCATGAACGCAGGTTTGGATACCGTTATTGCTACTAAGATCCTTTCCATGAAGATCAAATATCAAAATCCCCAAAGCAATTCATTAGAACGGCAATAATAATAATAATAAAAGAAAATATTATTTGATTTACATTTTACGTTCGGTTGAGTTTCGTGGATAAATCAAGATAAAAAGCCCAAGTTTTGTACACTGATAATAGTTAACTAGTCTAACATTGCTAACCACTGCCCCATATCGAGGCTCTTGGGTTAGGTTACATTGGTTTGGTTTTCAATATGTCTACCTTTTTGGGGTTATTTAATGTTGAACTTGATGCACCCAGTGAGGATCGAACCCACTACTCCTCAGTAATGATGAACTTGCCAACCTTTATTCAACACCCATACGACCCCCCACATACACACATAATGAAGACTGTTTTTGTAAAAATTCATTATGCCATCCTAAAAATTCAGGATATGAATCTAGTATACTCTAAACACTTAAAATAGCTTGGTGTATGGATCAGTTTTAGCAAACTTAATATAGGAGAAAAACAAATTGAACATTGAATAGGCTACGCCAGAGACATATACGCCCACTACCGCAAATTATTACAAAACCAAAACATTAAACTGAGTAACTCAAGTCACGTTCTAATCGAGACTGTATCAGACATGGCGTCAAACCCGTTCAGAAATATCTTAACTGTCAACTGTATACAGCCGCTTGGTTAGATCAGTGGTTATAAATGCCAATGAAGCCAGTAGGTCTTGGCAAAGACCACACTTCTTCGAACCTTGTGGACTGGCGCTACATAATCACAAAAAACAGAAAGAACATCACTTAAGGACTGCCAACAGTAGCAAAATCTAAAAAGGGTTATCATATGTAACTCGAATAGAAAATAATGACAACAATCAAGATTTTGATGTTCCACATTATTTCAAAAAATGATTAGGAAGGAGACCCCCAATCAATAGTGGATAACAGCTGCTGGATTCTTTGCTAAAAAATTGTTTTAAGAGAAAGATGTTATAAATTTCAGTCAAATGTTTCCTTATAAGGAAACGGCTAATATTGTCATTACCATTACCAAACTATATTACAGATCCACACTTAACCCTTCACTTATATTTACACTTTGCCATTTTAAATTAGACTTGTATCCTGATTCGTCAGAAAAGGCAATACCCTTTTAAAATTTCATTTATTTCCTCTCGCCATTGCTCAGTTGGGAAAACAGTGGGACTGACTCAAAATGTTTTTAACCTGTTCTATTTCGAGCTGAATAACTCAAAAAGTTTGGCAGAATTCTTGAATAAAGTATAAAATTATTTATTTTCTAATTATTTCAGTTCAGTTTTACGTCCCCACCATTTTTGAAGGGACACGTAGAAAAATGAAAGGTGTACCCCACCACCAAAAAAAAAAGAAAAAAAAAAAGAAGCTAAGCAAAGTATTAAGAAACAAGAAAAATTGCAATAAAACAAACAACATAGTGCTCAACTGCTATGCAATATCAATCATCCTATATGGCAGTGAATGCTGGACAATTTCCCCATAGATGTTGAAGGGACTGGAAACAACAGAGATGTGGTTCTACAGAAGGATAATGAGGATGGACAGACCATATAAACAACGAAGCAAAATGGAAACAAGAAGAACACTTATGAATCAGAAAGAGACAGTTGAAATTTCTGGGATATATAATGAGGAAAAAAGGTTTAGAGAATTTGACACTCACAAAAGACATAAAGAGAAGAGAGAAAACAGCAATCTAGCTTACAAGCTTGTAAAAATGGATGGCGGAACATGGTGAGGGAAGGAAGTTGTGGAGTGTTAGTGTCAGCCATGTTCTAAAGGGACACGGTATATAAAAGATTAAACTTTGAAATGGTGATTTTTTAAGCGTAGCTTATATGTGGCACAAGACTAAAAGAACATGGAGAGGGGGGGAAGTTGTGGAGAGTCATGTTCCCTCATTGTGGAGTGTTAGTGTCAGCCATGTTCTAAAGGGACACGATATATAAAAGATGGAGCTTTTAAATGGTGATTTTATAAGCCCAGCTTAGATGTGGCATAAGACTGAAAGTATGAAGCACCCAGTGAGGTTTACACTCACTACACATTTGTAATTGTTCTCTGGAGGCAATCTTGTTAACCATTACACCACGTCGAGGTATCCAGATGAAATTTTAAATGAGTTGCTTGTAAAAAAAAAGAATGATCGTGTTAAATGAAATTGATTGTACCGTACGGATAAATTTTCGCTTCTCTGTTAATATGAAATGTTTCCCAAAATTTTCAAGAAATCTGAACATGAAGAAAAAAAAAAAAAAAAAATACTTACTCTGAAACTTTTTTCTTCAGTGTTCTTCGAAGTTGTTTCCTTGAGTCTGTAGCATCGACCTCCGGAAAAGTGGCGGGAAAAGTTCGCGAGCAGCAGATACGTTAAAAATGCGCGGACCCCTATAAAAAAAAAAACAATTGACTGAAGCAGAAGATAATCAGTAACAATCACAATAAGCAATATGAAGTTATAACCGCTGATCATATATTTCCGGAGAGATTAAACTGTGCAAATGCAATATGAACACTGCTAGGAGCAATGACATTAACAGTATTAATAGAGGCTATGGTTCATGCGTAAATTCAGGGTGGAGTCCCAAATCCCCGCCCACTACACGGCAAAGCATAATCAATTTCTTATCAATATCTACATTATATATACAGTGAGGTGAAACAAGTATTTGGATAGTAAAAAAATGAATTTAGAATCATATATTGAAAGAGAAGCATCGTCTGAAGCTCACAATATATTCGTAAAACAATTATAAATGCAAATAAACATCAAAAATAAATTATTTGACACGTATATATATTTTATATACAAATTATTAAAACAGGTAGCGAAAAAAGTATTTGGGCAGTTCCGAAATTATGTTTAAAATTAATGCTTTGAGTATATTTCATACTCGAATGTGTCAGAATTTTATGGAATAGTCTAGAACGTGCATTACTTAAAGGTGTTAGCTAATTGCTTTCACCTCTGTATGGATATATATATATATATATATATATATATATATATATATATATATATATATATATTTATATATATATATATATATATATATTTATATATATATATATTTATTTATATATATATATATATATTTTATATATATATATATTTATATATATATATATATATATATATATATATATATATATATATATTTATATATATTATATATATATATATATATATATATTTATTTATATATATATTTATATAGATATATTTATATTTATATATATATATATATATATATATATATATATATATATATATATATATATATAAAAAAGGCTTAAACACTAATATTCCATCGTCATAATTTATTCCATTGGAATCGTAAGTACGATCCAATTCATCAGGCCTACAAATTCAAAAGAAAACAGAAAAAAAACAACTCCGGGATTATTATATATATATATATATATATATATATATATATATATATATATATATATATATATTAAGAAATGGACAAGGTCCGACAATTAAACAACGTTAAACATAATAAAATGTCTTTAATAAATATATATATATATATATATATACACCTGCCATGGCATTGATCACCAACTCTACGCTCCATAAATTTTTCTATTGAGACCGAACATTGCACAAACAAGCCTGGGTCCGTCCCTTGCTTTTGACTAACAAAGTCTACCAATAAAAGAAAACAAACAGTAAATTTTATGAAATTGATTCTTTTAGTATGTTTTAGGTGACGCTTTAAAATATTGGAAGATAAATTCGCTCTCTCTCTCTCTCTCTCTCTCTCTCTCTCTCTCTCTATCTATCTATATATATATATATATATCTTGTGAAATGGATTAAATCTGACAATTATTTATGTTCTGTTTATACGTTATTTTTAATTGATACAGTTCATTGAAGTAAATGCCCCGTTTTTTTAAAACAGTATTAATTATATTTACCGGCCTGAATGTTCGAGAAATTTCGTAGAAAATATGCGTTCTCCTACAGGAATCCACCCTGTCTTCTATACGGAACCATCAATTGATCTGACGTGCTATACCACTGAGCTACAGAGAAAGCATCTGGTTAGCAAAATCCAAATTACTGCTTAGGACACAGGTTTTATTCGATATATATATATATATATATATATATATATATATATATATATATATATATATATATATATATATATATATATGTATATATATATGCCGTATGTAACAGAAAAATTGTCCAAATGGTGCGACAACATAACTGTCCATCCCACAACATGTTTAATATCTAAAAAACACTAAACTAAATTAATTTTTTCCGGGGTTTCAGATAAGACGTTTAGCCATCTTGACACCATTTGTCGTAAGAATCACTGTAAAACCTTTTCAGTTATTCAGCTTGAAAGAGAACAGGTTAAAAACATTTTGTGTCAGCCCCAGTGTCATTCTAACTGTGCAATGGCGAAAGGAAATAAATGATTCAGGCCTTCAGTAATCGTATAAACATTCAGACGCTGGCTTCCATCGTCAAAGTCCATTCGAGAACCCCCAAGAGAACGGTGAAAAAGTTTAAAAAAGAGGGAACAGTAGGGAGAAAAACTAGATTATGAGGTCACAACAGCAAGAGGAGGCATCATCTCAACTTAAAGCTAAAGAGCTCAATTAGAAAAGATCCAACTAAATCCATAAGATGTTTGGCACTTGAGAATGGAATTTCAGCTATAGCACTCCAAAGAGCAATGAAAAAACAAAGAGATTTGAGATTTAAATCATACGTGAAACCTCAAGGCCCTCACCCTGCACCTTGTTACTACAGGACAGAAAATTAGAAGGTTAGAGAGGGAGAAGATCATCTTGAATAAGTTGGAAATTGATCCTGGAATAATATATATATATATATATATATATATTGTAACTTTATTTCAATTCTTCATGAGCTTCCGATCCTTAGCTATGATTAATTAATGATGAACATGTCATTTTCGTTCATGGTCGATTTCATGACGACTTTTTTTTATTAATTTTGGAGAGTAATTTTATATACTTATTGCTCAAAGTAGAGTCCAGCAGCGTTATAAAAACCTCGGAGAATTCCAGTAACATATCTTTAATCATTTCTAAGATAAAACGGTTCAAAGCTTAATCTAACAATTGGACAATTTTGCTGTTACCCTCGGTATATATCAGCTAAGTGACAAGTGCACCTCGTGGCGGTGTAGTGGCTAGTAAGCTTGTCTTGGCTAAATCAATTACGACTGAATAGTGAGTTCGATCCTCATTGGGTGCCCCATACTTTCGGCCTTGTGCCACAGCTCTGCTTAGAAAATCACTATCAGCTATGTGACGAATTTTATTTTTGTATTAATCCCCCCCACACACACACACACACACACACACACACACACACACACACACACACACACACACACACACACACATATATATATATATATATATTCAAACGCTTTATAAATATAGCATGCCTTAAAATTATATTTGATCTCGTTGTCTGCGATGATCAAAATATAAATTTAAGATATGCTATTTTTATAAAGCGTTTCCGGGTTCATTTAGTAGTATTGATTGATAGTAAACAGATTTTATTTGAAATAAATTTCGTTAATAGTGCCCAGGGAAATATGGCTCAGTCTTCCATGAACGCAGGATTGGATACCGTTATTGCTACTAAGATCCTGTCCATGAAGATCAAATATCAAAATCCCCAAAGCAATTCATTAAAACGGCTTTAATAATAATAATAATAATAATAATAATAATAGTAATAATAATAATAAAAGAAAATATTATTTGATTTACATTTTACGTTCGGTTGAGTTTCGTGGATAAATCAAGATAAAAAGCCCAAATTTTGTACACTGATAATAGTTAAGTAGTCTAACATTGCTAACCACTGCCCCATGTCGAGGCTATTGGGTTAGGTTATATTGGTTTGGTTTTCAATATGTCTACCTTTTTGGGGTTATTTGATGTTGAACTTGATGCACTCACTGAGGATCGAACTCACTACTCATCAGTAATGATGAACATTTATTCAACACCCACGCAGGCCCCCACACACGCACACACATACACAAGCACACACGCACGCACACACACATAATGAAAACTGTTTTTGTAAAAATTTATTATTCATTTTTTTTTTAATTTTTTACCTGGGCCTTATTTCTTTTTAACTATAAACGTTATTTTTAACGGATGATGGAAACGACATATGTAGTAATATGTAAAAGACTGCCTAATTAGTATAGTTCAAGCCTATATAAGTGTCCAAGCAGTAAGGGCAGACTATCTCTCGGTATACAAGATAAAATACGACAAAATTCCGCTTCATAACAAGATACAGGTTCAAAGCCTGTCGGAAGCATATTCGTACTCTAGTAGGACTTAATATATCCCGGTTATTAATTTCATTGTTTAAAAATACCCCCCCCACAAAAAGAACATGTATAGCAACTCAAAAACATGTACGCACAAAAAAAAAAAAAAAGAACGTTTATAGTAATAAAGATATAATGTCGGATAAAGATAATGCATTCAAATACTACTTTGAAAACAGTAAGAGAATTAATTCAAAACAAACTATTCAGCCACTATCACAACAATCAATTTATATGTATACATTGAAATGCTCAGTAATTGCCTCATGTCACCGATCGAAAATTGCTTTGGTGACGGTGAATTCATGTTTCAGGACGATTAATAGAAATACATAGGTTCGTCATTTACATTATTCGGATTGTTACACTCATTTTCATTGCCATATTCACAACGTCTCGGCCGTTGTACGCTCTTCTTCAGGTGATTAGAATTTCGAACCGAGCCCTTTATTTCGTCCAACGGGGTAGATTGTTCTAGTTCCATGTGCCATGCCTCTTTCGGATGTCTCAGTTATTTCCCTTTACCTCTTCTCTCTAGATTTTTGGTTCACCACTGCTGTGGCCTGATATTGAACTGACAACTCTTTGGGTCATGTCACTGGATCTAACCAACGCCCTTATCCACCGGGCCATGTATCCTCGAGGAAACGTTGTGAATATGGCATTGAAGATGAGGATAACAGTCCGAATAATGAAAATAATGCAAATAATCCTAATACCTAATCTCAGAGATATAGACATATATAGGTTCGCCTATCGCCAGGTTTATACTCTTCCTTAGTCCTAAGAAAAGGATCAGCGGATTATACCTTATTTCCTGTTTAGGATTGGGTTTCCGGTTCCTTCCAAAGTCTACTTCAACTCTATACTTCTAACCTCTCCGCCTGAACTCTGAAATTTTACTTACTATTATTTCTATTTATTTTCTTCTCAATAGGATTACATAGGTTTGCCTATGGCCCAGTTTCACATTCCTCCACGGTCATTTGAACAGGAGTAGCGGTTTATCTCTTGTTTCCTGTTTAGGACTGTGTTTCCGACCCCTTCTAAAATCTATTTAAACTTTTTTCCTTCTAACGTCTCCGCCTAAACTTTGAAAATTTATTTACTATTTATTTATTTATTTTTTCTCAAAGGAGGTAGATAGGTTTGCCTATCGCCCGGTTCACACTCTTCTCCGGTCTTTTGAACAAGAGTAGAGGTTTTTCTCGTGTTTTCTCTTTAGGATTGGGTTTGCCGTTCCTTCTAAAATCTTTTTCATTCTCTTTTACTCACTGTAGCCCCTTAGATCTTAATGGCATTATCGCCTTGCTTGGGGTTAATTGACTTTTAAAAAATATAAGAAATGATTCTGCTTTTTAAAAAGCAAAATTCTTTATAATCTGTCACTCAAAAAAACAAAAAACAAAGAACAAAAAAAACCCAAAACAAACAAACAACGAACAGATCTTCAAGAACTTAAAACAATTCCCTGCATTTAGCTAGAAATATTCATCAACTTTGAAGAGGCCTATAATTTTAGTGACAACAATCTTCTTTCATGTCCCGTGTCCTATCAGGATATAGGCGATGATGGCCCTCCACCTCTTCCTCCCCATGTAGCTCTTAATAAGCTTTGACTTTCTGCTATTTCTCCCAGACCCTGTTCTGTCACCCACTTGCTTAACTCCACCAAGTATGTCCCTCTTTCCCTTTATCCGCCCTGTGAGTATCAGATTTCCAAGCCCTCTTTTCTCATTACGTGTCTCCGAAGCTTCAGCTGACTCTTCCTGATAGTAACTATGAGTTCCCCCTTTGTTTTCATCCTCTCCAAAACCTCGTCGTTGCTCACATGTATCCTTAGGACAACACCTCTATTGCTTCGAGTTTCCTGTTCATCTTTGAGAAGGCCATCCAACATTCGCTGCCGTAAAGAAGGACAGATATCACGTAGTATTTGAGCACTCTTTTCTTTGTTACCAACGAAACCCTCCCGTTTCGTAATACTCGAAAGCCTAGCTTTTGGAATGCGTCTTTGGCCATCCCAATACTTCTTACACGTCCCAAACTCACAACCCCCTGCATCTTAAAGGTGTTGTCGCCTTGATGTGGGTGAATTTATTCAAAAATGAAAAAAAATATTATTCATCATATCACAGAGCAAAAAAGATTCAAACTTTTTTCAAATAAACGTATCTAAAATTAATGACATGTCCAACGAACAGTACAGATCTAAATCCATTTGAAAATTTATGATGGGAAATTAAAAAATAAAAAGAAGAAAACATGATCCATGAAAAGGCTCCATACACCAAAGATGATCTATAATTCGCCATTCGGAGCAACTTTGATAAATATTGGTTGTAAATTCTTGAAATCCTGAAAGAATTAAAACTGAACCAAAAGCTTGAAGGAGGAAACTGAATATTAATTTTATTTTTGTCGATAAATTCCATAAATCTTTCCTCAATATTGGGTTATTCCATAATATTTTCCTCTGTATGAAAAAAGTTATACCCTTAATTCAAATAATTTAATCTAGTTTATTTAAGGTATATTTTTTTATTGAGGTCAGAAGCGATTAAATAAAATTGTTTTAACACTTATCTGTGATTATTTACTGTTAAATAATAAAAAACAAAAACAATGTTAACATCCTGTAAGTGCGCTAATTCCACAATTTATATATATATATATATATATATATATATATATATATATATATATATATATGTTATTTATTTAGGATCTTAAAACAAAACGTGTTAAAAATCACTACACAATTATAATTATGTTTCAACACTACAAATGTGCCTCCTCGGGCGATTTTAAAGTACTGGCGAATGAACGATTATTTTCTAATAAAAGAAAATAATCTAATAAGAAAATAATCATTCACTTGCCAGTAATTTAAAATCGCCTGAGGAGGCACATTTGTAGTGTTGAAACATAACTGTAATTGTATAGCGATTTTTATGTTTTTGTTTTAATATTCTAAAATAAATAATATTTAGCTCTACTTTGTATTGAGTGCTCTTTTAAATTAAATATTACGGACAGTGGAATTATATTTCATTTGTTCTTATTTTACCTGGATATATATATATATATATATATATATATATATATATATATGTGTGTGTGTGTGTGTGTGTGTGTGTGTGTGTGTGTGTGTGAAAAGTGTATATAAATATAAATAAATATATATATGTATAATTATTTATATATTATATGCGCGGTACTTATTAGAAAGCGTTCAATATCAGAGATAGAGCTAACATATTTGGTTGGATAGATGTGAGTAAAAAATAACAGGAAAATTTATCTATCGCATCCCACCATAGTAAATTTGTTCCTACACTTTGTTCAAAAACAAGCTTTGCTACAAAATCACTGATTGGTCCATTTTCCGTCCAATCGATTATTTTTCATGTATATTCAAACATATATTCCAGCGTCTCTACTGGGAGCCACCCTAGGTAGTATAAATATTGGATGTAAATATTGGATGACTAAACCAGTTAGTAGTAGTTCCAGAACCACAGTCGAGTGTACTCAGAGACAATAGATCTCATCTACTCGCTCGTGTATTTCATCCTACGCACTCCGGACGTACATACACAATACAGAACTTTATTTGATACACCACCAGTTCTCAGTGGACACACCAAGTTAAATCAACTTTGTAAGTTGCAACTACTGAACAATTTTCTGAAAGAAATATTCTATTTTCAACACGGAACTCTGAACATTTTACTCAGACAAATCTTCTTTAAGACATTTCCTTACAGTCAAGGGGAAGCTATTTTTTCTCACTTTTTCACTAATATTGCAACTACTTTGTATTATTGTTGAATTTAATATACATATTTCTTCGTTAAACAAAATTGGTTCTCATTGTTCTTTTTCCTTGATGTTTTAAGTATTATGTATGAATGTTTATTACCTTCTCAACACGCAGCCACATTTATCTATTTAACCCATTCAACATTGGTGACCACAACACTGAAGAAGCAATACATTCTACAATTGGTCAACCCGACGTTCTAATCAACATTCTACTCTCGCCTCCAGTCTAGTATTGCGCTCAAATTCATACAGTCTAGGTACTATAGTGTAGAGCTCACCTGCAAAAATTATCATGGAAGTATTTATAAAAATGGCACAGAGAGGCAACCTTACGGCGGTGGGCAAAGGACTGAAGACGAGATGCCAGATCAGAACCAATAATATTGCTGATTCTTTGGATATTTTCAAGGAGCTCCAGGAAAATAGCAGGGGCACCGGACCATATATGGTAGCTATTCTAAGCATGAACGAATGGTAGATTTATGGATATGCAAGATAAATTCATTTAAACTTTAGTGAAAGTACTCTATTATCACAATATAGATATACAAGTTACAATGAAGGCAATTGACAAAGCACTGCGATTAAGCGTTTTATGAATTTTTTTTGCATTATTCCAAGTAATTTCTTTTCTGGCATTACATTTTTGTAAAAGAAAATTAAATTTTGGCATTAAATGACCCACCAGATGTTGATATACCACTAAACAAATAATCTTCAGGACGTCGGCGATCATGGCTTTTCAACAGTTTCCTAGAGAACATAACTAATTCGCACAATTAAAGGGAGATTACTTAATTTGTAAGACACTGATTATTTCCCCTTGTCTTCCTTTTTTTTTACTACTATCAACATGTTTTTATTAAACTATTATTTTGAAATTAGTAAAATCTATTTTCAAAAAGTATAGTTATAGTAAAAAAAATAAATTAAAAATTCGATGTTCGTATAATTAACGCGAATTAGTTTCTGTCTCGCCAATGGAGATTTATTCTAAATAAAATCTATTTTTCTGTTGATGCTGTCTGATCAGCGAAACATGAAGATAACTGTTTTCCAAATAATATATTTATCATCAAAACTAATATAAATAAAAATACTATTTTTCTGAGTTAAAATATTACGTATTCAAAATTAAAATATTAATTTTTTCAGTGAATTTTGCTTACCAAAAAACTGAATTCATTGCCCCCACCACAACTCGTACATTATGACTTTCCCTTCTCTTCTTGTCCATATTCTGTCTAAGATATTCAATAACAATAAATAAATAAATAAATAAATAAAATAAAATAAAAAAAATAAAAATAAAAAGATAAAAAATTAATAAGAAATAATTAGTCAATTAGTCAATGGTAAGTAAAAAAATAAGATGAAACAAACAACGTATTCAAATATAAACTTTATTTGGCAACACCCAAGGCATTTATCGATTTGATAAGATTATCGAAGTTCGGTCATATACACAAAGGTCAAAGAGAAATAGTTGTGTAACTCTTCCCCCCGCAGCCTGGTTTACATTAATTAATCGATTATAAAGATAACAGTTTTCGAATTATTACCTCGAAAATTCGCACGTTTACCTTTTTTGCATATTGCAGTTTTTTTTGTTTTTTTTTGTTTTTTCCTGATTGAATCATGAAAAGCTTCGTCAGACTTATTCCCAAGTTTCTATGAAAGATAAACAAAAATTCCAGCTATCATTTCTTTTCTGGCTTTTATTGCGTAGTAAGATGCCTTACCTTGTCTATAGAAAATTGAAAGAAAGAAAGAAAGAAAGAAAGAAAGAAAGAAAGAAAGAAAGAAAGAAAGAAAGAAAACGAAAGGAGTGGAAAGAAAGAAAGGAGTAGAAAGAAAGAAAGGAGTAGAAAGAAAGAAAGAAAGAAAGAAAACGAAAGGAGTGGAAAGAAAGAAAGAAGTAGAAAGAAAGAAAGAAAGAAAGAAAGAAAGAAAGAAAGAAAGAAAGAAAGAAAACGAAAGAAGTGGAAAGAAAGAAAAAGAAAGAAAGAATGAGAAAATGGATGAAAAAGAAAGAAAGAAATTGTGAAAAGAGCTAAAAAGAAAGGAGTGGTAAGAAAGTAATAAATAAATAAATAAATAAATAAATAAATAAAGAAAGAAAGAAAGAAAGAAAGAAAGGAAGAAAAGAAGAAAGAAATAAAGAGGGGAAGAAATAGTAGATAAGAAAGAGAAAGAAGTCATAAAAAAGGAAAAATAGCAAAAAAGGAAGAGTAAGTAAAAAAGAAAAAGATTGTAAATAAAAACTATATAGTAAAGAAAGAAAGAAAGAAAGAAAGAAGAAAGAAAGAAAGAAAGAAAGAAAACGAAAGGAGTGGAAAGAAAGAAAGGAGTAGAAAGAAAGAAAGAAAGAAAGAAAGAAAGAAAGAAAGAAAGAAAGAAAGAAAGAAAGAAAACGAAAGAAGTGGAAAGAAAGAAAGAAAAAAAGAAAGAAAGAAAGAAAGAAAGAAAGAAAACGAAAGGAGTGGAAAGAAAGAAAGAAAGAAAGAAAGAAATAAGAAAGAGAAAATGGATGAAAAAGAAAGAAAGAAATTTTGAAAAGAGATAAAAAGAAAGCAGTGGTAAGAAAGTAATAAATAAATAAATAAATAAATAAATAAAGAATGAAAGAAAGAAAGAGGGGAAGAAATAGTAGATAAGATAGAGAAGAAGTCATAAAAAAGGAAAAATAGTAAAAATGGAAGAGTAAAAAAAGAAAAAATATTGTAAATAAAAACTATATAGTAAAGAAAGAAAGAAAGAAAGAAAGAAATAAAGAGAAAGAAAATGAGAGAAAGAATGCTGAGGTAGAAAAAGAAGAAAAAAGAAAATTGTGAAAAGAGAGAAAAAGAAAGAAGTAGTAATAATGAAAGAAAGAAAGTGAGAGAGGGAAAAAGTAGATAAAAAGAGAAAGAGGTCATAAAGAAAAATGGAAAAGTAGTAAAGAAGGAAAGAAAAAAGAAAGATAAAAAGAAAAAGGAAAGAAAGGATGAAGTAAAGAAAGAAACAGAGAGAAAGTAGTGGCAGGAAGGAAGACAACGAGAAAGAAATTGTAAAAAGTAAAAACGAAAGAGTGAATAAAATAATGATTAGTAAAGAAAGAATGCTGTGTGTAGAAAAAGAAAAAAGAAAGAAAGAAAGAAAACGAAAGGAGTGGAAAGAAAGAAAGAAAGAAAGAAAGAAAGAAAGAAAGAGAAAGAAAGAAAGAGAAAGAAAAAGAGAGAAAGAATGTTGAGGTAGAAAAAGAAGAAAAAAGAAAATTGTGAAAAGAGAGAAAAATAAAGAAGTGGTAAGAAAAAGAAAGAAAGAAAGAAAGAAAGAAAGAAAGCAAGCAAGAAAGAAAAAGAATGAAACAAAGAATGGAAGAAAGAAGTACAAAACGTAGAAAGCGATACAGAAAGGAAGAAAGAAAAATTATTAAGCGGGAGAAAATGAAGTCGAAAGAAACTGTAAAACGAATTCTAAAAATTGCAAAAAAGAAAGGGGCAAAATAAATAAAGAAATAAAGTGAGAAAGAAGTAGAAAAAAAAAGAAGAAAGCGAGAACGAAAGAAAGGAGTGGAAAGAAAGAAAGAAAAAAGAAAGAAAGGAGAAAAGAATGAAAAAGAAAGAAAGAAAGAATAAGAAAGTGAAGTAAAAGAGAACGGAAGAAAAGTGAAAGAAATGGTAAGAAAGAAAAAAGAAAGAAAGAACTGGCAAAAAAAAGAAAAAAGAAAGAAAAGAACGAAAGAGGAAGTTGCCTTGGAAACAGCGAGAAATTCTATACTGAATTTTGAACACATTTCAAAAAGCCGCGTATGACCTGAATTTTTTGGTAGAGAGTAATTCTTACCTCATATCATTCTCACCATTTTAATTTCATCATAAAACGGTTATTTAGTAATATATATATATATATATATATATATATATATATATATATATATATATATATATATATATATATATCAGGTAAACATTCCAATCATAGGTAAGTGCTGTATCCAACGTGGGAGGGGGGAACAGAAAATATTCTTTCACATCAATCTATTTGTTTCTGATTGTATTGGGTTTTCTATTTCAAGGAAGATGATTCTTGACTGTTCTAAATCTAGTGGCTGGGAATCGTTTTTTCTTACCACTTCTTTTCAATTGAGCTGTGATCGTTTTAGTTGTGGATCTTCTGGCAGTCCAGCCGCCCATTGTAGCATTTATAATTCGAAGATCTGGGAGAGTGCCTTATCGGAGGCTCCACTTGTCTGATAAATTACTCTCGACTCGATTTGAAAAGTGTTTCTCCTCTCCCGCCTCCCCAAAATAAGATATTAGTAAAAGTTATGGATAAAGCGATTAATACGCGACATTTTCCCGCCCGAGTCCATCCTTCAAATCTATAAATCAACCACTCGCCCTTGTATGGAATACTGCTGCTACATAAGGTCTGGAACCCCCGCTGTTCGTTTTAAGGTCCTCGACAAAATCCAGAGACGGATATGCAATGTAATTAGCCCTGATCCGGCATCTCGTCTACAGTTGCTCTCTCACAGACGTGCCGTGGCTTCACTCTGTCTTTTCTACAAATAATTTCACGGTAACTGCACCGACGAGCTACTTTTGCTAGTTCCCAAACTGCATGAATTTAAATGTGCTATTAGGTTGGCATCCCAGTCCCACGCTTTCACTGCCGGTTAAATGTAGCCGTCTCTTTTAAACCAATAGCTGTCTGTGGAACTTCCTTCCTCTTACTGGCTTCCCTGATAGCTATAATCTTCAACTATTCCAATGCAATGTCAATCGGTATCTCCAGATGCCTTGATCTATTTTCTTGTCCTTTTCTTCATCCTTTCCACTATCACGCCTCTTTACTCTTGCTCCCACTCTTTGTAACACCTTACGTGCTAGTGGCACTCTCGCCTTGCTTGTGGTGAAATGCTTAAAAAAAGAATATATATATATATATATATATATATATATATATATATATATATATATATATATAATAAATAAATATATATATATATATATATATATAAATAAATATAAATATATATATATATATATGAAGAAATATAGTCTTAAGATGTGCTATATTTATGGGATAAAGTGCTCAATATCAGAGATAGAGCGTGTGTAAATACAAAAGTGAACATAGAAGTCAACACTCAGAGGCGACAGTCTGTTTCATGCTAGAGGCAATCGTGGCCTGACGATTGCATATAGCATATAAACAGACTGACGATTGCATCTAGCATTATATCGCTTTGCAATCTTCATAGTTTATCTTATCTTTCCCAGTTAACCATAACAATATTTTTGAGCGTTCTTAAAGTAAGAACATTTGAAAACCTAACGATATATATTTTTTTACTTTTGTTTATAAATAAGTGTTGTAAAATAAAATCTTTACATTTATCTTTATAAAGTCCACTCGCGAACTGGAAGAAACGCGTTGGTAAAGAAAATATTTCCTTTTGTTTCTGTCTCTTTTTAATATTTTATTTATATATTTCTCAGAATATATATATATATATATATATATATATATATATATATATATATATATATATATATATCATGTTTATATCTGAATACAACAACAAAAATAATAATAATAATGCTAGATCAGCTGCTAAGAAAGTAGGTTCACATATGTCCTCAGAGATATTTTTTCTCCAGAATTTATCTTACATATCCAAAGTCTACCATTCGCCCATGCTTAGTGTATTGCTGCCTCATATGGTTCGGTACTCCTACTATTTATCTAGAGCACGATGATAAAATCCAAAGAAGAATCTGCAATATTATTGGTCCTGATCTGGCGTCTTGGCTTCAGTCACTTTCCCACCGCCGTAATGTTGCCGCTGTGCCTTTTCTATAAATACTTTCATGGTAATTGGTTGCATGAATTCTTCGCTATGGTATGGTAAATACACATTGGGGCTAGATTTTAAATTGTTTTTTTTTAATTCCCCTCCTTCCACAGTCAATGAATTGTGCGTATGGGGACTAGTTTGCACTTCATGGAGTTTCTAATGTATTATGGTGGATGAAGTAAGAATGGTAAGTAAGAATGTGTTGTTTTGGTGTAAGGAATATTGTTCTATGTTTGGGTCAGTGTTTGTGGCTAGCTAAGTTTAACATCAAGACAGAAGGAGTCTGTCCCTTTCCCCATTCCTGTTTTTTGTTCTTGTGTTACATTTTGTATATATTACAAATAAATAATGCTCTTCGCTATGGTACCTAGATTTAAGCGCATTATTAGACTGGCATTGAGATCTCATCAATTTATAGTTAAGCTGGCTAGATGCAACCGTAAATCCTATGCTCACAGTTTCTTTTACCACACTTCTCACTTATGGAACTTGTGGAGCAGCATATCAGTATTAACAAGTTAATCAAAGTTGAAAATCTAAATATTTTTCACGCAATTTTTATTTTATTTTATTTATTTATTTTATTTATTTTTATTTAATTTAATTTATTTTTATTTTGTTTTATTTATTTTTTGAGATAATAATGTTTTAGGGATACAAGTCTTACTATTTAACCCATAGCTGAAGGGAGAAGAGGTGGATTCATACCTTTCCCAAGGGTATTTGCGCGTAAGTGAATATAACGAATCCAACAATATTAGATCTCGACTCTCCAATTAATAATTCCGCGTCATTTTCCTGGTATCCCCAAGCGGTCAACCCCTAGTTATTGACGTTGCTTAGCTTCGGTGACCGTACGGGAACCCGGGCTTCAACGTGATGTGACTGTAAGCCGATCTTGAAAGACGATCCGAGTGTGCAGTGCTGTTGTCTGGAAACCATACCAAGCTAAATGACTCAAGCTTTACGAGTAAATGATATTGTTTGGAAGCCGTCAATGGTTGTGACCGAGCGTTTGAGCATACCGACCCTGTTCAAAGTCTTGATCTCGCTAGATTATATGCTCTCTCTCAGCAAGTATAACTAACGTCGTTCCGCATAGTTACAGTATAAAGCACGCGTATAATGTGTACCTAAGCGGGTGTCTACAGAGATTAGTTGTCTATCTTACAAAATAATGACACAATCATGATTTCACACTAGTTCGAATAAAAAGTTAAGAAGGAAACCCCTATCAATACCAGAAACAGATACGTGAGAAACATATTTTCCTGAAACATTGTTTTACGAGAAAGAATTTATAAATTCCAACCGATAATAGTACAAGCTGGTAGGTCAATGAATGCCGAATGTTTCCCTATAATGAAAAGGCTAATTTTACTATTATCAATACCAAACTAGTAAAATTGGCAGAATTCTTGAATTCAGTATAAAATAACTTATTTACTAACTTTTTTTGGTTTAATTTTACGTTTTTTGCCTCTATCTTTTGTGTCTTGCGTTCCTTTGGCTTTGGGAAACTATTTTCCTGAAAATTCTTTATAACTTTCAAGTGGCAGTAGAACTGGCTTCTCGGTCAATGAAAGTCGTGTGTTTTCTTATAAGGAAACAGCTAATATTACCATTACTTATTCCATTCATACCTTCGGTGTTTGTGACGCAACCAGATTTGTGGCCAAAGGAAGTGCGTCTTATACACGGGAAAATACTGTAGACTTTATCATTCCAACATTTTTGCATAAAAATGACTTTGAGAGTGAAGCTACGGATCTTGGTGTAGACCACATTATTTCGAACCTTAAGGATTGGCGCTTCAGAATCACAAACAAAGAACTGCATCAAATGACATCTGCATCACTTGAGGCCTTTCAATAGCAGCAACAACTAAAATGGATATGACATGTAACTCGAGGAAAAAATAATGACATAATCAAGATCTTGATTTCCACACTACTTCAAACAAAAGGTTAGGAAAGAAACTCCCATCAATACTGGAAAGAGTCATAAAAGTTAGTGGACTTGAGAAACCAATTTCCCTAGAAAGACTTTATAAACCGACATTAGTACTAGCTGCTTCCTCAATGAATGCCGAATTTTTCCTTATAAGGAAACGGCTAATATTAACAATCCCATTACTATTAACAAACTCGTAGTTTGGGTTAAATTGTTTGAAGAGAAATATTTTAAGAAATTTCAACCAACAGCAGTACGAGCTCCACGATCAATAAATGTGGAATATTTCCTTATAAAGAAACGGCTAATATTACCATTGCAATTAAATATGAGGAGAACAGATACTACACTTAGATCACATCCCGATGTCCAGGGAATGAAGAAAAGCGTAACTCGTGTAGCTCTGACTGCTTGGTCAATGAATGCCGAATGTTTCCTTATAAGGAAATGGCTAATATTACCATTGCAATTAGAGATGAGGAGAACAGATACTACACGTTGATCATATCCCGATGTCCAGGGAGTGAAGAAAAGCGTAACTCGTGTAGCTCTGGCTGCTTGGTCAATGAATGCCGAATGTTTCCCTATAATAAAACGGCTAATATTACCATTGCAAGTAATGATGAGGAGAACAGATACTACATTTTGATCTCCGCCCGATGTCCAGGAAGTGAAGAAAGCTTAACTTTTCGAGTAGTACTGGCTGAATGCCAAGTATTTCCTTATAAGCAAACGACGAATATAACCGTTGCCATTGACATTTATACATTTGGCTTATAGGACGCAACCAGATTATGATGTCAGATTTGGGGTAAAAAGTGCGTCTTATACACAAAAAAATAAGTTAGTCATTACCAGAGAGGCATATAGCGAAAGGAGCGGACACTCATAGAATGTCAATGAAAGTGTAAATTGGCATTTGTTTACTTTACGACAGTCGTTATTTTTTTTTCTTTCATCATTGATCATTTTATTTCATTTAATTGCTGTTCTGTTTCGGAACCCTATATTTCTATCGATTTCGACGTATGGAAGTGGATTTACTTTCCGCGCCATCTTAGGCGGTAGATCCATTTTACACGGGCAGTTTCCGCCTTTTGACAGTATTTATTTTCTTTTCGTGTATTCCAGTGATCTGGGATGAAGAGGATTTTGTTTTATTTTTGTCCCTCACCTGAAGAACCCGACAGTGCAAAACACACACACACACACACACACACACACACACACACATATATATATATATATATATATATATATATATCCGAATGTAATGTGAACAAAAATAATACAGTGTAACCCGGATATAAGAGACCCGGATATAAGATAAACCCGGATATAAGAGAGATTTACTCTGGTCCCAAATTAGAGCCTATACTTACCTAAACAAAATAGACCAAACCCGGATATAAGAGAATCCCGGATATAAGAGAAACCCGGATATAAGAGACTTCTTCTCCGGTCCCGACATCTCTCTTATATCCGGGTTACACTGTATATGGAAAAAATAGAACAGGCATCTTTATGCTTATATGTCTCCTCTTGAAATGTACCTAATTTTTCCAAACAATATCTGTGTGTGTGCGCACGCGCGTGTCTCTCTCTGTGCATATACAAGGAAATGGCATTAAAAAACGAAAAACTTTTACTTAACTGCTATGTATCATTTAACTATCTATAAGGCAGTGAATGCTGGAATTATAAGTGACGAAACTTGAATGTGCCGAGATGTGGTATTAGGGCTGTAACACGTACTCAACAACAAAGAATAGGTTGTGAAATATATATATATATATATATATATATATATATATATATATATATATATATATATATATGTAGGTGGGCCATAAGTTTCCATACATAGGAAAATGCAAGTGCGTCGTAATTTGGATCAGCAGTTTCCGGATACTTGGGTTCGTCGGTGTGGTCCTGTGGAGTGGCCTCCAAGATCCCCAGATCTCTCACCCACTTTTAATCTCTATCTTTGGGAGCCCTTGAAGGCCATGGTGTATCAGGTGAAGATACGAGACATAAATCATCTCAAGGAACATATTACCAACGTTATTACAAGCGTAACTTCAACTCTGCTAATGCGTTTTCATCAACAGTGGGGAACACGTAGTAATATGTGTTTTCGAAACAATGGTAATCATATAGAGCACATTATATAAATAAAATCGGTGGTTGGAAACTTATGGCTCTTCATATATATATATATATATATATATATATATATATATATATATATATATATATATATATATATTTGTGTGTGTGTGTGTGCGTGTGTGTGTATGTATGTATGTATGTATTTATGTATGTATGTATAATAGCGATAACAAAGATATTGTAAAGCGAGAAATGCTGTCAGTGGAAGTCCGATGGAAAGGACATTTAAGGCAAACAGTCTTTAAAATAGTGCTCGATATCAGAAAGCGAAAGAGAGAGAGAGAGAGAGAGAGAGAGAGAGAGAGAGAGAAAGCGTTAATAGTATAATTACAAATATGAAATTTGTTATTTTATTGATAGAGATAACGCATAGATAAAAACAGCTATTTCATTTATTTTCTACCCGTTCTGAAGGATATATATATATATATATATATATATATATATATATATATATATATATATATATATATATATATATATATATATAATTTAATTTCATTTTATAGACGAAACCATTTTACTCACTACAAAGATGCTACTTGGTTTCAATGCATTTCAACTGCACTTCGACGGGTGAGAATCGAAAATGGTTATGAACAATCTTGTAGGTGAGCCGTGGGTAAAACGTCACTTCCTTTTTTCCATTTGTTTGAGAAGAAAAGAAATATATAGGTGACGAAGTGAAACAATAGTGCTTGTTGATAGCACTCACCTGTCGAAGTGCAGTTGAAATGCACTGAAACCAAGTTGCATCTTTGTAGTGAGTAAAATGGTTTTGTCTATATGATAAAATTATAATAAAGGAATAATTATCGCTCTACTATCGGTATCAAGCCCTCTTTTGGGTTAATGCTGTGAACGTTGGAATTTATATATTACTTTCGTTCTCATCGCATCGGATCTCTCTCTCTCTCTCTCTCTATATATATATATATATATATATATATATATATATATATATATAGGTAAAAAATCCGTGTTTAATTAATCCAAGTGAATCCTAATAATATAAAATATTAAAACTGGTCAACAAAGGAGACCTCAATGTATTTATCAGAGCATAGAAATGAATTGCATATAAATGAAACTCAATTGTGCCCCATTTATATGGTCATTTCGCTCCTCCGGATCAATTTCCTGGAGCTTGTCAATACTAAAACGTTTGATAAAAAAAATGAACTAACTTTTTTTCTTTTTTTTTTAAATTTGAAAATTAGAAAAGGAGAGAAAGAAAGAAGAATAAAATGAGGAAAACAGAAGAACAACCCGCAAATAAGGGAAAAGGCATTTAAGAGAGAGATAAAGAGAAAAAAATGGAAAAGAAACACCAAAGTAGTGAGGGGGAAACAGGAAGACAGAACATATACAAGTCTAGACAGTTAAAAATGGTTAAAAGATTAACAATGAGCTATATTTAAAAAGTTAACTCTTATTCAAATAGGAAAAAATTACATAAGGAATCATTAAAGTGAAGAAAAGGAAGAGTTTTAAAAATTGTAGATAAAAGAAAATTTAGAATTTAATATATATATATATATATATATATATATGAAGCAATAAGTCTTAAGATGTGGTATATTTATGGGATAAAGTGCTCAATATCAGAGATAGAGCGTGTGTAAATATAAAAGTGAACATTGAAGTCAACATAGAGGCGACAGTCTGTTTCATGCTAGATGCAATCGTCAGAGCACTCGTGGCTTGACGATTGCATTTAGCATGAAACAGACATCTAATGTTGACTTCCATGTTCACTTTTATACATACATATATATATATATATATATATATATATATATATGGGCAAGCATATCTTCATTCAAGCATTGAATAATCTAGACATAATCCTCTCAAATTCACGGATGAAATACTTAGTGCTTTTTTCAGTATACTTAGTATTTTCAATCTCATCCAAGATCATCTTCAAGATAAAATAAATGCAATTGATAGTTGTGATTTTTGTAATATATATATATATATATATATATATATATATATATATATATATATATATATATAATTATTTATTTAAAATATGATTTTGAATCATATTTTATTTAAATAAATAATTATATTTATGCTCTACTTTTGTATCGAGCACTATTTTAAAAATAATAACTAAAATACTAAGGGACTTTTGGATTATTTACCTAACCAGTTCCTTCCTATTTTCTATATATTATACACACACACACACACACACATATATATATATATATGTGTGTGTGTGTGTAAATGAATGACAAAATGGAACAAATGTTGACTAATACTAGTTTCCTTGATGAAGTCTTACGTGTATATACGAATACAAGACACAAATGAATGGTGTTTTTACTTTTAGTTAGTGCTTTAAATATTAAAACAAATACAGTCAAATTGATCATTTAAAAAATGCGACATGGCTTTCTTTCTAACCAAATATTTTATTTGCAGTTATCCTCAGCTTTTTTTTACAAGGCCCGAGGCCCACTCGAGGTAGACGGTTACAGAGTAAGAGACGCAGTTGATCAGGATATGTAGGGAAGATAACGGTTAACCCTAGAATTAAACGGATTAAGAGTGAAATGATCGGGGAAGCATCCGCTTTAGGGTCGGTTCCAATGAGGAGCGGTTCGTGGAAAAAAAGCTGTTCAGTGGAGGTTACATTTAAACAATGGAAAACGAAGGCAATGTAGGTGGTTCACTACAATGTGCTAGGCAAGGCGGGTCTTAGCCGCCAAGGTTAGAACTGGAGGGACTGAGGAATGTAGTGCGTTTGAACACTTGCCATGGAAATAGCGATAAAGCAGCGAGGGCTTTACGACGTTTCAGCTATCAAAAAGGGTAGTTGCAGGGTAGGAAATAATTTTTTTACCCACAAGGACGCGGAGACGCTTCTGTACTATCGTACTATTGAGACTGGAAAGTGAAGACTGTGCAGCTCCTGTCCTTATATGGCAGCTTTATTTCCTTTTGGTCCGATCTGGCTCTTGTAAAGGTAGAGAATAGCAGGAGTCAAGTACTTACTGGAGCGGTACAGATAGCCGACCATTTTTCCAGCATCTTTAGCAATAGATCGTTTGTATGAGTTCCACCTGAGGTCTGAACTGAGTTTAAATCCTAAAAGGTGCTCAAGAACCGGGAAAATTCGTTCATTGGGTTTTGAGGTATTCAATGTAAACACCAGTTTTCCTCCTTTGAGATGTTTGAGCTATGTCAGAAGAAAAACCTGTAAAAAAAGGGTTCAACTCAAAGGACGTTCATGCTGAGGGCGGTTTGTTACAATGTTCGTAACACGGCTAGTCTTAGCAGACTTAGCAACTGATACAATATATTCTTTCCATTTCATTCCAGCGAAAAACGTTAGTTCGAGAAGGTGGTTAGCATCAGTCATCCAGATGGAAGTTAAGAAGGGTTCTTGCAGGCGATTGTACAGTGTTGTCCACCATGTACAATTCATCCTGGGTAAGTCTGTAAACCACATCCAGCAGCAAGGCCTCTGATCAGGAGGTTTTGAGGAGCGTGGAACCACCTCTTAATTGCTGGTGCTCCCAGGTCCACCATGATCCGGGGTGGTAGCACCTGTTAGGGTCCCAGCTATGGGCAAATATTTGACTAAAAGAAATATTACCAACAATAAAAAAATTTTGTCGGCATTAAATAATCCATTGAGGTTGATATGCTGTAAAACAAAATAAACCAGACCAAACCACCCTGTACAAGACCCGAGTGAAAAGCAACGATTATGCGGATGTGTGTGGAAGATAGCCGTTAACCCTAGACTTGAAGAGTTTAACAGTGTAGTAATTGGGGAAGCAACATCTTGGGAGTCAGTTCCACAAGGCAGTGGTTCGTGGGAAGAAGCTGTTTGAATAGAACTTACATCTCACCAGAAGTATACGAATGGAACAAGACTGGTTCGCTACAATGTTCGTAACACGGCGAGTCTTAGCCATGGAGACTAGAACTGGTGAAACTAAGGGGTGTAGCTCGTCTGAACATTTTCCATGGAAATAGCAATAAGGTAGCGAGAGGCTTGTGACGTTTTGAAAGCATTGTTGTAAATATTATTTAGGTTATAATGCAGAGAAATAAATGAACGGAAGGAAGGGGCGCCTATATATTTCTATACAAAATCTTTGACGATAACCTTTACCTGGAGAAACCTGAATTCAGTAAAGGTGGAGTGTTTCCTGTTTGATATACATTACGGCATCGAAGATATAACTAAAAAGAAAAACAAAAACAAAAAAAAAACAAACCAACAAAAAAAAAAAAAAAAAAAAGAAAAAAAGAAAGCCAAATAATCAAATCTAAAATATTGAGGAAAGTAGAAACTTGTTGGCGCCAAATTAGAGCCGACATTTTCATCCATACATCACTGCGTAAACCATTCGTTTGTATATCGCATTTTGGGCTCATCTGTCACAAGATACGCGTTCGTCTATTAAACGAAACTGTTGACTGTTGTATGGATCTTGTCAAAACAGGAGGATTTTATTTTAGAATCTGATCGGTCAAGGCAGCTTCATGATTGTCGGCAGCTGGTTCTCAAATCATTCTGACCTGACCGCGCCCAAGAAACATTACCATTTTGACAAACATCAAAGTTGCTTCCATCTTGCTCCTGGGCGCTATATAAAGTTTACCTTCATTTATATTAGAAAATGCTGGAAACTTTTATTACGAATAAAAAAAGGATTTGAAGCAACCTAGATATGGAAACAAGGGATCGAAAATGATTTTAGAAATAAGCTAAAGTACGCTGAAATTATATATAATATTCAAAGACTGATATGCAATATGATAGGTCCTGACCTGGAATCTCGACTCCAGTCACTTTCTCACATACGTAATGTGGCTTCCCTCTGTCTTTTCTACAAATATTTTCATGGCAACTGTTCTAACGAGTTACTTTCACTGCTACCCGAACTGCACGAATTTAAGAGTACAACTAGGCTGGCATCTCGGTCCCACCCTTTCACTGTGGAAACATGTTAAATGCAATCGACTCTTCTACTCCAACAGCTTCTGCTCTTTCACCTCCCGACAGTGGAACACCCTTCCTCTTACTTGCTTCCCTATAATCTTCAAATATTCAAATGTTATGTCAATCGACATCTTCTGATACCTTGATCTTGATCCCCGTTTTCTCTTTATCCTTTCCTTAGGCACCCCTCTTTAATCTTACTCTCACTCACTGTAAACTCTTGCGTGCTAGTGGTGCTCCCGCCTTGATGGGGGTGAAATGCTTAAAAAAACAGAAAAAATAATATCTAATTTCGTATCGAGTTCTGGATGTTGGATGATCCGCTCCCAGATGAAGAAGATACTTGAAGCGATAGTGACGTAACTCTATCAATGAATGCAAAGTATTAAGAGACGAGAAAATGGCGTTAAAAACGAAGAAACGTGTGCTTAACTGCTATGTATTATTTAGCCATCTATATGACAATGAATGCTGGAAATCTCATAAGTAACGAGACTTGAATGAGCCGAGATGCGGTATTAAGGGCTCTAAAACATACTAAGCAACAAAGGAAAGA
Source organism: Acanthosepion pharaonis (assembly GCA_903632075.3). Classification (NCBI taxonomy): domain Eukaryota; kingdom Metazoa; phylum Mollusca; class Cephalopoda; order Sepiida; family Sepiidae; genus Acanthosepion; species Acanthosepion pharaonis. Next base: position 1,216,960 of record CAHIKZ030000076.1, read on the forward strand.
GCGTTGAACTATTATATAATATTTAATCATACTTATTATAAAACCCAGGTTGTGTGTATGTGCCTGTACGTTTATATATTGGATCGGATTTTCTACATTTTTCAACCGATTTCAACAAAACTTCACAGGACTACGTAAAATTACCTTGCGGTGGTTCTGACAGCACCGAAAATTGGAAAAACAATTGTTTTTTCACGAAATCAATTTGAAAACACGATTAAGAGTCATCGCGAGAATGAATGGGGGCAACTCATATCGAGTTATACTTATTATAAAACCCAGGTTGTTTGTGTGTGTTCGTTTATATATGGGATCGGATTTCCTACATTTTTCAACCGATTTCAACAAAACTTCACTTTTTGTTTTTTGGCAGGTAGTGTTTCTTATTGTCTTGCACACTTTTTTCTTTATTTTTACATTCAGAATGCTTTAAAAATTCCATTTACAAGACAATTGTTTATAATAAAATTCTATTCAATCGGTAGACTCATAACGATTGAAAACAATGTTTTTGTTTGACTTTGGGTTTGACCAATTCGTAAAAAAACAAAAAAAAAACTAATTAAGACATGCGTGTCCGTCAACCTTAAACAATAATCTTTGTCAATTTTATTTTTCAGTCTTTATGATGGTCGATACTTGATCTATCTCTTACTGTTACATCTCCGGGCAACGCCGGGCTCTACTGCTAGTCTCTTATATAACAGTGAATGCCGGGCAATCACCTCACAGATCGAGAAGATACTTGAATGGGCAGAGGTATTAAGGATTCCCTAGGGTACATAACTATATAGCAGTGACTGTTGAACAATCTCCTCACAGATGGGAAAAGTTTTGAAGCGGCCAAATATGCTTCTACCGAAAAATAGTGTGAATACCATAGACAGAGCATGTGTTAAACTCGTAAGGTCTAAAGAGAATAAAAACAACAAAGAAATTATTGATAATTATCTTAAACAGAAGTTGAAATTGCACACATAATGAGGTAAGAATGCTTGAAGTATTTAACATTCACAGGACTCATTGAAGGATTAAGAAGCAATGGAAAAGCCGGCGGGTAAGCGATTTCTTGTCGCATACCTACGGACGATAATGGGTATGTCCCCCATTCACATAAATACAGTAGTAAATACTGTATGTTTGTCTGCATTTGGAGATTCGTCTCCGGCTGTGATGGTCAAACTCTATACAGAGAGGATCCCCAGACGAGACTATGACGAACAGCAGAGTCTCGTCTTGGGAAACAGTTATTCGACCCCTTTTTATGCGGAGTCTACCGGGAATTTTTGGCTAAATCTACGGGCTCTGATACCCCACATTAAATTCGGCCTTGTGCCACATTTAATCGCGTTGGGTGGTTGGTAGATATCCTGCAGTTGGAGATTCGTCTCCAGCTGTGCTGGCCAAACTCTCTGCCTACGGGCAGAGAGGATCCCCAGACGAGGTTATAAGTCGAAGGGCAGAGTCTCGTCTCGGGGAAACAACTACCCGAACCCGTCTTATACGGAGTCTACGGGGAATTTTTAGCCGAGTCTACGGGCTCGGATACCCCACATTAAATTCAGCCTTGTGCCACATCTGTTGACCATGTTTACCGTAGTCTCTGAATATGGAATCCAGTGAAGTCCATAATCTCTTCAATATCAGAGGTTGGCAGTGCAGATTCGGAGAAAGTAGCGGCTGTTAATTCTTTAAGTCTTCGATATCAGGTTGGCAGTGAAGATATTTTGGGAGAAAAAACAAAATGGCTGCCTTTATACACGTCGCATTGAATATTTTGAGCTTTCTGATTGGTTAACCCTTCTATTGGTGAACTATAAAATGAGTCAGCTCATTTTGACTAGCTCACTAGTACATCAGTCTACCCAAAAAACTGTGACACCCCCTCATTTTTGGGTATATTATGGAATCTTCTTTCAAAATATTAGTAAAGTCAATATTCATAAAATACATTAGTATTCAGAATTTTTTTTTATTTTCCTTTTTTTTAGCATTCATAAAATAAGTAATTTTTTTTTAATATTCATAATTTTTTTTTAAATTAATATCCACAAAAATTAGTTATATCATTTTGTCCACTGTTAAGTACTTCAGGTTAATAAACATTAACAACAATATTATAAATTTGGGTTGTGATCACAACAAAAAAGTGGAAAAAATTGTTATTTTACCCATAGCTGGGACCCATTAAAACAGTCACCATCACTCCGGGTCAGAGTGATTCTGAGAGTCATTCAGGAGGAGGATTGGGCTAAAAGTAGGACTATTTACGTTTATACCCTGAAACTAAGGATTTACATTCATACCAAAAACTGACGTCTCTTAAGACAATAACTAATGGATGCAGTTTTACGTCCTACCCAGAACTAATAAGGACCTTAGAGATTATTCCTTGTAATACCTCATATTAAATTCGGCCTTTTGCCGCATTTAACCGCATGGGGTGGTTGGTAGATATTCTGCAGTTGGAGATTCGTCTCCAGCTTTGCTGTCCAAATTCTCTGCCTCCGGGCAGAGAGGATCCCCAGACGAAGCTATGTCGAAGGGCGGAGTCTCGTCTCGGGAAACAACTACCTGAACCCGTCTTATACGGAGTCTACGGGGAATTTTTGGCCGAGTCTACGGGCTCGGATACCCCACATTAAATTCAGCCTTGTTCACATCTGACCGCGTGGGGCGGTTGGTAGATATCCTGCAGTTGGAGAGTCATTGTGGAATTCACTTGACTCACTTCTAGCAGTTGACTACTACTTCTATACGCCGCTGGCGAATCTTATATGTGTTGTTCTTGTCCTAAGTATTATCATTCAGTACAAACCTTGATGATGATAATAATAATGATGATGATGATGACAATGATGATAATGATAATAATGATGATAATAATAATAATGATGTTGATGATGATGATAATAATGAAGATAATAATAATAATGATGATGATGATAATAATGATGATGATGATGATAATAATGATAATAATAATGATGATGATAATAATAATGATGATTATGATAATAATAATAATGATGATAATAATAATAATGATGATGATGATAATAATAATGATAATAATAATAATGATGATAATAATAATGATAATAATAATAATGATGATGATGATGATAATAATAATGATGATGATGATGATAATAATAATAATGATGATGATGATAATAATAATAATGATAAGAAGAAGAAGAAGCAAATCATAACTGTGCTACGAACAAATGAACATTTTAGGCGATCGAGACACTAATAACAGCAAAAAAAAAAAAAAATAAAATAAATAAAATAATGGTCTCCATTTTGAAGAAGTGGCAAAAAATCTAGATCGGTTGGCAGGTTCAATATGGAGACACGGCCAGGCCGATGACCGAATGCTAAAATCATTTCTGGTAAAGTTTTGGATTGACTTTCGATGGAGAAATGGGAAGTGGAAATCATTGCGTAGAACATTGAACGAACGAAAATAAATTTGAAGAATATGAGAACTAATTAAGTGATGCCGGAAAGGAAATCATTTTGCAGACTGATTGTAATATTATTGATAATTACGGATTAATACTGACGGCGATGAAACATCTGTACGAGATTAGAATTTACATACACGCACATACACCCGCGATCACGGGCGTGCGCGCACACACACACACACGCACACACAGAAAAACATATGCGCAATCGGAATATCCAAATTTACTTATAAAAAGTAATGCACACATGAACCCAGTCACATACACTTGTATAAAAAGCATATCGTCAAAATGATTGTTAAAAAATTATGTATACTGGGTACGATGGATAAATTGTCGTCTAAATAACGCAAAAATGAAAATAACACTGATATCTCATGTTAACAGATATACTTGCCAAAATTACACAAAAGTATCTTGAAATACTAAAGAGTACGTTTATTCAATAAAATCGCCATTGGCTTCAAACACAGCCTCCAGACAAATTCGGAATCTCCTGCAACTCTTCTGGACGTTCTAATTATTTAAGTTGGTGAATGCTACCATAACCATTGTCTTCAGTTCATCTTTAGTGTTACAAGGAATTTTGTTTGTTTGTTCCTCGCTCAACTAAGCCTCACACATTGTAGTCTGGGGAGTTAGATGGTCAGATGTAAGGGGTGATATGGTCGCAGAAATTGGCTGACAGTCATGACTGGGTTCTCCTGCTTCTGTGGCATGGTACAAAGTTCTGTTGCCAGACAGGGTTTTCCAGCAGCCACCCTCTTGACCTAGGGCAGCACTACCTGCCCAATAGGTTATTCTCCATATGAGGTAATTTTGGATTTTTACACACACACACACACACACACACACACACACACACACACACACACACACATATACATATATATATATATGAACTTTTATCCTCGTTTTCGTGTGAGGAATCCGCCTCCAAAGTTTATAAAAGTATTTTTGATACACCCTATATATATAGTCATCCATAGACAAACTGCTTTGCTGTATCACAGCTCAACAGTGTGGCTAGACATCCGATTACTTGAAGCCGAAGTCGAAAGTCGACAAATATATATATATATATATATATATATATATATATATATATATATGCCTGCTGCTGTTTGTATACATTCGTATATAATACATTAGAATTTCCCTTCTGTGCGCCGATAGATGAGGATCTTCAACTGATGCGAAATCGGTCGGGTTTCGATCCCGGCTTGAATCAATCGGATATCTAGCCACACTGATGAGCTGTGATACAGCGAAACAGGTTTCTATCTGCATGATTATATATATATATATATATATATATATATATATATAAAAAGTTGCAAATTAAAAAAAAATAATAATCATTATTATTTTTTTAATTTGCAACTTTTTTATATATACATATTAAGAAAGTATACGTGGCTTTATTATGCTATATATATATATATATATATATATATATATATATATATATATATATATATGAATAAAGACAAAATGAAAAACTATCTTAGCTGACGCGTTTCGTCATATAAGGGATATTATCAATGCAAATGTAAGGGTGTTAATTTGTGATAAGTATTTATATGCAATAGCAAAAATTTTATTGTTTTTTTTCCAATTGTTTCTTGGTATAGGAATGCTCAGTTTTACACGCACGCAAGTTTTATTGCCAAAAATTTTGTATTCTTATTAAGAAAAAAGACCAAAGGACTTTTTTATGAAAAAATTATTTTTTAAAATCCTTTTTAGAATCTTGGATAAAAATCTTTTTCTGGTGTCAACGTGGGATCATAAATTAATGTTGGGAAAATTGGGTGTCTTTTTACAATGAAAAACACACTGATTTGGAAATTCTTGCAAAATTTAGATTATTATTGGATTTTAATTAATCTTTCAAGAATTACTCAAAATAGATGGCATTCTTTCTGAATTGTTTCTTTTTTTATAAAATTTTGGTAAAAAATATTTTACATCTGATATCCTTGAATTATTTAATTTTATTAAATTGCTAGAAATTCTTTTTGTGGCGCTTATATTAGTTATAAGGACAAGTCCTTGGAAAATTTAAATATTCAGTTTATTTTGTCAAAAAAGATTCCCAGTTACAGAAAACCTGCTCTGAATCGTAAAATAAAAAATGCAATAAATTAAAACATTACTCAATTAGGAAAGCATTTAATTACTTTTATGAATAAGATATATTATGAACACTAATTTTTTCGTTGAATAATGAAGCGGTTTCAACATGTTTTTATTATAATTACTTATAATAAAAATAATAATAATATATTGCTCTACTTTGTATTGAGCACTTTTTAAATGTAAATGCTAGGAACAGTAGATTTTTACTACACCTGTCCTTTGTCTCATTTTGTTATATATATATATATATATATAATTAGATAGATAATATTAATGGAAAATATACATACATATGCAAAATATATAAATATAAATACCCATATATGTATATTTTTTAGAAAAAAAAAATTCCAAGAGGAAGAATCCAGGTAGAACTCAATGTCAAGGACAGAGTAATGATATAATAAAAAGGCTTAAACATTAATATTCCATGGTCATAATTTATTCCATTGGAATCGTAAATACGATCCAATTCATCAGACCCACAAATTCAAAAAAAAAAACAGAAAAAAAAACAACTCCGGAAATAAAAACAGAATTTAGAGAGAGTGTAAGTATGAGGAGGAGGAGGGAGATTAAACCTTAACAGAGAGAATTTTAGGAGAGGTGGGTGGAAGGGTTTAATTAAGAGAAACAAATGAATGTTGACGGATGTCTAATGCATAAAGATACATTTCGTGGTGATATATATATATATATATATATATATATATATATATATATATATATATATATATCAGTGAGGTCTGATGAGCCAGGGAAAAAAGAAACTCCCTGGGGAAATAAATTATAACCATGGAACCTTAAAGTTGTTTTTTTTTTTTAAATATATATATATATATATATATATATATATATATATATATATATATATATATATTACAGGGTGTTTCAACAGTCGCATTAGCATTTATAACCTTGTAAGTCTTATATTTATTTAACAAATGGAATCATGATTCTGTATGTGACAATATATAATTAAGAAATTTTATTGGTCAAATTATGGATGATGTCATGCATGGTTCTCTGATAGCTATTTCACAAGTGTATTTTTTCTGCCAATTGTCACAGGACTTTTGAAACATCCTGTATATATATATATATATATATATATATATATATATATATATATATATATAAAAAAGAAATATGTTGTAGTGGTTCCAACGAGAGAAAAGTATGTATATTAAAAAAGAAGAGAGGTGCCGCAAACGTTTTTGGTTGTAATGTGGATTTATTTAGAAAAAATATTATGCTTTTGTTTTACATAATTTTACTACGACACGTGTTTCTGGTCTCGCGACCGTCTTCAGGTAAAAGTGGAGATTTCTACATATTATTAAAAATAATTAATTTTTCTTCATGTTCAATGTGAAATGTTCTCGATATGAGACATTCTCTGTTTGTGTGTTGGCAATCCGAATTTTCTTTCTAGAATTGTCAATGAAGAGTTCTGCGTGAAGGGTCATAAAACAATTAAGGTTTGTCCAGCGAGTAGTTATCGGCATTTAATCTTTTAATGTTTTAGTGACACCTATGTGCTCTTGGATCTGTTTCTATTTTGGTGTGTTCCTGTCAGCATGCGTGTATATATGCGTGCGTATATTTCCTCCATACATATTGTCTTACTACGAGGAATTCGTAAACTTATTTGTACCTATACACGCATACACACACATACGCACATACACACTATCCCACCACAAGTAATTAGTACACACACACATATACACACATATTTCCCAAGCTACATGGAACCAGTACACACACACACACACACACACACACACACACACACACACACACACACACTTAAGTTGTCAATATCCGCATATACATACATAAATGTATGTATGTGTACATACACATATATATGTCTCCTCGTGTCTCCCATATATGAGTGTGCGTCCATGTATGTGAGCGATTTGATCATTGTATTGTGTCACCTTGTGTGCATGTTGTGTGTTTTTTGTGTGGGGTTACGATCTATTCAGTTCGGGTTTGAATTTGTCTATAAAGTTTTTTCCTGTATTTGTAGATACGAGTAATTGTCTGTTTGATATATCGGCATGATATTAAACTTACCCTGGTTACATTTGAAAATGTGTTGTGATACAAAAAGTTTTCTGTTGTCTGTCAATTTTATATTGCTTTTTGTAGGGAGACCCTGTTGTTCAGTTGTTGGCTGATGCCTATATATGACTTCTTACATTTTGTGCATTTAAGTGCATAAATTACATTTTTTGGAGTTGCAGTTTAAGTTTTTGTTTTTATTGTGAATGTTTTTTTGGGGTTTTCAAAAGTGTAGGAGTTTCCTTCTATAATGATGTCACAAACCCCACATTTTTTTTTTGTTGCATTTTGTGACTCCCTGTATTTTGTGTTGGCTAAATTTAGATGAGGTTAATATGTGTTTTAGGTTTCTAGATTGGCGTTTGCTCTTAATTATTTTGGTTGTTTTTAGTATATTATTCAGTTTATTATTCTTGCTAAGTAAATCTAGATTTTTTGTGATTTCTGGGAATATTTCTGGATTGTTTTTGTTGTACGTTGAGACAAATGCTAGAGTTTGTTCGACGTTACGTTTCTTTTTATTTCTAAGTTGGTCTAGAGGAATTTCTTTCGCGAGTTCAATACCTTTGTTTATTAGTGTTGTGGGGTAGCCTCGTTTCTTGAAAACTTTTCATTGACAATTCTAGAAAGAAAATTCGGATTGCCAACACACAAACAGAGAATGTCTCATATCGAGAACATTTCACATTGAACATGAAGAAAAATTAATTATTTTTAATAATATGTAGAAATCTCCACTTTTACCTGAAGACGGTCGCGAGACCAGAAACACGTGTCGTAGTAAAATTATGTAGAACAAAGCATAATATTTTTTCTAAATAAATCCACATTACAACCAAAAACGTTTGCGGCACCTCTCTTCTTTTTAATATATATATATATATATATATATATTGGGCATCCATTTATCTCGTGAGATAATGGTAGCGCTCGGTTTGGTCAAAATTCAGTCCTTTAGTGATGAAACTGGTGTGACCTCACCAGGGCGCTGCCCTGGGTGATAGTGTATGAAGACCATGTGCTGTACAGACAACATGCCTCTACTAATGACAGTACAGACAAAATCCAAAGGAATACGGGGCATTAGATTTGGGGTCGGATTTCGCTGCAGGAGTCAACTGAAGGTTGTCAGTGTTGACAATCAAATGCCTGCGGGGCTTCACTCTGGATTTTCTGTTTGGATTTACTTTCATAACTGTTGTGCCACAATTTGTTGAGCCAGGATCCGTCGCCCGGGACGCAGAGATAAAAAAAAAATAGTTAAATATTTTTCTCTTGCTGATAGATTTTTTTTTTACTCCTGTGGCGGTGGAGACTTCAGGGGTTATTGGTCCTCGTTCGATGGCGTTCCTTCGGAGGATTGGCGCGATTGCGTCTCGATTAAGGGACGAGCCTCGCGAAACGGAGTGGCTCTTACAGCGTGTCTCACTGGAGATTGTTCGAGGTAATGCTTTCTCCATCATTGTGGCTTGCAGAGGTTAGAAAAAAATTGTTTATTGTTACGTTGTTCTGGAATTGTCATCAGTGGTCAACTGTAATTGTTTTGTTTCAATAAATTTTAATCTTCTTTTATAACTTCTCCCGTGTTTGGATAGGAGCGCAAAGCAGCAGAGTTTTAAAATTTAGGTTTTCTTCCCCAAGATCAGTGTTACTCATTTTTTTTTTTTTTTACTTCAGGGCACACTTTTAGAATAACTAAAACTTTGGGACGCAGTTCAGATTTTTATAAGGAAAAATTAGTCATGAAACTTGAAATAGTAAAATAATAAGGCAGTAAGCATTTATCTTTAAGACATTACATCGTATATTTAAGTATGTGTATAAAATAGGATATCCTAACAAAGTTTTGAAGAAATATCACAAACTAGATTTGATTACGTGTTTCGCCTTTCTAGGCTTCATCAGATCCAAAAACAAAAGGAAGAAAGATGTGTGTGAGTATGTGTGTGTACGGTTAAATAATAAATCATTTGTACCTTTCTCGCGGAGATGGCTTTTCTCTCGATGATTAAATGAAGATATGCTGCCTACACACACACACACACACACACACACACACACACACACACACATATATATATATATATATATATATATATATATATATATATACAGACTGCTGGATTCTGCCGTTGATTACGACGTATGAGGGCCAAGCAGCTCCATTCTTGGAATCAACAGCCAGATTACCCGCATATATCATTTGATTATAGTGAAGTCCACTGTATGCCACAAGGTTCCCAAACGACCCTCCGCAGATTTTGAAATCAGAGTTGTTCTTCTCCTAGGCTGGTTGCCATCCAAGGCTATAGAAACCTTTCTGTCCTGCTATTTACCCATAGCTGCAGGGAGAAGAGGATTCATACCTTTCCCAAGGGTACTAGCACATAAGTGAATGTAATGGATTTTTCAAACCGAGCCGCTATTCATTATTCCACATCGTCTCCTATCTATCTATCTATCTATCTATCTATCTATCTATCTCAGTCTGTTCATATCTATCTATCTATCTATCTCAGTCTGTTCATATCTATCTATCTATCTATCTATCTATCTATCTATCTATCTATCTATCTAAGCCTGTTCATATCTATCTATCTATCTATCTATCTATCTATCTATCTATCTATCTATCTAAGCCTGTTCATATCTATCTATCTATCTATCTATCTATCTATCTATCTATCTATCTAAGCCTGTTCATATCTATCTATCTATCTATCTATCTATCTATCTATCTATCTATCTATCTATGATGTCATATATTATGAAATGGACTAAGTCCAACAATTATTTCAATATATTTATTGTTTATACGTTATTTATATATTGTTTGTAACGTATACACAATAAATATATTAAAATAATTGTCCATTTCATAATATATGATGTCATTTGTTTACGTTAAGATACGCTTCGAGCAGATATGAGCGTTCGAGAGAAATCATGGGAAATTTGTAGTTTAAAAGCAGTAATTCGACCTTGCTAATCAGACGCTTCCTCTGTAGCTAAATGGTATATCACGTTAGGCTATATGACGGTTCCGTATAGGATACAGGTTCGAATTTTCTATGAAATTTCTCGGACATTCAAGCCAGTAAACGGTGTTAATACACATAGTATTTACTTAAATACTTGTATCTATAAAAATAACGTATAAACAATAAATATATTAAAATAATTGTCGGACTTTGTCCATTATGGCTGTATGTTCACTCGCTGAATTCTAGTTTTGGTCTGATTAAATTCTTGCAAAGGTAGAGCATGGCAGGAGCAGTCTTGTACTTTCTGGAGAGGTAGAAGGAACCGAATATTTTCCAACCATCATTAGCGATGGATGGTATATATAAGTAGTACTTGAAGTATATATGAGTACCACTTGAGGTTTAGTGTGAACTTTAATCCCAGTAGACTTTTAAAGCAAAAGATGTTTGCCCATGAATCGAATTTTTCCGTTTAACCAAAAGGCGAGGTCAGCCACCACAGGTTTACGACGGTCCGATTTTATCAGAAATTATTTTAAGGTCCCTATAACAAAAACAAGGAATATATCAAGCTTCGTTCGAATTTAATATCCATAGGTCCTCAGTAAAAGTAAGGTGATCGAAAAGTGATTAAATTTTTTTTTGCAGAAAGGACATAAAAACAAATTTAATTTATTTAAATATTATTTACCAAAAATGTAATCAATTTTATTAACAACCGGAGCCCAAATGCTAGGCGAATTTTAGATTTCGCGTTTAATGAAATCTGGTTCCCCTCTCCAAAGTTTGGAAGACTGCACTTTCGGCCACTTTTGAAATTCTTTTATGATCGAAGCAAATGAAAATTTCTTGGCGCTAAATCTGGTGTGTATGTAGCAGAACCTCTAATCTTGATGGTATTATTTTTTTTTGCGTTTACTTTGAGGAGTGTGTCCTTGTACTTTTCCGCTAAGGAATAAAACCATTTCTGTTTACCAAAGCAGGACACTTATGGCGGAATACTTCGTCATGGATGACATATTTCATAATAATTTGCGAGGCAATAATGGAAGGTTGGTATTTCTAGTGACTCTTTTTTTTTAACCAGATGGTTACGGGTGGTGGAATTTTGGGTTAGGTCCTAATGAGGAACCCACATTCCATATTTGCAAAATTTCCCAATTCGTTTGCGATATTTGTGGACAGTTGGACATGATACATTACTTTTTTGTGCCAAATCTCTGGTGTTTTGATGTGGATCCATTTGAACAAAGAATAATTAATAGAAATAAATAAATGTTAAGGAATGAATGAATGAATGAAGGAAGGAAGGAAGGAAGGAAGAAGGAAGGAAGGAAGGAAAGGAGGAAAAAGAATATAACAGAAAAACACTACAACAGAAGGAATGAATGAATGAATGAAGGAAGGAAGGAATGAATGAAGGAAGGAAGGAATGAATGAAGGAAGGAAGGAATGAATGAAGGAAGGAAGGAAGGAAAAAGAATATAACAGAAAAATACTACAAAGGAAGGAATGAATGAATCAATCAATGAAGGAAGGAAGGAGAACGAAGAAAGTAGCAGAAAAACACTTGAAAGAACGAAAGAAAGAAAAATGAGGGAAGAAAGAAATATAAAAGAAAGAAGGAATGAAAATAGAAAGTAGCAGAAAAACAACAGAAAGATAGAAAGAAAGAGAGAAAGAAAGAAAGAAAGAAAGAAAAGAAAGAAACGAAAGAAATGGGGTGAAAGGAAGGAATGAATGAATGAATGAAGGTAGATGAATGAAAGAAAAAAGAAGAAAGTAGCAGAAAAGAAAACAACAGAAAGAAAGAAAGAAAGAAATGTTACATGTAGGTTGGTAGGAAGGAAATAAGGAAGGGGGGAAGACGGAAGGATGGAAGGAATGTAAAGGAAAGAAGGAAGGAAAAATAAGAAGGAAGGAAGGAAGGAAGAAAAAAGTAACAGAAAAAGACTTAAAAGAAAGAAAGAAAGAAAGAAAGGTAAAAGGGAATGAAGAAAGGAATGTAAAGGAAAGAAGGAAGAAATAAATAAGAAGGAAGGAAAGAATTAAAAAGAAGAAAGTAACAAAAAACAACAGAAAAAAGAAAGAAAAGGAAACAAGAAATGAAGGAAGAAATAGGGTGGCAGGCAGGAAGGAAGGAGGGAGGAAAAAAGGAAGGAAGGAAGGAAAGAAGGAAGGAAATGAAAGAAGGAAAAAGAAGAAAATAGCAGCAACTACAAGAGAAAGAAAGAAAGCAAGGAAAGAAGGAATGAAGGAAGAAATAGGGTGGAAGAAGGAAGGAAGAAAAAAGAAGAAAGTAACAGTAAATGCAACAGAAAGAAAGAAGAAAATAAATATTAAAATAAGTCGGTCGGTAGGAAAGGAGGAATGAATGAAGGTAGATGAATGAAGGAAAAAGAAGAAAAAGGAAAAAGAAAACAACAAAAAAATAACGAAAGAAAGAAAAACTGTTATATGTAGGTTGAGGGGAAGGAATGAAAAAGAAAAAAGTGTCAGAAAGAAAGCAAGCAAGCAAGAAGCAAGAAAGAAAGAAAGAAAGCAATCAAGAAAGAAAGAAAGAAAGAAAAAAAGAAAGAAAGAAAGAAAGAAAGAAAGAAAAAAAGAAAGAAAAAAGAAAGAAAACTACAACTATCCAGTGGAAGAGGTATAATTATAAAATATGCAGAAACGTTTTACACCGTTCATTCCTTAAGTCATCAGTCATTCACCTGTAATTGAAATATCGTTTTCCTTGTTATTCTGTTTGTCTTATGACTGCATTAGTACTAACGTCCTGAAAATTCTTCATTTCTTTGTAACATAGGAATTGGACCCAGACCTTATCGTATATCACAATAAAAAACACAAGAAAAACAAATATCACTGAGAATATTTTAAGAGCCTCAGCTACGAATTTATCCGATTTTATCCGAATTTATCCGAACTTATCCGATTTTATACGAATTTATCCGAACTTATCCGTTTTTATATAAATTTATCCGAATTTTTCCGTTTTTATATAAATTTATCCGAATTTTTCCGATTATATGAATTTATCTGAATAAAACGGAAGAAAAAAAGATAATTATCCATAATTTTCAAGAATTTGAAGTATGAAAAAAAAATGTTCTCTTTCATTTTTTTTTTTTTTTTTTACTGAAGTAAATTAATTCGCATACAGTAAATATATTGCGTTATAAGTAATTTCCGCTTTTGTGAATCACTTGTAATGGCGAATGCACCATCCTAATTGTTCTTTAGGTATATCATAAAATGTGAAGAAAAATGGGTTACACACGATAATGTTCAATGCAAAAGGCTGTGGATTGACAAGGAGAAATCTCCACAATCGACCCCCAGTAGCTGAACTCCACCGAAGAAAGGTAATGTGCATGTGATGGGATTCATTTAGAGTCCTTAAAAAGTAATGGAACACTAAATGCAGAATTATTCATCTATTTATAAAAGTCTGTTCTAAAAGCGCCCAGAGTTCGTCAATAGGGGAAATATTGTTCTCCTTAATGACAACGCAAGGCCGCATACAGCAAGGACAACACCGGGAAAAAATTTGGAACACGGTTGGTCTGTTTTACTAAACCTGCCATATTCACCTGACTTTGCACCAACGTATTATTATCTTTTTGGTGAAGTAAACCTTCTCTTGTCACCTTTTTGTGGTTTACGGCTTATCGACTCTTTCTAGGCTATTTATAGCCAAAATATATTTTGGATTGTAAGAATAATTTTCTTTTGCGAGTGAATATTGATTTAACGACTTTTTGAGGTAACAACAGTTTCTCCAGATAGAAGTCATACTATTTAACCCATAGCTTGTTGGTTGATTGAGTAATTGGACTTATTATTGCATGTCAACACTTTTTGGTTTATTTAAAACCGGAACATATTTTGGATTATAAGGTCCTTTTTTTTTCTCGAATGAATATACCATTAACCCATTCAAAAATTTTTTTTATAAAAAAACAATGTTTTTCTTAGCCCTAGCTGACAGGAGAAGAGAGGCATTTGTTATTGCCCAGAATGATAATGATATTTCATCATTCTAAAAATAACCTCTGTCATCAGTGATGATAGAAAAGAAGGATATGTCATCATCCTAACCATCGTGATTATGAAAACGACCTTTCCACATGTAGGGACCAATAGACAAGTAGTCAGTAGACCAGTAGACAATTAACAGTAGCTGTACAGAAACACGATTGCCAGCGCTCCGGGTAGATCAAAAACAGACGATTTCAAACGCATCCTCACAAATAAAATTCTCGGAACCAAACCAAGTAAGTACTGACTTTTAAACAAAACAGACACTGAGAACATATGTACACACGCCATGCCAATATATTGTAATTCACATCACAAGAAGAAAATACAAATTCTTGTTATTTATGTAAACGCTGTGTTTCAATTTTTTATTGTTGTTATCATTGTACGTTTTATGCATTTTAATTTCTGTCATTAATATCAATCGCATTACAGTCAACAGACAATAACAACGGGGGGAAATAATACATCGATACTAACTTATAAACCTCGCTACACATTCATACTATACTCAAAGATATTTGCATATAAGTGAATGTAACGAACTTGACTGGAATTCGAACTCGGCTCTCCGATTACTCATTCCGACCCGATGTCCATTGCACCATCCGCACATCGTGTCTCGGAGGAAACCTCCGTTAACAACTATTGCAACATAACTAAAAAAAAATGAGTTCCACAAAAGTGACTATACCGTAAAAGAACAACCCACCATCAAAGAATTTTGACTTATGAGAGCAAACTTTTCAATCTAGCCTGGCATGTACGCAATTAGGCACGTACGTACTTACGAAAACCTACTGCGCATGCGCTTGTGTTACTGATATTTAAGCGTATTGGCATCGTAAGATTACAAAGCAGACGCTAGCACGGCGAAGAAGCAGCAGATATCAAACCAGCAGCATGCGTGTTTACATCTGTTGGATAAGAAACAACATCCAAGGATCAAGAGTGAACAAAATGGAGGCTGGGAAACTAAACAGGCGAAAGAGTTGCGTTATGGAGGTGGGAGCAGGAATGCAGAGAAACGAATATTGATACATTCCAGGATATTCTACTTACAGAACGAAATTTGCAGAGTTTAGAATCTGATTTCACGGCAAAGTCGAAGATCGACATAGGAACAATTTGCTCAAATATTAGCGAAACGAAAGAAGACGAAATATGCAAAGATTCATCTCACTTTGACGAAGAAGTATTTTTCTATATTTCTGGGATGAGGTAGTGTAACTATTTACAATATTTACACTGTTCGGACCATCGTCCTCATCTTTGTTGTCGCATGGCCCAGTGGATAAAAGCGTTGGTTGAGGTAATCCAGTAACTTGACCCAAAGAGTCTTGAGTTCAATATCTGGCCACAGCAGAGGGTAACAAAATATTGGAGAGTTGAGTCACTAACAGGAAATAACTGAGACTGAGATATCCGGAAGAGGCATGGCACGTGAAACTAGAACAATCTAATATCATGGACGAAATAAAGGGTTCAGTTGAAAATTCCAACCTCTATCACCTGACGGATGACGGAACGTACAACGGTTGAAACGTCGTGAATATGACAATAAAAATGAGGACAACAATCCGAACAAAGTAGATAGTGTAATATAAACAGACCCTGACGAAGGTCGTAGCGTACAACGGTCGAAACGGCATTAATATGGCAATAAAGTTGAGAGCAACAGTTCGAACAATGTAAATAGTGTAAATAGTTACAATACCTCATCTCAGAAATATACACAGATCCTGAAGAATATCGGTGCATACAACGGTCGAAACATCGTGAATATGACAATAAAGATGAGAACAACAGTCCGAACAATGTAAATAGTGTAAATAGTTACAATACCTCATCTCAGAAATATAGACAGATCCTGAAGAAGCTCAGTGCGAACAACGGTCAAAACGTTGTGAATATGACAAGATGAGAACAACAGTCCGAACAATGTAAATACTGTAAATGGTTGCAAAACCTCATCTCGAAAATATAGGCAGTCCCTGAAGAAGTTCGGGACGTACAACGGTCGAAACGTCATCAATATGCCAATAAAGATGAGAACAACAGTCTGAACAATGTAAATAGTGTAAATAGTTTATAATATGTCATATCAGAAATATATATTTTTATTAATTCAAATGTTATTTTCTGTGTGTAGATACCCGTATTTGAGTAGACGTTCAGTTTTATTTTAAACTGTATCTATTTCATCTACTTGAGAATAATTTTTAAAGAAAATGTTCCCTCTGGCAGGATTCGAACCTGCATCTCGTTTAGCAAGAGAAATCATTGTCTTATCCGACGTTCTTTAACTACTAGGCTACAAAGAGCTTCACAATCAATCAAGGTTATATTAGCGGAATAGTGTAAATGACGAAGAAGTTTCTTCCAAATCTTTTAGTTTTAGTTAAAAAAGCGATTTTTTTTTTAAAAAAAGGTTTCGCCTGAAAAACCTATTTCCTAAATAAAGTAAAGTTTATTGTTTTGTGTCTATTAAATAAGTAAATTTATTTTTTTTTGTTTGTTAACTCGTTAAAATTATTAAGTTATTATTTAGTATATATTAAAAAATAGGGAATAGCATGTGTAGTAAGCATGAGTGTGCGGATAGTTTAATGGATTACTGCAGGTTACTATAATGTTTAGGTAAAAATATGTCTTTGTGGTGGGAATCAACACTTTTCATATGACTGTGTGTGTATGTTGTATGGACGATTTATAGTTAATATTTATCGATTTATATATATATATATATATATATATATATATATATATATATATATGTAAAATTTTCAGATAGACTATATCTGTAAAAGGATAATATGAATAAGGATAATAATGTCTTGTGAGTGTCAAATTTTCCAAGCCTTCTTTTCCTCATTATATGCCCTAGGAATTTCAGCTGTCTCTTCCTGATGTTAACTATATCGTTGCTCACATATTCAAGTTTATGATATTGTCAGCATCCTTCTGTAGAGCCATATTTCTGTTACTTCGTCTCTTCTCCATCTGTGAGGAGATTGTCCAGCATTCACTGTCATATAGGAGGACTGCTTCAAAAATTTAAAGTTAATCGTCTGTATCCTTGAATCCTCTTATTTCTATTTCTCTTTCTGTTCTGCAGTGTTTTCTCCATTTTGTTTACTTCGTTGTTTTTCAACCTTGAGTCTTGGGTGGCCTTATCGCCTTGCTTGACGTGAAAAGATTACAAGATAATGTTTATTGTTTTTTAAAATTATTGGTCTTTCTATTTTGTTTTGTATAAACAGCACCCGTAGTTTAAACAACATGTATTTTTGTACCTGGTGGTTTTTTTTTCCTAGACTGTAACTTTACCCGTAATAGAAGATACTTTCTAAATACTGGATGCTGTTCTATTCGCCATATTCAGCAACGTGGGAACGTAACACATACATACATAAAACATCGGATATCTCAGAAAATCTACACTATTTCCACCATCCTGTGCAGAGTTGCAAATCGTCTCATCATGCGGGAGATAAAATCTTAATTCCCCCTGTGGAAGCTACCCAAAATCAAATGCGTGATAGTGCCAGCAGGTGGCGCTTGTTATGAAGAAACACCAGCCAACATCTGCAATTCCGATTCGCAGTTAATTTTGTTAGCTCGTTTTACTCAACCCGAGACGCTGCAAATAAAAATAAATAAATAAATAAAATAAAAATAATAAAAAGGTGTTCAAATCATCTGTTGCTTCTGGTTGTTTTGAACCCGGTCTCAGCTGAAATAGTCAACGCACTTTCTTTACAGAACGATAGGGTTAAATGCTAATTTATTCACTGCCGAATATATTTTTAACGTTGTAACTCCCTGCACCCGTTCTCTTAAAAGAGAATGGTGAGAATAAGTCTTCCTTTCGTGTTGAAAACAGCTTTTATTTTTATACAATGAAACTAATATGTATTTTGTTTAGGAGGAAAGATTTTGTGGTTTTTAGAACATTAAATCAAAACAATTTTTAAAGAAAAAAGAAAAGAAAAAAGATACACTTGAAAAACAGAAAAAAAATGGCGAATGATTTATTCATATCCGGTTACTTACCCTCAAACAGTTCTAAAATATTAATGGAAACAGCCAATCAAATTTATTCAGAGACCGTTAAAACTTTCCTTTCAACCAAATATTACCGGCTTACGGACATATCATGTTGAAAGTCTCGTTCCCGTACGATCATCGAAGATAAGCCACATCGATTTTGGCCAGTGGGTGACCGCTTGAGTTTACTATGTGCAGCTAGTATTGCTTTTGGCCATATCATGTTGAAACACCGGTTCTCGTATGATAACCGAATTTACCCAATACCGAGCTTAGTCAGTACCTAGATTGGGTGACCGTATCATGAATCCACCTAATCAACCCAAGCTATGAGTTAATTAGTAAAACTTGTATCACTAAATCATTATTATTTAAAAAGAAATTCCTACCATCTAAAATTATTTTCTGGCTTTAAATAACCTGCAAAGGGCTGATAAACCATAGAAAACAAATCAATTAATCAACAAATGTTCGTTTGTCAGTTCATATGAATTTCTTGAGTTTGACTTGCGAAACGTTCTGCTTTTCTTTTGGGAGATAGTTTTCATCAATCTGTTTTTTTTAATACAATACTTCAAAGGGTTACTGAATATGGTTGTTACAAGAGTGTAAAGGGATGAAGTAAGCAGTGCATATTATGAGAATATGGAGGATAGATAAGAAGACTTAAAGTGGTTAAGACCATAGTCATCGGGGAAACATCTCGGGTATCTGTTCCACGGTGTAACAGTTCTGGGAAACTGAGAAGAACTTCTTCTTTACCAATGGAATAAGATGCGCTAATTAAAGGTTGAGACAGGATAAGGATATTGACTCCCCCCGCCCCAGATTTGTTTACGTTTATTCTGTGTAACCCCCCTATGTAATATATAGGATTTCAGTTTCACCACACTACTTGTTGCTATTGTTTCCGAAGTATATTTTTAATAAAGTTAAATCGTTACCCCCATCTTTTTCTATGTGCCATGTTGGACGTTTGCGATCATGACTCTCCACAATTTCTTGTCCTTTGTAACTCTTAGTGCATTTTGTCTTTTTGCTATCACTCCTATACCCAGTTCTGTCAACCATTTACACGTAAATACCCTTGGAAAAGGTAAAAATCCACCTCATCTCCCTAAGCTATGGGTTAATTAGTAAGATTTGTATCACTAAATCCTTATTATTTAAAAAAGAAATTCCTACAAACTAAAATATATTTTCTGGCTTTAAATAACCGCCAAAGGGTTGATAAGCCGTAGAAAACGAATCAATCTATAAATGGTCCATACCTAGATGAGTGACTGCTTGGGAATACCAGACTCTGTAAGCTTGGATGTGCGGGTGGTGCAATGAATAATGGCTCGCAATTGTTAACCGGAGTTCCAGTTCTAGTTGGGTTCGTTATATTCACTTGCACGCAAATAGCTTTGGGAAAGGCATG
Source organism: Acanthosepion pharaonis (assembly GCA_903632075.3). NCBI lineage: Eukaryota > Metazoa > Mollusca > Cephalopoda > Sepiida > Sepiidae > Acanthosepion > Acanthosepion pharaonis. The sequence continues at coordinate 1,237,149 of CAHIKZ030000076.1, forward strand.
AAACAACCTCATCCCCTCCAGCTATAGGTTAATTAGTAAAACTTGTGCCACTAAATTATTATTATTTAAAAAAAGAAATTCCGACTATCTAAAAATATTTTCTGGCTTTAAATAACCTGCAGAGGGTTGGTAAGCCGTAGAAAACAAATCAATCTATCAATCAATGACTGTTCTGGTCAGTCCCTAGATGGTTGACCGCTTGGAAATACCAGGTGCTGTAAGCTTGGATGTGCGGGTAGTGTAATGGATAATGGCTTGGAATTGTTAATAGGAGAGCCAAGTTCCAATTCTAGTTGGATTTGTTAGGGTCATTTAGATTCGAATCTTAATGTTGAAATCGCGAGATGGTTAATTTGACTTTTGTTGATAATATCGACTGAGGTTGACGATTCCCAATGTGCGGCCTCGTTTGCGTAGTACCTGAAAAACTATGCTACAGTATAGGAAACTGGTTTGACGAAACTATTCGCAAGTCGTCGATGGTTGTGTCTCAAGTCATCGTGACCAGATAACTGAAAAGACGTGTCTACCTAGAAGCAATCGCTATTCAAATATTTTATCATATGCGCACACGGATCAACACAGCCTCAGCAGCGATGGCCAGACTGGATAGAATATGGAAGAGTGACAACGGCTTTTTGACAAAGTTCAAGCCTTTACAAATGGCTGGTCGTATCCATCCACCTCTACGGATGTGAGACTTGGACATTAAAAGGCAGAAAAAAAAGGATCCAGCCGTTCGAGAACATATTCTTGAGAAAGTTCTCCCGCATCTCCTACTGGGAGCACAAAACCAATGACTATGTACGGAGAAGGATCAATAGTCTCATGGGAATCCCCACCCCTGCCATTATTAAGCGTCGGAAGATATCATGGTTTGGTCGCGTCACACGGTAGAACAGCCTCTGCAAGACCATCATGCAAGGCAGTGTTGAAGACGTACGCAAGCGGCGACGGCAACTCAAGAGATGGTCAGAGAACATCAAAGAATGGACGGACATGATAATGCCAGAATTCCTGAGTGCCATCGTCAAAAGACCATCCTGGAAGAGCTTGTCTGTTTATTCTGTCCTTAGGTTCCCTAACTCGATAATTCAAACAGTCGAACGATTAATGCTGATGAAGATGATAAAAGTGGACACTGAAGTCAACGAAGGCCAAAAGAATTGTTTTAATCATTCCACCTCCCAAGCAAGGTTCTAAAGCCATGAGATGCGGATGGAGGGGAGTGACTTTGTGTCGAATAATATAAAAAAAACCTTATTAAGTAGAGAGAACAATAAAAGAACAGCAATTAAGAAGACAGAAGATGACGATTGACATTGCATTTAAACTTTTGAAAATGAAACTTTACTGGAAAGCAGGAAACTGTAAGAGAGTTCCACAAGCGAGATGTGCGAGAAAATAAAGTGTTAGCATGGAACTTACAGTTACGTCTAACTATTTCAACCGTAAAATGAGATCTTGCCGCCACTCTAGTACAGCGCTTAAATTCGTAAGCATCAAACAGACTGTCGCCACTCGCCCTTGACCTCAGTGCCTACTGTTACATTTACACACGTAATTTCACACTTTTTATAAATCTAGCATACCTGAAAACTATATTTTATCACACATGCACGCATACACACATACACTATATATATATATATATATATATATATATATATATATATAGACTTCGACACAAAATGAATACACACTTCAGGGAAGGAAAAACTTGTATAGATGTTGTAACACTAAATTTATTCAGACATCACGAGATTAATACAAGTTACCTTTGGACTCGACAATCACAAGACTTGTTCAAGATGGCGGCCTTTTATCTTCTCGAACATTAGTACGGCTAACTACTGCTTGGTCAACGTTTGCCAATCTGTCCAGTGGGATTGCTGCACATGCAATTTCTATTTCATTTCTAAGGTCCGACAATGTAGTCGTTTTTCCGCCATAACAGTCCGAACAATGTAAATAGTGTAAATATATTGTTTGTTTCTACTGCACCGAAAAGAATGAACTCAATATTATGTGAAATATTGTGTGAAACAAATATTATGTGAAATATTATGTGAAATATTACGTGAAATGAATATTATGTGAAATCAATATTATATTAAATATTATGTGAAATAATATGTGAAATCAATATTATAAGAAATATTATGGGAAATTAATATTATGTGAAATCAATATTATGCGAAATATGTGAAATCAATATTATGTGAAATATTATGTGAAATCAATATTATAAGAAATCAATATTATGTGAAATCAATATTATGTGAAATATGATGTGAAATCAATATTATGTGAAATCAATATTATGTGAAATCAATATTATGTGAAATATGATTTGAAATCAATATTATGTGAAATATGATGTGAAATCAATATTATGTGAAATATTATGTGAAATCAATATTATGTGAAATCAATATTATGTGAAATATGATTTGAAATCAATATTATGTGAAATATTATGTGAAATATATATATATATATATATATATATAAATAAACAAATATAATAATATATATATAATTTTTATATAATAAATATAATATATATAATATAAATAAGAATATGTGAATGAATCGTTTCATGCGTAGATTCTTGATGACTTTAAATTTCCGTTCCTCTCTTCTTCTTAACCGACGTTCCTTCGCTTTGCAATTAATAGCATTGCTTTTTTGCTCGAAATAAATTTGTTCTAGATAAAATGGTAAACACTATCGTGAAATGAACCAGACGTAATGACGTAAAAACAAAAACAAAAAAAAAAAAAGAAGCAGCAACTGATGTGTAGAATGTCAGGTTGGTAGTAAAAAAAAATGTCTAAATCTCTGTCTTATCTTGTTCACTGTTTTTTGTTTTTTTTTAATATTTTTTTGCTTATTTAATGAAAAATATTCAGGAGTGTAATATAAAATATCAACTTTTTGAAAATAGTTTTGTTGGTAATTAATAATACTGACTTTGTTGGAGCAAGTTTACCAGATCTAACTGATTCTTTGATTGATCTTTTTTTTACGGCTTATCAACCTTTTACAGATTATTTAAAGACAGAAAATACTTTTAGATTCTAAGAATTTTGGGGAGATAATAATGATTTACTTGTATAATTCCTACAAATTAACCCATAGCTGGGGGAGAAGAAATGGATGTATAATTTTCCCAAGAGTATTTGCGCCTAAATGAATATAATGAACCCGACTAGAATTTGAACCCAACTCTCTGATTTCCACACACACATCGCATATATATATATATATATATATATATATATATATATATATATATATGGTTGGATTGATGGAGTTTGTGACCTGGGTTTCACTTTTTGCGATCGTCAGACAAACAGATTAATTTTTTAAAAATTTGGGTTTATGTGGATTGCGTGTATTGGTGTTATTGTGGGAGTGGGGAATCGTCGTCGTGATGTCATCAATTAACGCAAACATCGATGCATGTCCGTACACCCGATGAGGTACGCAAACACACATACACACTTGCTCGTCCGCCGGGACTCATACATATATAAACATATGTGGACTGTTTGGGATTTGACACGCAATCTACATAAACCCAAATTTTTAAAAAATTAATCAGTTTGTCTGACGATCGCAAAAGCGTGAAACCCAGGGTCACAAACTCACATCAATCCAACCAAATATCTTAGCTCTATCTCTGATATTGAGCGCTTTCTAATAAGAGCAGTAGAGCCCGGCGTTGCTCGGGGATGTAAGAGTAAGAGATAGATCAAGTATCGACCATCATAAAGGCTGAAAATAAAAAATTGACAAAGATTATTGTTTAAGGTTGACGGACACGCATGTCTTAATTAGTTTTTTTGTTTTGTTTTTTTTTTTTTGTTTTTTTTTTTGGTTTTTTACGAATTGGTCAAACCCAAACTCAAACAAAAACATTGTTTTCAATCGTTATGAGTCTACCGATTGAATAGAATTTTATTATAAACACACACACACGCACGCGCGCGCACACACACACACACACACACACACACACACAACACACACACACACACACACACACACACACACACACACACACACACACACACAACCAACCTGGGTTTTCTAATAAGTATAGTCTGATAACTCGATATTAATAAGTATAACTCGATATGAGTTGCCCCTTTCATTAATGCCTCTTAATCGTGTTTTCAAATTGATTTCGTGCAAAAACAATTGTGTTTTTCCAATTTTTGGCGCTGTCAGAACCACCGCAAGGTAATTTTACGTAGTCTTGTGAAGTTTTGTTGAAATCGGTTGAAAAATGTAGGAAATCCGATCCAATATATAAACGTACACACACACACACACACACGCACACACACACACACACACGCAATCTGCGTTTTATAATAAGTAAGATTATATATATATATATATATGTATTTATATTTATATACACACACTTTTCACATATATATATGTGTGTGTGTGTGTCTGCGCGTGTTTATGAGATTTTCGTTGAATATGATAGACAAGGAAAATTTAATTAATTTTTTTATTACATTTTACAGCATTCTTAAATTTTTTCGTTCTGTGCTAATAAGGGAGTGCAAAAATAGTCAGTGTTGTCCATTGTCCGAAGCACTATCGGCCACTTCTTTGTCCATTTTTAAGGGGGTTTGTTTTGGGGTTTTCTTAATTTATCTTTTTGTTTGACTGTTTAAGATTACTAGTAAGAGCGTTTATTTCAAGTTTCGCGTCTTTCTTTTTCTTTTTTAAACCTTCAACAACCCATTACCACTGTTGAATGAAGTGGGGTTGGTAGTTGGAGCGAGGTGTTTTATATACAGTGCGTCTCTCACAGTGAGATGTTTCCGGTAGTTTGATTTATATAGAATTTTTGTGTTTTCGACCAGAATTTTCCTAAAGGGATTTTTTAAAATCGTGTGTAGCTAGATGTTTTTATGGTATTTTACTCCCAACAAACGGAAACATATAAGAACGCTGGCAAAACTAAATAAACAATTAACTTTTCCTTGTCTCTCATATATAATGAATCATGTTTAAAAGAAATGTTGCTGCCCAAACACACACACACACACACACACACACACACACACACACACACACACATATATATATATATATAAGTGATAGAAATTATTAGGAGGATTTGAGATAATCATAATTAAGTAATTCATCGAATCTAGAAGAAACCTCAACAGAATGCAGAAAGCACTGGACGGCTGTTTCGTCCTATATTTAGGACTCATCATAACCCGGACAGTTACGATACGAGGCAAACGTCATACCAACTGTACCGACGGACCTCGGTGACGAAGAGGTAAGGAATTAGACTCGATATAGCGCTGCTCGTTCACAACTTCCCTGCTATATATATAGTCATGAGTCCCGTAATCACCCACGGTTGATGAGTACTCCGTGTAGCTGCAATAACGTGTCTAAGAGGCAGCATAGCGCGAGGGAACCAATGTCTTTTCTGGATGGATTTGATTTTTTTCTTGCATTTTAGACTGGTTGCTACCTAAAGGCAAGCGATTGCAGTCAACCTAGATGGGGTTAGTGAAGGGATCGATTCTTACCTTTTCCAAATGCATTAGTGCGAAAGTGAATGTAATGAACTTGACTGGAATGCCAATGAACGGGGGTAAAAGTGTTAATTACCTGAATGCTTTCAGTGTGAATGAGAAGAGTACTTGTATGGGCCAAAGTATTGTGGCTTAGAAGATATTTATATAAACCTCACCCCCGCATTTAGTGTTTCTTTTTAAATAGTTGCCGGAAGTGGAAACCAGGAATTTATGATTGGACTTGATTTATATATATTACGAGTGGCAAAGGGAGTGTGAGAAAGAGAGGCCTCAAGGATTAAGGTCCCAGGTATTATTTTTTTCGCTGGCTCAATTCTGGGACAGGAATAGGTAAGTAAATGCACTTCATTCTTGTTTAGTTCATTTAAACCACATTTAGCTTACGTGCCCGCTAAAAGACGATGTATCAAAAGGACGGTTTTCCCTTGATACCGCTATTATTGTAAGTACCATCCTTCCTCGGCAATGTTTATTTTAAAAAGCAATGATTAGAATTTTAATAAAATCTAAGCAAATGAAAGTAAATTTATACATTTTCTTTGTTCTTGAAAATTAACAACAGTAATAAACACTATTTATTCAATACATTGTTTATTTACACTATTTATAATGACTGTGTATTGTAATTGATGGCAAAACATCGACTAATTGCCAATCGAACTTTATAAAATGGTAAATAATTTGAGTTTCATTATATTATTTCAATAACTTAATAAATGTTTATACATTTATGAATAAAATTGTTTTCATATCTAATTTTTTATAAATTGGTAAATGATAAATATTTCACTGTATTAGTTTTAATACAGGGTGTCTTAAAAAATTCGACATCATTTCACAGGCCAATAATTTTGGCAATTCTTGTTGGAATAACCTCAAATTTTCATAGAATGTCTAGAAACAGACCAAGATTTTATATTTAATGGAAGAGGACAGTATGTACTTATCTCAATGAAAATCTGCCAGAGAGATGGATCGGGCGTGGTGGAGATGAAGACAGTTTTCTGATGAAATGGCCGCCGCGGTTACCGGACCTGTCCCCGTGTGATTTCTTTTTATGGTGATATGTGAAGTGACTGGTCTATGTCCCTCTTCTTCCTTCTAGCATTGATGAACTTAAGCAGAGAATCACTTCCGCATTGGATAATATTACCGGAGACATGCTACAGGGTGTTTGGCAAGAGCTTAACTATCAACTTGACGTGTGTCGTGTCACAGGAGGTGCACATATTGAACACGTATGAAATCGCTCCCATAATAAACTTATGATGTTCACCACCTAAAATGTTCAATTTCATTCATCTAGACTTAGTAGTTTTCAAGATAATTGCTTTTAAAATGATGTCAAATTTTGGGGGACACCTTGTAAAATTGTATTAGTTTTTAGAATGTTGTCAATACAAAATTATTCTTGTAAATAAACAATCTAATAAATAAAAAGATTTTATTATTTTGCAAATTCTCAAGAACAAAAAACATACTTTCATCACATTAAATTCTCTAAGATGATTCACTATGATTTTATCGTCGTGAATTCTCTCAGAATTGATTCTCTTAATGTAGCTTAGCCGAAAGAATGGGGCATGCACTGAGATTCGAACTCACTACTCCATCGGAATTGTTCCAGCGAGACACGCTTGCTAACCATTGCACCAACTGATTCTTTGATTGACCTGTATTTTTACGGCTTATCAACCCTAAGCAAGTTATTTAAAGCCAGAAATTTTTTTTAGATTCTAAGAATTTTGGGGAGTTAATAATGATTTACTGATTATATTATTTACATTATTCGGACTGCTATCCTCATTTTTAAGGACACATGACCCAGCGGATGAAGACGTTGGTTAGATCCAGTGACTAGACCCAAAGAGTTGTGAGTTCAATACCAGGCCACAGCAGTGGTGAGACAAACTTGGAGAGTTGCGGCAAAGGTAAATAACTGAGACATCCGGAAGAGGCATGACACGTAGAACTAGAACAATCTACCCTGGTGGACGAAATAAAGAGTTTGATTCGAAATTCCAATCATTTGAGCGTACAAAGTTGTGAATATGGCAATGAAGATGAGGATAACAGTCCGTATAATGCAAATAGTCATAATACCTCATCTCAGAGATATACACATATATTGATACAAGTTATACTAATTAACGCATAACTGGATGGTTGAGAGGTAGATTCATACCTTTCCCAAGAGTATTTGCGTGTATAAATATATATAATGAACCCGACTAGAATTGGAACTCAAAAAAATCTGAATTTTCATTTAAAAATCCTTGTTTCTCTTTGTATCACCGGAACTAGTAAAATAACAATTTTTAGCAAGTTTTTTTTGTATAACACACATTAATTTGGAAAATCTTGCTAAAATACAAATAATTGTCGGATGTTAATGAAACTTTCAAAAACTATTCACAGATGATCGAAATTATTATAAATATGTTTTCTTTTATTAAAGTCATGACAAAAATATTTTTTTATATTTATCCCCCCCCCATAACTAATTTTATGAAAACGCTAGAAATTGGATCGAGTCCACTTTAGTAATTACAATAGTTAAAAGCACAAGACTTTGAGGAATGCAAATCATGTTTTTTGTTTTTTTTTTAATTAGACCCCTCTACCTGAAAATCAACTCTGAATTTTAACATACAAATCTCAATAAAACAAATATATTATTTAATTTCAAATGCTTTTATTTGCTTTTAGTTGTTTGTATGAATATGGACAATATTTTTTGAAAGCAAAAAAATTTTCCGATGAAAAATGAATTTTTAATACAATTATTTATTTTTTTTTAATTATAATAGATTTTTACATTTAAGTTATTAAAATATTATAAAATTAGTTAAAAGCCACATCCACTTTCGTAACTGTCCTTATGAGATAGATCGTTTTTAGAGCGTTGTAAATTGTATCTTTTTGACTAATCTACCCGCAGTAATTAAGAAATGTAATTTTGTGTTTATAATCGGGCTCTAATTATAAAATACGGAAGACCAACCAGAATACAATTAAGTTGCGTTATTTGTTCTCCGCTGTTAAGGCCTTTACTTTTGCGAGACACATGTGGAGAAGTTAATTTGATTTTTCAATTTCAACTGAGAAGGGTACCTACAAGTATCAGTATCATCTTATGAAATTTATATGATCTTATTTTTATATCAATCTCAGTTATGGCATTTTTCCATAAATGAAATATCAAAATTAATAATAAAATGAATGGAAATACAAATAACACAGTAAAATGTAGTAACTGTACATAAAATGTATGTACACTTCTGATAAAATTTCATAAGAAGGGTACCTACAAATTAATTAGATACTTTTCTTATGAAATTTAATTTAACTCTTAACAGTTTTATTTTAATTTCTTTATAATATATTTTCCATGAAGCACCGTAAACGTAAAGGTGAAAGCTAAGTACAAAAAAAAAAAAAAAAATTAGAGCGCTGAAAGTTTTCCTTAAAAATAACGAGGTAAATAATTTGTTCACTTAAATGTAAATAATTTCAATTTTTTCTCCTTCCGTAGAACAAATTATCCTCACGGAATCCGTCAATATGTCATTCATCACCTGTCAAGTGACGCGAAAGTTTATGACCTGTTTTTTGTTTTATTTTCAAATTACATTTTTTCAGCGCAGAAGCTAAGTTATGCTTGGTTCATAATATTTTAAATAAACATTATAATTTCTGATTTTCTTAAAATAAATTTTGAAAAAATGATAATTGATATTTAAAAGAATTTCAAACTGAGATCTGTCAATTTTGCTGACTCAAAAAAAAAGATTTTTAACGAAAATTTCGGACGTGCTAGGGACGATTAAAAATGTAAAAAAACCCCCAAAATACTTTAATTTTTCCTCTTAATAATAACATAAACATTTAGATGATAAAATTTTGTTTTCGTCAAGTTTGGCGTCTTTATCATCATGCTATGCTCTTTTTTTAGCGATCTCGTGGAGGTACCTAAATTAAAACTAATGCAATGCAATTTTTATCATTTATAATTTTTTATTCATAAATTTATAAACATTTATTAAATTATTAAAATATGCGAACTATCAGGAAATCTTTATTATTTACGATTTTATAAAGTTTGAATCAATTGGCCAATGTTTTGTCAACCATTCTAATAAATAATATAATAAATAAATAGTGTTTATTATTTTTGTTGTGAATTCTCAAGAACAACAACAACGAAAAAAATTGTAAAAATTCACCTTCATGTTTTTAGGTTTGTTGTGGTAGGATCCACCTAATTTGCATAGTGGAGTACCGACCATATAAATATGGTTGGTACCGGGAAGAGAGGGAGGAATCAAGAGATTCAACCAGAGACTCTGCCCGACTGCAACTCAGTCAACACATTCTCCAGGAACGGTCTTACCAGGAATATACAAAAGACTATATGTAAATATTGTGTACAATTTCTTGTTTCAATACATTTTGTTCTAAGTACATTTTGTGTTGCATTATTATTCCATGCATTAGTCAAGTTTCAACAAGGTTTTACTACAGTTCTAATCATCACTTTTTAAAACAATAAACATTGTCGATTAATGAACAGATAAAGATCCTAGATTACTCGTGCATAAAGATAAAGATCCTAGATTACTCGTGCATAAAGAAAACAATGCAATTTCGAAATTATTTAAATAATTTCCTTATCTTTTACATTGCGAGTCGTGATTGCTTTCTTTGGATGTTTTATTTTTAATATTTTACATTAACGATTAAAACAAAGATGCTTTATGCTGAAAGTACGGTCATGTGACACAATGCTCCTTAAAATTCGGTAAATCTGATTATTGCAAACTTTGCCAAAAAAAAAAAAAAAAAAAAAAAAAAAAAGGTTGCAAAAACACTAAATTAATGGAACTATTCCCAGCCTATCCGGATATTAATCTAATAGAAAACTTGTGGCACATTATTTAAAAGAAAATATGAAAACGGAGAAAAAACAAAACAATATTCAAGCCAAGATCTTATTCCTGCCTCGATAGTAAAGCTGATCAGTCCGACAAGGTCAAAATGGCAGCCAATGTCCAAAACGACCTTAATTCCGTCGTTAACTGAGGCAAAAGATAGCTTGTTAATTTTAACGATCTTATTATTCTTGCCTCGATAGTAAAGCTGATCAGTCCGACAAGGTCAAAATAGCAGCCAATGTCCAAAACGACCTTAATTCCGTCGTTAACTGAGGCAAAAGATAGCTTGTTAATTTTAACGATCTTATTATTCCTGCCTCGATAGTAAAGCTGATCAGTCCGACAAGGTCAAAATAGCAGCCAATGTCCAAAACGACCTTAATTCCGTCGTTAACCAAGGCAAAAGATTAACACCTTCAAAACTAAACTTTTCTCCATTAATCATTTAAGAGACCCTTCTCTGGTTTCCAGGAGAGTGATTCATTGCGTCTTCTCGAGCTAACGTTCTCATCTGACACGAAGTGGAAAGACTATATCGAATCCATTGCTAGGTCAGCTGCTAAGAAAGTTGATTCACAATGTCGCGCTAGACAATTTTTCTCTCCACAATCTATCTATCTAACATATCTATAAGTCTACTGCTGCCACACATGGTCTGGTTGCCCCTGCTATTTACCTTGAGCTCCTTGATAAGATCCAAAGAAGAATCAGCAATATTATTAGTCCTGATCTGGCAGCTTGGCTTCAGTCACTTTACTACTGCCATAGGGTTGCCTCTGTGTATTTTTACTTTCATGGCAATTGTTCGGATGAGCTCTCCGCTATGGTACCAAGAATTTTTTTGAATTACAAGAGATATCAATAATTACGTCGAGATATCAATAATTTAAAGTTGAACTGGCTAGATGTAACCGTAAATTCTATGCTAACGGTTTCTTTTTTTTAGACTTCTTGCTTATGGAACACACTTCTAGCTCGATGCTTTCCAGCCAACTTTCATCTGCAAATATTTAAATGCAGTGTCAATCGCTATTTACTGTCCTCCAGATTACTCTTTTCTCTTGCTCATTATTAATGTTTCTGTTCCTAATTCTTCTAAACCCTGTAATCCATTGTGTCTTAGTGGCTTTATTCCCTTGCATAGGGTGATACCGATTTAAAAAAAAAGTCTATAGGTGGTGATAAAATATTCTTCTGCATCTTTTGTGTCGTGTCCCTTCAGGACGTTGGCAGTCGGTGGTTCTCCACAACTCCCTGTTCCTTGTAGCTCTTAGCGATGTTTGTCTTTTTTGCTATCGCTCCTAAACTCTGTTTCTGTTTCTCGCTCATATTTCTATTTGTTTTCACTTTTTCTGTCAAATTTGCTTATTTTTCTTATTTTTTCATTTTTTTTCTCGTTCATATTGCTATCTTCGTTTTTATCTTTTTATCTTCTTTGTCAAATTTGCTTATTTTTTTCTTTTTCCCTTTTTTTCTCTTTTATATTCATTTCATCTCTTCTTTTTTTTATCTTTTTTGTCAAAGTTGTTCATTTTGCTTATTTTTACTTTGTTTCTCATTCATATTCATTTCCCATCTTCGTTTTCCTTTTCTTTTTTCCTTTTTCGTTGTTAACTTCTTTTTCCGTTTCTTCTTCCTTCGTGTTCAATTTTCTTCTTCGTTTTCTTTTTATTTCTCTCTATTTATTTCTTTTACCGTTCTATTCTCTACTTCTACATCTCTACTTTTTCTTCTTCTTTTTCTTCTTTTTCTTCTTCTTCTTTTTCTTCTTTTTCTTCTTCTTCTCGTCGCCTTTTTATTTATTTCTTCTTCTCATTTTACGAGCATCAATTTTTGTCTTTTTTCGTCAGCTGCCAACAACTGCAGTAAACGCTGCAAGCAAGTGCCATCTGCCAATATTAGCGACTTCAAAGTGAGAAATATCGCAGCGTTATCCGATTACACGTCATTTCTATATTTATGGGACGTCATCAAAATAGTTTTGGGATGACGACAGTGCATTGCAGAACAAATTAGATTAAAATTTACTTGCTCTTCTCCTTTATAAGATTTTCTTCTTCTTCTTCTTCTACTAGGTGCCGTTTCCTTTAAGGACGTTGGCGGTCATGGCTCTCCACATTTTCTTGTCCTTTGTAGCTCCTATTACCTTTTTGTTATCTCTCCCAAACTCTGTTCCGCCATCCATTTACCCAAGTTCGCTAGATAGGTTATGCGTTGTTTTACTTCAATCTGACCTGTGAGTATCAGATTTTTTAATCCTTCTTTCCTCGTTATATGCCCTGGAAATTTCAGCTGTCTCTTTCTGATGTTAAGTGTCTTTTTCGTTAGTCCTTGCTCATGTGTCCGGTCCATAAGACTCCTAGCATCCTTCCACGTTTCTGTTGCTTCAAGTCTCTTATTCATCTGTAAGAAGATTGTTTAGCATCCAATGCAATATAGGAGGACTAATATTATATAACAGTTCATCAAGAAGAAGATTAGGAGGAGGACAAGAATGAGAAAAAGAAGAAAGAGGAGGAGCAGAAGAAGAAGAAGGAGGAGGAGAAGGTGGAGAAGGAAGAAGGAGAAGAGGGGAGGGGTATGAGAAGAAGGAGGAGGAGGAGGAGGAAGATGAAGAAGGAGGAGGATAAGAAGAAGAAGAAGAAGCATGAGGAGGATGAAGAAAAAGAAGGAAGGAGGAGGAGGACAAGAATAATAATAAAGAAGAAGAAGAAAAAGAAGAAGAAGGAGGAGGAGGAGGGGAGAAGACGAAGGAAGTGGATGAGGAGGAGGAGAAGATAAAGGAGGAGAAGGAAGAGGAGGATGAGAAGGATGAGAAGAAGAAGAAGAAGAAGAAGAAGAAGATTTGTTTCACGACTTCACCTCTTGTGGATTATTTACTGTCAGAAAATGTGTAAAACTTTAGTTTTATATTGGTTGCCTTTTTCAAATATTTTGTATAAAAGAATTTGACATCAACAATTTGCTTTAGGTTTTGATTTAAAGTTTAAAATTTATTTATTTTTTATTTTGTTAAAAATTCCATTGTTTTGTTTGAAACGTTTGATAAACATGTATAATTTCAATTTTTCTATGTATATATAAAATTATGTTTAGATTTCAAAATTATATATTTTTTTAAAAGTCCACATCAATTACTTTGATTTATTCTTTTCTTAACTATTTGTATCAAGTCCCACTGCCAGTGCTACTGGCACCATGTCACCCAGTATTAATCTGACGCATGGTCAGGTCATCAGCGATTAAACCAGTTCCCCCAACAGGCCATTCTGATGAGGAGAGTGGCCAGATACCCAGCAGTATTAAAAAAACAAGGCCTGTCAAAAAGTGGATGAGCCTGTAGGGTCAATGGCCATCTAGCACAGTGGGGGTACACTGGGACTCCATAGCTATTGATTCAGTCTGTGTTGAAGACACGGGGTTACTGGACGGATGGCCTCCTAGACTGAAGGCAACGGCCGCGGCGAAGAGATCCCTCGATGGGATCAACGGTCACATATCCGTGACCAAGGCGAATCTTCAAAACCTGGAGAGGGATGGGCTCCGTCAGCTCTACTTGCCCAAGACACGCCTCACAGAAGAGGCGTGTTTGAAACCAGATATGTGGAGAGAACTCTGGTACTCAGCTGCTCACTGAACCTACACACGATCCTGAGACACATATTTGTTGTGGTAGGATCCACCTAATTTGCATAGTGGAATACCGACCATATAAATATGGTTGGTACCAGGAAGAGAGGGAGGAATCAAGAGATTCAACCAGAGACTCTGCCCGACTGCGACTCAGTCAACACATTCTCCAGGAACGGTCTTACTAGGAATATACAAAAGACTATATGTAAATATTGTGTACACTTTCTTGTTTCAATACATTTTGTTCTAAGTACATTTTGTGTTGCATTATTATTCCATGCATTAGTCAAGTTTCAACAATAATGATGATGATTATGATGACTGTACTGGTAAATTACAACAAGATGAATTCTTATCGCGACCAGCCGCCAAAAGTTATTTACTGGTAAAATCCACTCCAGTAATTTTTATTTTACACTAGTTGGACAATATATAAAGGAACCTAGAGAGAAAGTAGAAATTCTTGGATTTCTCTTTGTTCTTAGATTATTCTTTTATGTTCCAAAGGAATGTGCCCGGCTCCAGGGAGAGTGTAACCCCGGCTAGTACTTCTGTGATATCCCGAAAGAGGAAAATGCGGATATGGCTGGGATAATTTGTAGGGGGGGGGAGCTTGTTCAATCTACGCGTAAAATACCCACTTTAAAGTCATCCTTGTGTCGCATTTATTCGCGTGGGCGTTCAGTTCTACATTGATCATAAATGTTTACCATATATAGTTCCCAGATGATGTAGTTCTCACGAGATTCAGTTTGCTAGAGAAATCTACGACATTCACCGGAAATCCACGAGACTTAACCAGAAACCTCAAGTATTTACACTTTACACTTCTAATAAAACAACGGTGTAATGTAATAATAACAAAGAAACGACAGACTTATTTGCCTATGTAAATGTCCATTATAATTCTCTTGCTTCTAACGTTCAGGCTGCAAGCAATATTTGTTAATGGTCTAAATTCTAAGAGTAGCATGGAAAAATTGTAGATACATTTTGAACATTTTGATATTATTTTAAAAAAAGCTAAATATTTAATGGCGGATAACTTAGTGAAAGTATGACTACAATGAAATGACATTGACAGTATATGACTATAACATAGTAACATTGATAGCATAAGTCTATAATAGCATATTACTACAATATAATGGAATTGAGAGTATACGACTATAATAGAACGATATATATATATATATATATATATATATATATATATATATATATATATATATCCCTCTCTCCATATATATATATATATATATATATATATATATATATATATATATATATATGGAGAGAGGGAGAGAGAGAAAGGGAATATCAAAAATACTTTTACAAAAATTGGGGGCGTGTCTCTCACACCAAAACAAGAACAAAAATCCATACAAACGTATGTCCGCAAATCCTTCGTTTTTGTGTTATTACGTTTAAAGAAGGTTTATGGTATACGGCATCGTGTTGCCATGTAGACTAGGTTACACTTGTTATTCGTGTACATTTGTGGCTAGTCTGTCTTCAACGTTTAATGTTTGTAGTAAGGAGTTAACTGAGGAGTGTTCCATTAAAAATGCCACGTTATTCATATCGTGAGCAGACAGATATGATTTTTACATACGGTCGCACGAATGGTAATGGACACGAGGCTGCACGGCTGTATCAGATTGCGTTTCCAGACCAAAGGCAGAACGTTTGCTGCTGTTTATCGTCGCGTTGCTGAGACAGTGTCACTACGAACTATGGATCGAGGATGACTGAAATCCACTCGTACGCTTGACCACGAAGTACATATTCTACGAGCTGTTGGAGACTATCCACATTTCATCACACCTCAAGTAGCCCTAGGATGTCGTACATTCCATAGTACTGCATGGAGTATTATTTGCAACGTGTGCAGGGTCTTTCGCCCTCTGATAACTCACTGCCGATCCGTTGTTTGACTCTTCAGTCTTGTTTACGGATGAGGTAACATTTGGAAGAGATGGAATAACAAATCTACACAACCAACATTGTGAGCTGGAATTGTAGATGAGTATGTCCATATGTTCTCCCAGCACGTCTTACAGGTGCTGTCTATAGAGACTTTATTTCGGACACACTTCCGGACCTATTAGAGGATGTATCCCTGCTAATACGAAGACGCGTGTGATTCGTGCATGATAGGGCTCCAGCACGTTTTAGTCACATTGTCCGCGATGCAGTAACTGACAACTATCATGAAAATGTACAGGTAGGAGAGGAGAGGGCCGATTCCATGGCTTGCACATTCCCCCGACCTCAATCATTTGGATTTTTATCTGTGGAGGTCACCTAAAACAATTGGTTTATGCAGAAGACATTAATAATTCAGACATAATAATTCATCAACGTGTCATGGTGGCTAGCGAAATCATTTGAAACTGTTTGGAAGTATTTGAAAGGGCCCGCCAGTCAATTATCCGACGGGTGCATGCGTGTGTAGAAGCATGTGGAGGACATTTTGAACATTTGTTATGAGGTGGTGAGTTGTGGTAAAACGATGTCGTTTTGGACATATGTTTATATGAACATTTTACTAAGTTTTGATGTCAGGAACCAGCCCCTGTTGAAACTTGACTAATGCATGGAATAATAATGCAACACAAAATGTACTTAGAACAAAATGTATTGAAACAAGAAAGTGTACACAATATTTACATATAGTCTTTTGTATATACCTAGTAAGACCGTTCCTGTGTTGACTGAGTCGCAGTCGGGCAGAGTCTCTGGTTGAATCTCTTGATTCCTCCCTCTCTTCCCGGTACCAACCATATTTATATGGTCGGTACTCCACTATGCAAATTAGGTGGATCCTACCACAACAGCCCCAAAAGTCTGTAAAAGTATTTTTGATTCTCTCTCTCCCTCCCTTTCTCTCTCTCTCTCTCTCTCTCTCTCGTTTAGTCATGCATGAATATATAATTAAAACAGTAAATTTTTCAGACGCATAATCGCCAACTACCTGAAATGAAACATAGAAGAAATATATATATATATATATATATATATATATATATATATATATCGCACCCTTTCACACTGCTCATGTGGCAGTAGCTGAGGCAGCCAACTGTGGTTTTAAGGGTTACTCCATCCCCGTTTCTCACCAGAGTTAGCTCCATCTGACTTCTTCCTGTTTCTTAAACTCAAATCCACCTGCGTGCTCGCCATTTTGGAAACAATGGTAAGGTCATATTTACTATGGAGGTGGCTGTCTTCTTTCATTATGGGATTCCAATGCTTAAGCCTTGTTGGATCACGTGCATTGATGTCAAGGGGGGGGATCTTGTTTTTCCAATGCCTTCTGGGTGAGGCTTGTAGATTTTTGAACGTGGCTCGTATGTATACACACACATACACACATTTATATATATATTAATAATATTAGTGGTCAAGATATATATATATATATATATATATATATATATATATATATATATATATATATATATATCCAAGAGGATAAAATATCAGGTAGAGCCCAATGTACACTACAGATCAATAATATAAAGGCTCAAACACTAATATTCCATGGTTATAATTTATTACATTGGAATCATAATCACGATCCAATTGATCAGACCAACAAATTCAAAAGAAAACATAATTCTGAGGTCTGATGAATTGGATCGTGATTGATTGCAATGTAACAAATTATAACCATGGAATATTAGTGTTTGAGCCTTTTTATATATATATATATATATATATATATATATATATATATATATATATATGTATGTATGTATATAAATAAAAATTCGCATGAGGATGAAATGGAACTAATGTCTTTAATTTAATCACAAAATTAAATTCGGGGCTTTTAGCTACCATTTTTGAAACATGGTTAGAACTGTGTAGTGAAAAAAATCATATTTTAAATCAATTAATTTATAATATATATATATATATATATATATATATATTGCTAATCGTATATATATGAATATAAATATACTTCAATCGAATTCACAATTATTTTTGCTCAATAGCCTTTAGAATAATTTTTAACATAACGGTTATCACCCATCCAATAACCATTAGAATAATAAACCTACCTGTATATATATATATATATATATATATATATGTAATTTTGTTTATTCATTTTCTTTGTTGAATGAAAGGCCATTTTCCCGCTCTCAGACTGTAATATTTTCAAATTTTAACAAGTGTGTCTACTAAGTGTGGCATAATGGTTGACGAAAATAGTGGGCTTTACCATTATTACTAAATAGAGAGCTCCTGACTCAGTGGGTTCCCCATACACGATTTGGTATTAAATAACCCGAGCAGAGTTGGCATATTGTTAAATCTCCCAGCCTAACCTAACCTTGGTGCTTAGACATGGATATTATTTAGCAAGGCTAATCTGGTTGACCATTACTACTGATTAATGAATTCGATCCTCATTGGGGGCATCATACAAACATGCGATAATTAATAACCCGATAAGAGTTGACAATGTAAAATTAACCAACGTAATCATATCGCTGTTAGCTTTCGAAACTGATCTCTCCGTCGAAAATTGAACCATATTTAGGTTAGCCAAAAGGGCTCCTCGTTAACAGTCTTTGGATAAGCATTTGCCAATCAGCTACATCGAATTCATAAATAAGACATACTATGTACATTTAATATTACAGTCTTATAGATTTAGAGTAGGTACAAGTACCGGTAGTCTACAGCCTTTTGATAAACATTAGCCCAGCTGATATCTCATCATTACATAAAAGACTCGTTGTCTACATTTAACATCACGGTATTATGGAAGTAGACTAGGTACACGTACTTGCAGTCTATAGCCTTTTGGTAAATATTAGCCTACCTTAGGAAGAGGCATTTGAAGTTTCTGGGAGAACGTAATGAGGAAAGAGGGCTTGGGAAACTTGATATTCACAGGACAGATTGAGGGAAAGAGAGACAGAGGAGAGCAGTGCATAACATACTTGATGAGCTTGAGTAAATGAATGGTAGAAGAGAGCTACAAGGGACAGGAAGATGTGGAGAACCGTGATCGCCTACGCCCGGAAGAGACACGACACATAAAAAAAGAATAATACCTCATCACTGAATGTAAAACTCACCATTTGCATTTAATATTAAAGAATTACGGGATTAGATGCAAGGTGCAAGTACAGGTAGTCTAGGATCTTTTGGTAAAAATTAGCCCACCTGATACCTCATCATTGCATGTAAGACTCGCTATGTGTATTTAATATTGCAGGATTAGGAAATTAGACCAGGTAAAAATTCAGGTAGTCTATGTCCTCTTTGTAAACATTAGTTCACCTGATACCACATTTTCCCATATGATACTAGCTATATACTTTTAATATTAAACTGAGTTAGGCTAGGTATAAGGGCTGGTCGTCTACAGCCTTTTGATAAATATTATCCCACCTAATACCGCATTATTGCATATACGACTGATTATGTACATTTGATAATACAATATTATGGAGTTAATATAACTGAAAGTATAGGGTGACCTCAAAAAACGGGAACTTTTTAACAATCCAATAAAACCAAGAGTGATGGAAGAAAAATATTTTATTCGTAGTAATTGAAACCTTAACATATGCCATTTAAGAAACAATGATGGAATTTTCATTTTTTTAAAATTACGTCCTGTAGATGGCGTCCTCCTGTACGAATGCATTCTTGAAATCTGCTGTTGAGATTCCTCATTGATTGCTGCAACATCTCAGCTGGGATACTGTGAATTTCTTCTTGAATTCTAAATGGTGAAATGTTTACTTGCTCAAGGTCACTGTCTCGTAGTGTTGCCACTTGCTCATGTCTGGCAATACGCACTTCAAAAATTCCCCGTTTTTTTGGGTCACCCTGTACTTGTAGTGTACAGTATCTGGATAAACATTAACCTGTCAGATAACTTATCATTGCATATACGATTCACTATTTTTCCCGCAGTAGATTGCCATTTGTTTCTGCGGTAAACCAAGGCTATAGAACCCGGTCAGTGAATCCTCTTCTTCATAGCTGGGGGAGAAGAGGAGTCATAGCTTTCCCAAGGGTGTCAGCACTCTAAGTGAATTTAATAGATTCGACTGGAATTCGAACTCGGCTCTTCTTTTCTTTCTCCGATTCCGAGCTCGCTATCCATTACACCACCTGACTAGATATAAATTGTTGTAACCTAGGGAAGGTTAATAAATGAGAAATAACCAAAATGGAGGTTGGAAATGAAATGGTAATCTTTATAACAACAACAAAATACAATACTTGCCAGCGGCGTGAAATAGGTAAACCACTGCTAGTTGGTGGACTACTTAGACAGCATATTACTCCCACTTAGAATAGTGTCCAACATATTTATGAAGATTGGGATACACATCAGTGTTCATAGGTATGTTATCTAACAGAGAGTGAGAACGAAAGGAGAGAGCGAGAGAGAACGGCAGGTAGAGATAGAGATAGAGAGAGAGAAAGAGAGATAAAGATAGAGAGAGAGGTAGAGAGAAAGAAAGGGTAGAGAGAGTGTTGTAACCCATAAAGGGTTGCTGAATGAGGAATAACCAAAGCAGAGGTTGGAAATGAAATGGTAATCTTTACAACATCAACAAAATACAATACTCGCCAGCAGTGTGAAGTAGGTAAACCACTGCTAGTGGTGGACTACTTAGCATATTACTCCCACTTACAATAGTGTCCAACGTATTTATGAGGATTGGAACATACCCATTAGTGTTCATAGGTAAGTACTTCTTTTTATGGCATTTGGGTCAACCTGGACCCACCACATGCTACAAGATCATCATCAAAAGTAGTTATTTACATTCAATATTACACTATTATGTAGTCAGGTTACTTAGAAGCAATGATAGTCTATTGCGTGTGAGCAAATAGCTTACCAGATACCTCAAATTCGCTCATAAAATCGGGAGATATGTGAGCCATTTTTGTTAGGGGTGAAGGCGGGGTGCTTATATACTATCAATTAAGGAAAGCTGCGTGAAATCGGAATATGGTGCTTTTGACGGGATTTGAACTCTTAGCAGATGTGATGCATTCCCCAGACTTAGCTACGTATATATTACATCCTGTAACCTTCAGAAAAGTTCAAATGGAACGTTTTGTTTCGCTCAAGGTCTGTCTTCTTCCCAAATTCTTTTCTTGTGCCCAGCATCGTTCCTGGCTAAATAAGTTCATTATTTTCTAAATATCTAGAAGTTATCTTTGTAGAACCGCACTGATCCCTTTACAAGATGTCTTGCTCCCTAATTGTGCCTTGGCGTTCAGTATGCCTTGGCCTTGTGCCAGACTAAAATAAACTGAAGAAATATCTACATCACACAGAAATCGCACATTAAGACCCAGTTTTACTCAACATTTTCGCCGTGTTTAATGTCCGTACGGACACGTGTTTATGTACCCAATACAAGGCACGAGAGCCATCCAAAGTAGAGTGTTACTGTCGAAGTGGTAATGCTGAATGAGGGTGGGATATGAATGGAAGAGAAGGTAGTAGGAGGTGTAAATTAAGAGGTGGAGGAAATATGGCGATTGACCCTCGACCTGAGAAAGGTCAAAATTGAAGTGTTCAGGAAAGAATTCGTACGGGAATCTCTCACACAAGGTGTCAGTTCTTTGGGGTGGGTAGGAGAGCTGTCTGAGTGGAACTTCTTTCTTACATTTGGGACACAGGGCAAATGAGGGTGTTTTGACTATGTGGATGTGGCATGGCGTGTTCTAACTGTAAAGGTCTGAATCGGTTGAACAAAAGAATGAAGCGCATCTGAAGATTTACTATGGAAATAGACACAGAATAGCGACAGTCATGCAGTGCTTGAAATCCGTTTCAAGTGTTTATTTTTTGTTTAATCATTTGACCCCAAGAAAGGCAATAAAGCCACTAAGACGTAATGGGGGGGGGTTACTGATTTTCAAGGAATATGAGAAAACTACTATTAAGGGGAGAGAACAATAAAAGAACACGAATTAAGAAGACGGAAGATAACGTTTGGCATTGCATTTAAATTTTGTTAGATCAAAGTTGACTGGGAAGCCAGAAGCCGGAAGAGAGTACAACAAGCGTGACGTGCGATACAAGAACCTGTTAGCACAAAGCTTACGGTACATCTAGGCATTTCAACTTTAAAATGGTGTGACTTTGCTGCTAATCTAGTATTGTGCTTAAATTTATAAAGTCTAGGTACCATAGAGGAAAAGTAATATTTATTTTGAAAGTACAACAATGTGGCACAAGGCAAAAAGGGGCGATAGGGGAAGGCTTGTTTTCAATCTGTCTTATCTTAAACTAGTTACAATTATTGACCCAAACATACCACAGTATTCCTTACACCAAAACAACACAGTCACCGTAATACCTCAAAGTCTCTGTGAAGTTCTAACTAGTTCCTATTATGTACAATTTGTCTGTGGGTGGTGGAGAATAAAATTGACAACCAGGGGAAAGTTCATCAGAACAATTACAATGAAATTATTTATAGAAAAGGCACAAGGAAGCTACGTTACGGTGGTGGGAAAGTGACTGAAGCCGAGATGCCAGGTCAGGATCAATAACATTTCAGATTCTTCTTTGGATTTTATCAAGAATCTCTAAATATATAGAAGGAGCATCAAATCAGCTGTAGCAGCAATTTTCAAAGCAAGGACGAATGGTAGACTTATAAATATGTAAGCTGGATTCTGTCGAGAAAAAAACTGTCTAGACAGTGAACAAGCTTTCTATGCTGCAGACTTAGAAATTAATTCAATATACTCTTTTCACTTCATGTCAGCGAAAAATGTTCGCCCGAGAAGGCGCAATGAGCCACTCTCCTGGAGGCTAGCATGATGGAAGGTAAAAAGGGTTCTCCCAGATGATTAAAAAAGAGTAGTTTCATTTTGGAGATGTTAAAATTAACAAGTCATTTCTTGCTCCAGTTAACTACAGATCGTAGGTCATTTTTTTTATCATCTGCGAATTTGGTTTTATCGAACCGATCTTACTATTAAGACAAGAGTAAATAGTTGTGTCATCAACTGTTGTGGCTTTGTTAGGGTCCAGAAATAAAGACATAAAGAGAGGAATTGAGTTAAATATATTAACAGAAACAGTAATACAAACATATACAATTGAGAGGGTTACAGTCAGAATGTTCGTTCCGATTGTCAGAGCTGGCTGCTGGAAACTTCCATCTCTAAAAGGCAGTACCTGCTCCTATTTATAGCTGGGGGAGTCCATGCGTGCGTGGGTAAATTACCATAACATCAGCATAGATACCGAGTTGATTGCTGATGACATCAGGAAGGTCATTTATGAAAATTAGGAACAACGCACGTCCAAGGATTAAGTCCAGGGAAACACCTGAATTGATATAAAATGATCTAGAAGAGTGGCCATTCAAGATAACTTTCATTTCGCGATTGGATAAGAAAGACTGAATCAGTTCAGAAATACGCTCAGAAATACCATAGTCTTTCAACTTGTGAAAAAGACCGGTATGCCAAACCCTATGAAATGTCATCAAGATATCCAAAGCAACAGCCCGAGCTTCACCATTCTTATCTAAAGCTTGATGGACTCTTTCAGCAATGATTGTTAATACATCAGTAGTATTAAATTCAAAACACGAATAAAGTTAACATTTCTCAATTTTTTTAGCGTTACGAGGCTTACTCTTAATGTACTTTCTTTTAGAAATAAAGGACATTAAGACTAAAATTCATATGGAGGCTCGTGCAGTGGATAGACACTCGGAATGAGAAATCGTAGAGGCGTGTTCGAATTCCAGTCGGGTTTGTTACATTCGCTTACGCGCAAATACTCTTGAGAAAAATATGAGTGCAACTATTCTCCCCCAAATATGGGTTAATGAGTAAGACTTGTATCACTAAACCATTATTATCTTTAAAAAAATTCTTACAATCTAAAAGAATATTTTCTGGCTTTAAATAACCTGCAATAGGTTGATAAGCCGAAGAAATCGAATCAATTAATAAAAAGAACATTATCGGAGATAGCTATGGCTTAAATAATATGATTCGTAACTAGAAAAAACGTTGTTATCGCCAAAAAGTTTCTGAATGCAATTTTTAACCGAAACAAAAAAGAATTATTCTTGCAACCCAAATTATGATGCTACTTATCAAGGGTTGATAAACCATAGGACATCAATCGATCAAATCTGGGTTTTCACCCGAAAAGTAAACCTAAAAACTGTTTACATTGCTATTCTCAAAATATTGTTAATGCAATATTTAGTTAAAAAAAGAATCATTTTTACAATCCAAAATATGTTTCAGTTTTAAATAACGGACAGTGGTTGATAAGCCGTCAAAAAACAACAAATCAGTTAATCATAATTCCACAACCAAACAACAAGTAGTTTAGAAAGTCATACACACTAGGAAGAGTTCATTTGAAGAGAGAGACATATTAGCTTCAAGGTTCCAGCATTCTCCGATCGTTTACAGAACAAATAATTGATAATGAGGCTGTCTTGATGAATTTAGTCCTCCGGCAATTGTAATTGTAATCCTTACTTCAGCGTTACATAAGTGTATGCTGCATCCGTTGGTTCTTGTGTTACTAAGTACATTTTGCCTTCAAAAGTAACAACAATATTTTCTGTTCCCGAACACGACTGACGAAATCTCGCGCTTACGAGATTTTACAGAAAAGGCAAATAAACTGCTTGCCCAGCAAAAAATATTCCAGTGTTTATTTTCAGGGACGAGAAATGGAACTTAACGCCAAAGTGCAGATTAACCATAAAAAAGATAATTTTTTTTGTTGACCAATTCACAAAATGCCAACCTCTTGGAGAATAACTCGTTGCGCTTTCTTGGTCTGACAGGAAGTGGAATGATTATATTGAACCAATTACTATGTCTGCTGCCAGGAGAGTTGGTTCACTGTAAAGTTTTTTTTTGTTTTTTTAAGCGTTTCACCCCAAGCAAGGCGGGAAGCCACTAGGACGCAAGGGGTTACAGAAAATTTGGAGCAAGGTCAGATAGGAGTGATAGAAGAAAGGATGAGGAGAAGGGTAGTGGATAGATTAAGGCAACTGGAGATTGATTGACATTACATTTGAATAGCTGGAGATTATAGCTCTCAGGGAAACTAGAATAGGGAAGGGAGTTCCAAAGGCGAGAGATGCGAGACATGAAGCTATTGGAGTAGAAGAGACGGCTACATTTAGGAGTTTCGACAGTGAATGGGTGAGAGCGGGATGCCAGCCTCGTAGGGCGCTTGAAATCATGAAGTCTGGGAACCAGCGAATGCAGCTCATCGGAGCAATTACCATGAAAGCATTTGTAAAAAAGACAGAGAGAGGCGACGGCGCGTCTGTGAGAGAGCAACTGTAGACGAGATGCCAGAGCAGGGCCAATTATATTGCATATCCGGAAAAGTACAGATTTTTGCAGATTTATAAATCTATTGTGCCTCGACTATATATCTCGAGATTCTTGATAAAATCCAATGAAGGGGTCTTTTTCAAAATGATGTTCACTCCAGGTATATGATTACAGTGTAAACGGCACAGTTTATGGGGATATGTTGGGAAGATAACTTTTTAAAGCAATTCACCCCAAGCAAGGCGATGGTGCCACTAATACGCAAAGAGCTATAGAGAGTATAAGTAAGGGAAAACGATTGGGTGGAGGTGGGGGTTGAGGAAAATATAAAAAAAAAGAACGGAGAAACGATAAAAAGAAAGAAAGGGGATTAAGACAACAGAATATGTCGATTGGCATTACATTTAACTTCTTAAAGGTTATAGTATTCAGGGAAGCAAGTAAGGGGAAGAGAGTTCCATTGTCGGGAAGTGCGAGGGAAGAAGCTTTTGGAGTAGAAAAGGCGGTTACATTTAACTGTTTCGACAGTAAAAAGGGTGGAGCCGGGATGCCAACCTAGTAGCACGCTTAAATTCATGCAGTCGGGGCACCAAGATTTGAACAGGGTAAGATTGTAGTGATCGGGTTCAACAAAGTTATTCTGTAATATTATCGGTCCTGACCTGGCATCTCAACTTCATTCACTTTCCCACCACCGTAACGTGGCTTCCTTTGAATTTTTCATAAATACTTTCATGGCAATTGTTCTCATCAGCTTACATCCTTGGTACTTTGACAGCATAAATTTAAGCGTAGTACTAGATTGAAAACTAGTTATCGTTTTACTGTTGATCAGGGAAACCACCTTTTTTGTCAAAGCGTACATCTACAAGCTCGACCACGGAGGCCAGCTTAACAGGGCAAGATTTGAATAAATCTATTAACGAAAAACCTTTTTTCCCGTTCGGACTTCTCCGTGGGACATCTCAATTCAGGCTGGTTATTAATTTAACAGTTTAATAAAATAATATATGTACTTTGTCACGTGGTTAATATTAATAAATGTTTTTCGTACTGATTACATCGGTACACTTTCCTTTGACTTTGTTTTATTGACCAACTTATGTACTCTATATATATATATATATATATATATATATATATATATATTATAGAAAAAGAAAGAACAGTAAGATATATAATTCTGTGTAGCGAAGGAACCATATTTTTTAAATCAGTTAATTTATTATATATATATATATATATATATATATATATATATATATGGCTATATTTCTGAGATGAGGTATTATGTACATTATTTACATTATTCGGACTATTGTCCTCATCTTTGTTGCCATATTTATCACATCGTCTCGGCCGTTGTACGCTCCGGCCTTCTTCAGGTGGTTGGAATGTCGAACTGAACCCTTTATTTCGCTCACTGGGGTAAACTGTTCTAATTCAACGTGCCATGTTTACTGGATATCAGTTATCTGTTATCGCCTGTTAATTTCCCTCTGAAAGTTCTCCACTGCCTTAAGCGGGTATTGAACTCACACTCCTTGGGTCCTGTCATGGCACAGTGGATAAAGGCGTTTGTTAGATCCAGTGACATATATATATATATATATATATATATATATATATATATATATATATATATATATATATATATATATATATATATATATTCAAATAATATGAAAGAACAATCAGATTTATAATCCAGAGTTGTGAAGCAATTATTTTTATTTAAAAAAAAAAACAGTGCTCGATACAAAGTAGAGCATAATATGATAATTACTTTTTTTTAAATATGTCTTCATCGCGACACACAAATTACTGTTTCGAAACCGAAGCTTAAAGCTTAAAATTTAACTTTAAATTTGAAACTTAAAATTCAGAGCTCGGTTCCATTCTCAAGCGATGCTAAGAATAACTTACGAAAAAATTGAATTTACTCTATTTTTAAGTTAAGTTGGTGGTGTTAAGAAAATTCCCATTATATATATATATATATATATATATATATATATCGTAAAGAAGTATAGGTCTATCCTTTGTTTCCTGTTTAGGATTGGGGTTCCGTTTCCTTCTAAAGTCTACTTCTAACATCTCCGCCTCTACTCTACGACCTTCAACATCCAAAACTTCAAATGCAACGCCAGTTGCCTTTTTCTGTCATCCTGAATCAAGTTCTTTTATTGTCCTTTTCCTAACTAAAGTCATCTCATTTTCTCTTACTCCCAGTAAACCCTTTGCGTTTTGGTAGCATTATCGCCTTGCTTCAGTAACTGGAATGAATTATATTCATATATATTAAAATATTCGGATATATTAAATCAAACAACAGAGAAAAAATAACAAAAAAAAAAATTCTATTTTATTTACTATGTGCAATTTTTTTGAAAGATCACTGACAAAAAAGAAAAAAAGAAAAAATACAATAAAACTGTTTAAGCATTTTTTCCTTCATTTTCCACTTTTGAATTACCTCTTTAGGGTCAATATAACATTCTTTTCTGTTATTCTTTCCTATTGTTTGATATTAATATACCCGTTTTGATTACAATTATTCAATACTTTGACATTATCATTCATGTTAAATAAACGTCAGTGTAGCCGATCCTATAAACAAAAATATGCTCTCGGTACTGAGCACGGCTCATATAGATTTCCATTTAAAGGTCTGCTAGACTATATATTCTAAGTCCACCCAGCCTTTCCCCCGTAAGCAGACGGAGTGGATTTTCGGTGTGAATATTATCAGTATTTGTTGATTATGTATTGTTTAATATATACAACATCCTGTCTTTGTTTTTTGTTTTTTTTATTCGCTGTGCACATTTATTTCAATCCTCGATAGAGTTTTGATGAGAGAGGAATAAAAAAAGGATAAGCATTTTTTTTTTTGTTTTTGGATGTACAGGGTGCCTTGCCTTACTTGGGGTGAAACGATTTAACACACACAAGCACACACATACACATGTGTGAATACCAAAATCATAAAACGACTGACGTAATAACAAGCAAATCGGTTATCCGAAAATAACAATTCAAAGTAAGTAACAGTTCAAAGTAACCTTGAAAAGGGCCTTTGTGCATTCACAGAGAATATAGCCTTTAGGAGGGTTAGTGTTAAAACAAATTTATAATAAATGTACAAATAGACTGACATATAGTTTCACAGTAGACCTGCAAATAGATTTATATATAGATTTACAAATAACATGACATATAGATTAACAAAAGATTTAGAAAACTGACAAATAGTACAGTTAAAGCATAAACATCTGACCATTGGGTGTTTCTTATCAAGATTGCAGAGCTTCTTGTTAAACAACATTTTTGGTCTTTCCGTGTGGGATATAAATAAACAAACGATTGGGATTGCCGACTCCCACATAAAGTTGGCTATGGAAGAAAACCGGTTCTACAAGGTTAAGGCCTACCATATACAAGGACTTCCCCTGAGGTTTGTTAATGCTGGTTGCAGACCTCTGTTTCTTCGGGAATTGCAGCCTCTTGAACTAGAAAGGCATATCCCAGGGAATAAGTGGAATTTTAGGAATAAATACAACTTTATCGCTTGCTTTGCCAGTCAGCATTGTCGCCTCCAAGACTGTTGGCATCAACTTAATTGTAAGTCGTGCGCCATTGCAAAGCTTCGGTGGATCCAGGTTTATTAGCGGTATCACCTGTGCTCCAATCTTGAGGTACAAATTGTGAGGTGAGAGGCGTGCTGGTGTTAGGCTATTCAAAAATTCAGCTCGATAATTCACAGCTTCATCGTAGGTTTAATACAGCGTCAATGGAATTGTAGCTGCGACTGTTTCAGAAGTTTGATGTTCAAATCATGAACTGCAACATTCTTTGGGGCTAACATAACACGGGTTCTCATCCAGTTGTGGTCTGTAAATTGATTCCTCAGGTTAGGAAACAACCTAGTCATTAGTTTCTTTAGATCAGATACCATATGTCTAAAAGCAAACTGACCTGGCCATCCTGCTCGTCAAGTAAAGTGCCGTTACCAACATCCAACAGTTGCTTAGAAAAAGTGCTAGCTTCTTCATCACCAATGAGATGCACTCTCATGTTGATTGTGAATCTCAGCTTTTTCACACTGCTTTACCTTGTCGGCTCTTGTCCCTTTCGGAATCATTGGAAGGGTTTGTCTAAACTCTCCCGCAAACAAAATTGTTGCACATCCCACGAGCTGTGTATTGTGTTTAAGATCTTGAAGTGCCGTATCAAGACCCTCAAAGGATGACTTATAACTAATTGTTGCCTCATCCCAGATGAACCATTTGAAATCACTGAGGAGTCTGCCTTTTATTGAATCACGACTGATGTTGCAGGTTGCCTTCTCTTTCTTGAACTGGTCCAAAGGAAGTTTGAAACACGAATTAACTATGCGGACACCACTTAGCAGGGTTGCAGCTATTCCATTTGATGCCACTACTATTGCAATAGGTTCCATTTGGCGCAGATTAGCCAGAAGTAGGTTGATGATAAATGTCTTGCCAGTTCCACCTGGGACATCGAGGAAGAATAGATCTCCCTTTTCACCTTCAATGCTCAAAATAATCTTGTTATAAACATTCATTTGGCCCTCCATCCGTTTGTGTTCCTTATCAGCTATATACGCCGTCATTTCCTCGATTTCATTGCTGATCTCCCGAACGCAAGAATTTGTCCAATATTAATTCGGGCTCCTTGTGGTAAGGTTTAAGCTCCTGAGATTCAAGTTAAAGATACAAATTTTCCTGAAACTTATAAATAAACATTTTCAGAATAACAATCCTCTAGGTAAGATCTTCAATAAAAAAAGCCCATTAAAATAAGTTATTCATGTACTTACATGTTTAGAGTAACTGACTCCCACAACAAGTATATACTTCACAAGTTCAATGGTGTCAACAAGAATTCTAATACTGCGCCCCTTGTAATTATAGAAATAGCAACCTTTGCCAGTCGACGGAAAATATAAAGCATCTAATGTTATTTATCAAGCCACCATTTACCCTAAAAAAAATAAATCCAACCACCAAATTTATATTGGGATTTCTGCGAGGGAATGGAAAAAAAGACTTTATAACCACTGACACTCTTTTTCTAATCCAAGACTAAAACACTAAACTATTCTCTCCCTAAAATTTTGGGAATTGAGGGAGAAAGACCTGAACCCTCAAATTAAATGGGAATTTATAGGCTTTGATCGAACTTCAAATAGCTTTAAGGGTAGATGTAATTTATGTCTGGAGGAAAAAATTAAAATCATTAAATTTGAGAATCAATATATTCTACTAAACAAAGGAATGAATTGATATCCAAGTGTCGCCATAGGAAAAAATTCCACCTGACATGACATTATTTCAACCCCACACTCCAAGTGTCCCAGAAGGAACAAATTTCAAGTAACAGAATCATCCGAACCTCGCACTCTTCTCTTTCATTTATATTTTTACTAGCAGTAGAGCCCGGCGTTGCCCGGGGATGTAACAGTAAGAGATAGCTCAAGTATCGACTATCATAAAGACTGAAAAATAAAATTGACAAAGATTATTGTTTAAGGTTGACGGACACGCATGTCTTAATTATTTTTATTTTTATTTTTTATTCTTTTTACGAATTGGTCAAACCCAAACTCAAACAAAAACATTGTTTTCAATCGTTATGAATCTACCGATTGAAAAGAATTTTATTATAAACAATTGTCTTGTAAATGGAATTTTTAAAGCATTCTGAATGTAAAAATAAAGAAAAAAGTGTGCAAGACAATAAGAAACACTAGCTGCCAAAAAAAAAGTGAAGTTTTGTTGAAATCGGTTGAAAAATGTAGGAAATCCGATCCCATAAATAAATGAACACACACACACACACACACACACACACACACACACACACACACACACACACACACACACACACAAAACCAACCTGGGTTTTATAATAACTATAAATCGATAACTCGATATTAATAAGTATAATTCGATATGAGTTGTCCCCCTTTCATTAATGCCTCTTAATCGTGTTTTCAAATTGATTTCGTGCAAAAAAATTGTGTTTTTCCAATTTTTGGCGCTGTCAGAACCACCGCAAGGTAATTTTACGTAGTCTTGTGAAGTTTTGTTGAAATCGGTTGAAAAATGTATGAAATCCGATGCAATATATAAACGTACACACACACACACACACACAATCTGCGTTGTATAATAAGTAAGATGTGATTTTTTTTCTATTGTGACATCTTCCCCATATGTAATTTTTTTTCTATATGTGAAATTGTTTCTATATGTGGAATTTCCTTCTATATCTAAATATTTCTCTTTCTTTTACATGTTTTCTATGTGGATTTTTTTTCAATATTTAATTGTTTTTATGATACTAAATTTTTTATATATTGAATTTAAATTTAATCTTTTACGGAATTTTTAAATAATTAGTATAAGTATGATATAATTTAAATTATAAACTTAGTATTTATTAATATTGTATTGATATAATGGGATAGGTTATATTTCAATAAAATATTAATAATTTACTTAATTTTCTGCTGTAATTTTTACTATATAGTTAAAGAAGTAGTATTGAATGGATTGATATTAACATCTTTTTTTATAAAAGTATTAATTTTAAATTCTTGCTCCCATTCTATAATAATTTTTAAGTTCCTCTCTAAAATGTTTCATAGGCATTTTTGTTCGCTCTTCCTTGTACAGGTGTTGATAGGCTACATTTATGTCAGTGTCCATTTTCAACGGTCGCGTTTACCTGTACCCGACTCCACCACAACCACATTAAGTCTCTTAACCCTCTTTATCTATATAACTCCCTTCTCTATTATAGGCTAATTCTTACTCCCTCTCCTTTTATTCTTTCCTTTTTCTTTTTTCCTTCTTTCCTTCCTTTGCCTTTCAAATTTCCTATGAAGAAACGTTTTATTTATTTTAGTAAATGGACGAAAACGTATGAGGTAAATCGTTTGGATCTCATTAATTGTAAATCACACACACACACACACACATATATATATATTTTGTTCGTTCGTTTATTTATATATATATATATATATATATATATATATATATATATATATATATATATATATATATAAAACAAACGAACAGAAAATTATATATATATATATATATATATAATAACATTGACATCTCATTTTAACAGATATATTTACCAAAATTACGCAAAAAAATCTTGAAATACTAAAATATAAATTTATTTAATAATATCGCCATTGGCTTCAGTCCAGCCTCCAGGCGTTTTTAGAATCTCCTGCAAATGTTCTGGGTTGTTTCCTTGTTTAAGTTGGTGAATGCTGCCATAATCCTTGCATTCACCTCATATTTGGTGTTATAAGGAGTTTTTTTTTTTGTCTCTCGCTCAACTGCGCCTCACACATAATAAGCAAGAGAGTTGCAGTCCGGGGAGATAGGTTGCCAGATGAAAGGGGTGATGTGGTTGCAGAAATCGTCTGACACCCATGATTAGGTTCTCCTGCTTGTGTGGCATGGTGCAGAGTCCTGTTGCCAGACTTAGAAGTCAAGCTCTCGACCACCTCATGGCACCTGATGTAGGCTTCCGTGTTGATCCTGATACCCTGTGGTAAGGTGAATGGAGGCATAATGTCGCCATCACTAGTGATCACTCCAAATACTATGATGTTGCCCGGATATATCATCCAACTCTTTCCGAATCTTGCATTGTCTTCAGATTGATATCCAAACTCTCTGAAATGTTCGGATTGGGATTCTAGCGCGAAGGCCAAGCAATAAAATATGCTGTCTCCAAATTTCTCCTCTTTTCTCACAGACGGTGCCCAACTGTGCAGTCGACAATATCAAAAACAAACAACATGCATGCGCGAAAGTAAAAATATAAAATGGCGGCAATTTATCGATCGCACCCTGTATCTCTTTATTACAACTATATTTTGTTGTTGTTGTCATTCTTTCCTGCTGTTTTGATTGCTATTATGGGATATAATAATCTTTCTTTTATCAGGCGAAGCACTAAATTGGCACCAAATTCTGGTAATTATTCCAGAAGTCACGATAAATATAAAAAGAAAAGGCTTAGATTCAAAAAGCGAGGATGATAATTAGTGTATCCTTGGGCGGGGTGCAAGACGGAAGGGCAGACGACATAAGAAAATGCAAACTAAATTTGTAAAAGTCGGTAATTTGCTGATAGTGTTGGGAATTTTGCCCGGTTGCGTGTGTGTTTTTGCTTGGCAGTGTGGGTAGAATGAACAAAAACCTAAAGCTTGAAATTAACTGTTCAACAGCTTTTATTTCTGGTTGAAAAAGAGAGTGCGGAATAGGAGTATTTTGCGGGGTACAAATGGGGTTTTCCAATTAACAATGTTCTTGAGTATTGTAGTTTTTGCTGAGAGATTTCTCCCCTAGTTTCCACAACAAGAACAAGTAATCCGAATGTGAAACTGCTAGGACTGACCTCGTTTTTTGTAGCAAGAGCTGTGTATAGTTTTCCTTTAGTAGGCGCCTCGAAGGGGCATTTCTCCGCCAGTTCCCACGAGAGAAACGAGAAATCTGACGTAAAGCTGCCAAGACATGCCTCGTTTCTGCATCAAGTGTTGTGTGTAGCTCTTCGAGCTGGGCTTGAAGGTTAGAGACCGTTGAAAGTGAAAAAAAATGGGAAAGAGCGGGCCTTGGATGAAATAGAAGATGAAAAAGAAATCGAATAGGGCTCGGTCAGGGCTTTTATGACTGGGACTTCCGGTTGTACCGTACTAATTATTTTCGCTGCTGCTCCTGAATCGAGCAAAATAAGGAAGCTCCCACACGTCACAACAGTTAACAAGTAAGATAATTTTTATATCGGGCGATAATCGATCACAAAACAAACTTTACTTTAACAAAAAAATGTCACTGAAATAAATAATTACTGATCTTTTAAATATATCGGACAATAATCTGCTTTGTACGTAGCTGACAGTTTCAACATTGTTGTGAATTCCGGGATGAAATCCGGTACCAATAAATAACAAATGCCAAGAATGAATATAGAAAAATAAATATATTAATGTAATAATACAAACTGGTAATGCAGGTTAGTAGTTCCAGGAATACGGGTTAGTAGCAAAATATCTATACAGTCTTTGGTATTGAAGTATCGCTGTATGACTTCTTACTGAGTTTACGTGCTCGCTCACGGGGACTCTTGCTCGCTACGTTCGTTCTGCCTGTCTGTTACCTTCACCCTCGGTTGCTCTCGTCTCTCGGGTCTTCACGTAGCAGTAGTATATGTATATACTGGGTGAGTCCATTTGTGTAAAAAGGGGAGAACCCCTCAACAAACATCTACCTCGAGATGTGTTAGATCAAGGTAGGTAACTAATGAAATAGCAAAAAAAAAAAAAAAGAAAAAGAAAAAAAGTTGCTCGAGTAACCTTTGGTTTAAATGAATTACGACAAGAACCGTATGCCTAGTGAGGCTCCAGAATCTTAACTGGAGTCGAAAATAACAGAATAGCTTCAGCTTGTGTTTCGGATGGGCATGAAAGGAAGTTGTTTATCTTTACTAAGTAAACAAAAACTTCATTTTCTTTTGTCATAAGTAATTCCTTGTCTTTCTTTCTTTCTTTCTTTCTTTCTTTCTTTCTTTCTCGTTACTTATTTTCCATTTTGTTTTACATTATTTTGTTTTCCTTTATTTTTTACCTTCGCAACAGTAATGTATCCACTTTTATTTTGGAACGAATTGGCTTGCCTCGAATTTCCTTTCGAGACGAAAATCTTAAGTAAATCGCCCTATGCAGACATCGGGCAATTTGCCACGGGGCGATTTGCCACTGGAAAGTTCGCCTAGAGTAGCGATTTTCAACCGCCGTGCCGCGGCACACTAGTGTGCCGCGTGATCCTCTAAAATGCGACGCGAAATATTGTCACGGCATACATATACATCTGTGTGTACAAGTAGTAATGGTACAGCGTTAGTATTTTACTAAAAAAGCTGTACAAATAATTGAATAGTTCATATTTGCGTGTGTATTTTTTTAAAAATCTATAGTTTTATTTCATAGCATTTAAATGTATACCCTTTAAACATTTTGCTAAGTGTGCCGTGATATTTTCATTTGTTCCGAGGTGGGCCGTTGCTTAAAAAGGTTGGGAAATACTTGCCTAGAGTGAAGCACTTTAATTGGACGAAAACACAGATCGGCCGGACTCGGATATTTTTAATTCATTGTTACCGCCTTCATTGATGATCGATCTAAATTTACAAAATTAGCCAAAAACACCACTGACACTCTAAGAATTTGTTAACAAACTCATCAATGCTGATGTAGGATCCTTGAAAATCAATAAAATTATTATTGATTACCAACCAAGATACCTACACGTAAATGTTAAAATACACAAACCCGGATACCCATTACGACCTATCATTTCACACATACTAACACTGATTGTCAAAATTTATCAATGATTTTATTACTCCATATCTACCTACCAATTATAGCAGCAAATCAACCCAGGAATTTCTCCAAATCCTTTTACTCTTCAAAACCAAACCAATGTATTCTAGGCATTCACTCGATGTAGAAAATTTATTTATAAATGTCCCTGTTGACGAATCCATCGATATAATCATTAAATCTGTAAATAACAATAATTCAATTCCACCTTCAATCATTAAACCCAATATTCTCAAAAAATTATTGCATGCATGCATGCACTAATAAAGTCCGCTTCTATGATCATAACAGCAAAATTTACACTTAAACTAATGGAGAATCTATGGGAAATCCTCTCGGTCCGTGCTTCTAACTAATAGATGTCCTACGTAGAGAACAAGATTTTTCAAAACGTTACTAAACTGAAAATATACGTCCGCTACATAGATAACCAAAATGAAATTGATACTCTCAAAACTATATCCGAAAAAAATCTGCCCTCAACATTACTCATGAACTTAGCCAAAAAAAATAAACTCCCATTCTTGGATTGTTCTTGTGGAGTCTAGTAATATTACATTCACTACTTCGTTATATAAGGAAGTCACAAGTAAAAAAAAAAGAAAAAAACCAAAAAAATAAAAAAAACCTTGCCATCTTAATTTTACAAGTCAATTTCCTCTAAGATATAAAACAGGTGTTATTAAAAATTTCCTGATGACAGCGCACGAGAATTCATTCTCTCGTCCGCTTTTCTTTAAAGAACTTAATAACGTGAAACAAATGCTTGTTAATAACGGTTTTCCAAAGCATCTTATAGATTACCATATTAGACTTTTTCTTTTTAAGGTAACAATTAGCTACACCGAAGACACAGGGGAAAAAAAAACAATAACATTAATATTTTCTACAAAAATCAAATATATATCTTCTCTTAGAAATATCATAAAGAAATAGACAACTCCAGTTGTCAAAAACAAGAAATATAAATTATTTCTTATAAAAAATTTAAAACTGCTAACCTCATCATCATCAAAAATAATAATTCACCTGCAAGAGACAAATTACAGAGAATCAATATTATTTACAAATTTATATGTCCCTTAAGGAACTGTGTTTCTGACCAATCCAAATTTGTAAATAGTTATATTGGATATACTACATGTTTAACATGAAGACACACATTACATCTCTCTGACCATAGCTTAATTACATCTTATTTAAATACAAATGGAGACCTACCAATCTCTATCTGAAACATACTCATTGATAATACAAATATAATAACATCACCCACATGTAAAAAAAAAAAGGCTAAAAATAATGGAAGCATTATTAATAAAAAAGAAAAAATTTAACATTGAATAATATCAACTATGAACACCACCACAATATGCTGACCGTGTTCGGAAAATTGAACATTACTATAACTCTAGAGACATACATAAAACAATCAATATATTCAGTTAAAAGTATAAATAAAAATCATCCTTGATAATGGCTAAAAGTATTGCTAAAAACGCTTGGAAAACATTTGTACAATTTTTATATAATTTATGTCCTGAAAAGAAAAAAAAAATGAACACAAGAGAAATTATATAAAAAAACTCAACCATAGCACCTTGTTAGTCGTTTACGCACACACATACACACACACACACATGTGTGTGTGTGTATGTGTATACACATGCATATATATATATATATGCATGTGTATATATATGTATGTATATATATATATATATATATATATATATATATATATATATACATGCATAAAATAGTATTAATAGAGATTGAGCTTATTTTTAATTCGACATGTTTATTACTTGAAACGTCATTATTAGTGGATACTCGTATTTGAAATAGATGCCCTATTTTTTATTTTTACTTTAAACTAGATACCTACACTTGCTTGCTGAAAAACACCATAGCATAATGAAAAAAAACCCAAACTTAATAAAAACAAAGTTTTATCCTTAAATTGTTTATGTTATTAGTAAGAGGAAAGACCAAAGTATTTTTTGGTTATTTTATTAAGTTTTTAAATCCTTTCTAGCACGTTTTAAATTTTAGTTAAAAATCTTGTTTTTTTTTTTACGTTAGCGGTCGGCGTTAATTTACGAGTAGTGTTTTTGCGCTTTTTTTCCGGTAAAAACATATTGATTTGGAAATTCGTGCAAAAATCAAATAATTGTTGGATTTTAATGAAACTTTCAGGACTTATTCACAAATGAATGAAAATGTTTTGAAATTTTTCAGAAACTCTAGGTAATTTTTACGTATGTTACCACACCACCACCATTTACTTAATTTCATGAAATTTCAAGAAATCAATTGCAATCTCAAAATTTCTTTTTATTAGTTAGAGAATGTAAATTCTCATTTTTTTTTCAAACTACAACTCATTTCCCGAAAATCTGCTCCGAATCTTAAAATAAAAATGCAATAAAACTATAATAAAATATTATTTAATTAGAAAACCTTTTAATTTAATTGTTATTATAAATAAGATTTATTAAGGAAACTATTGTCTTAAGAAAAAAACATTCCATGTATAATGAATTTTTATAAAAATTGTTTTCATTTTTTAAATTTTAATTATAATAATTTATATTATTATAAATCACTTAAAATTCTGCATTACTTCAATCCAGTTAGGTGATCTTTTTATTAAGTGAAAACTATATTTACGAATCAATTATTGAAATGCTAAATAAAAGTCGTTTAAACACAATATTTAAAAAAAAAAAAGATTCCATTTTTTTATGTATATAAAATATTGCGTAACTTACTCCTGTTTGAAAGTATCTTTGACCATTTATACACATTGTATTAATTTTCACTTATTTTAGTTGAATTTATTACCTACGTATATTGCATTTGATCCATTAGGTTACAATAAATTTTTTATCTTATATGAATACTAACTTATGACAATTGAAACGTAGTAGAGTGGGGGACCCGTATTATAGATTCGAGAGGTATTATAAATTCGAGCAGGGTGGACATGAGACACTTTCACCCGCCTTATATATATATATATATATATATATTGAACAATAAAAAAAATATATTAAAATCTTCAGACACACTGGGTTGTAGATTAATATTCTTTCGTTTTTGTTTTTTTTATTATTATTTCATTTAGATTCCTCGACTAGTTTCGGCCAAATGGCCATATATATATATATATATATATATATATATATATATATATATATATATTTAGAGAGAGTGAGAGAGAGAGAGAGAGAAAGAGAGTGTGGGAATGGTAAAGAATTACTCTCTTTCAAATAAAGTGGTTTGTTAAGCCGATATATTTTCAGAATGAATGGCTTGAAAAGTTTGTAGCCTAGTAAGACAAAAATAGAAATCGACAGTGAGAGAAAACTGTGAACTGTTTTTTCCCACACTTTCATTCTTGAAATTTGGTTAATACCTTGTTCAAATCGGAGAAGCAATGCTTTGTTTAAGAGTAGAAATTTAGCTTCTTTTGGAAATTGTTTCATATTCAAAAAAGTCTCTTGATAACAATAACCTGCAATAAATGCCGCAAAGAATACATAGGAGAGATATCATGGAATTTAAATGAAATATGTTATTTATTGATTGGACGCACCGTCTCTCCTTGAAATTGGAACGCCACAGTTATACTGATGTTTGATTAACAAGTCGAATGCACGTGATGAACGAATGAAAATCACACAATACAAAAATAAAAAAAAAAATACCAGAATTTCTTTCTTTCTCCATAACTCATTCTTTGATGAAGCTTTAATAAAAGGGAAACATGTTAGTTTGATAAACCTTTCCTATTTGTTTTTTTATGTCATCATTCTGTCGGATTCCGATCCATAACTGATCTGTATTTGATCCCAACTCATAAACGGCAAAACAATCTATAAGAACTTTTACAGAGCAACGCAGTCAATGCTGTTTTAATTAAAAGAAAATGGAATTTACTTAGGCGAAAATGTATCGGAAGTGCACTGATTTCTAAACCATCCACTGTAAATTTGCGTCACAGCTTTTCATTTTTCTTGGCAGGCCTTCCGTTGTTCAAATGTGGAATATTTAAAATATTTTAACAGCGATAAAAAAATTCGAACAGGTTTTAAACACCAACGCAGAACGTATTCCCTTTTTTTTTAATTTTTTTTTTTTTTTACTGTTGTTGTTTTTTAAATGCTAAGTCAGAGACTTTTAGTACGAGCACTGATCCCAAAAGCGTATAAACCGGAACAGAATTCCAAGTATCGTGAAAAAAAAAGTAAATATTAAGCTGCAAAATTGAGAATAATTTTTTTCCGCATGACTGAAGTGCTGAAGAAGAGGCAGACATCAATGGCAGGAAATATAAAATATATATAAATATATTAAAACTTTTCAGGCTGCATTTCCTACATCTGTATTTAAACATACTTAATAGAGTTAAATATTTTTAAATTCTTTAACTTCAAAAATTTGATTCAATATTGCAATATCTATCTATCTATCTATCTATCTATCTATCTATCTATCTTAGTCTGTTCATATCGATCTATCTATTCATCTGTCTCACTCTCTTCATTCTATCTATCTATCTATCTATCTATCTATCTATCTATCTATCTATCTATCTATCTATCTATCTATCTATCTCAATCAGTTCATATATATCTTAATATATCGTAAATGCTGATTAAGAGACAAGATGTCTGGACACATACCAAGAATTACTAGTGGCAACGTAGAAAACACTAAAAAAAATTATTATACGCATTTCAAAATCTAACAAAATTCACTAACGATCTATAATATATATATATATATATATATATATATATATATATATATATATATATATATATATATAGATAGATAGATAGATAGATAGATAAAGTCCGAAAATTATTTAATATATATTCTGTTTATGTGTTATTTTTATAGATACAATTTATTTAAGTAAATGATCTGTTTTTTTTAAATAAACAGTATAATGACATTTGCCGGCCGGAATGTTCGTGCAATTTGTATATATATATATATATATATATATATATATATATATATATATATATATATATACACACACACACACACACACATATATATATATATATATATATATATATATATATATATATATGACAAACTGGAAAAACTTTTGTGACGCGTTTTATCCGACTGGCTTTTTGTTGACGTTGCCACGTCTGTACATGCGCACGTAACGAGCGGCAGTTTCAAAATTTTTGAAAGATTTTTTTTCTAGACAAATTCATCTGTATTCTTTTTCTGTTTCTCTCCATCACCTTTGTCCCTGACTCTCACACAGGGACAATATAAAATCTAACAAGTATGGTGATATATTGTAAGAGCTCGGATTTGGTAGTTTGTCGACAAAACCCAGTATTAAAAAGGAGAGAGAAACCGCAAACGTTTTTGGTTGCAATGTGGATTTAAAAAAATATATATATTATGCTTTAATCTCTATAATTTTACTACACGAGTTTCCGGTATCCCGATCTTCATCAGGCAAAGGGTGGATATTTCACATAGATTATTAAAAGGAATTAATTTTTATGTTTTTCGATGGA
Organism: Acanthosepion pharaonis; assembly: GCA_903632075.3. Taxonomy (NCBI): domain Eukaryota; kingdom Metazoa; phylum Mollusca; class Cephalopoda; order Sepiida; family Sepiidae; genus Acanthosepion; species Acanthosepion pharaonis. The sequence continues at coordinate 1,278,646 of CAHIKZ030000076.1, forward strand.
AAAAGAATTTCACATTATAACCAAAAACGTTTGCGGTTTCTCTCTTCTTTTTAATATGCACACTTTTATCACGTTGGAACTACTATAACCTTTTCCCTTTATATATATATATATATATATATATATATATATATATATATATATAGTAATGCTAAGGAGGCAAGGTGCCTCCTTAGCCGACTTTCCCTGACGATCCGTTTAGGTGAAATCTAGGTAGGTTTGTCTGGCTCACTAGGTTTATCTAGGTCTGCTCTACGGTTGTATTGAGCTCTTTTGTTAGTTAGTTGTTTACTCGTATCGGGGTTTTTTCTTTGGGCTTCGAACTTGCATCTGTGCGATTTTTTTTTCGACAGCTTTCATGTTTGTAGCTCTTTCTTTTTTCAAAACCTTTTTCTCCCTCTAGATTGATTTGATTATTGGCAAATCAAAAATTCGAGGGTTTTTCGAAACGAGTATAGTTATCTATATATATATATATATATATATATATATATATATATATATGAATAAGTCTTTCTCTCTCTCCACACACACACACACATATATATGCAGAAATATAGTTTTAAAGTGTGCTATATTTATGGGATAAAGTGCTCAATATCAGAGATAGAGCGTATGTAAATATAAATATAAAAGTGAACATTGAAGTCAACAAGAGGCGACAGGCTGTTTTATTTATTTATTCTTTTCGGTTTTCGATGTTTTATCAACGTAGTAAAATCCTATTAATCCTAATAAATAAATAAATGAACAAATTAACAAATCGCTCCCGCTAAAATAACCGTTAGAACTAATAAAAATAAACATAAATAAGCAAAAACAAGCAAAAATAATCAATCCAAATAAATAAAATAATAAACAAATTAAAAACTGTCCCCCACCAAAATAGCAATAGACTACGGCAATCAATCCCAAAGTTGGACGAATAAATAGCTTTATCTTCCCAGACCAAAACAATATATTAAATAAGCGACATAAACAAATCACCACAAAAAATTTTACTACGTTAATAAAACATCGAAAACCGAAAAGAATAAATAAATAAGAAATGAAAATAAAAACAAATTAACCCAAATAAATTAATAAATAAATGAACAAGTCACTCCCGCCAAAATAACCGCCACAATGCAGCACTGACCCATATATATAAATAATTGAGAAAAATCCAATACTCGCGGCCTGACGATTGCGTCTAGCGTGAAAGAGCCTGTCGCCTCTGAGTGTTGACTTCAATGTTCACAACTCCCAAAATCAAATCCCCTTGAAAATGGCTAAACAATTAGCCGAGATCGCTTGGAACAATGAACACTACTGGCAATTTTCACACTCCATTACTACCACTAATGGAAGAATGCAAGAATGTTGGAAAAACTAACTTAAATATTAATTAAATTTTCCTTGTCTGTCATATTCAACGAAACATGTTTAAAAGAATGGTTGCTGCCCAAATATACATCATTATACATACATACATACATACATATATATATAATTACATGAATCATTCACACAAAAAACAAATATAGAGGTTAATGATTTAAATGGCGATAATACATCTTCGCAAACAATTTCAATAAGATACACTTATATACTTATATACACTTTTGTTTTTTGTATGAATGATTCATGCAATTATAAATTAAACTGCACCTATATATATATATATATATATATATATGTATACAGTAAAAAAACAAAAATTACCTCAACATGGGGATAGTCTATTTCAAGCCGTTCTGTACACGGCTATCATCAGCCCCTAAGTGTCTGTCATTGTTTTAAATATATTTTCGATGTCAGCATTCCCCTGATAGACGCCCTGTTAATAAGAATGGCCTTGTGTTAGCGGCTGGTGGATGATGTAAAGTATCTTATTCTGGGGAAGCGGTCTGATATATATATATATATATATATATATTCTCTGTTTATACGTTATTTTTAATAGATACAATTTATTTAAGCAAATGCTCCGTGTAATGACAAAAGTACACAGGTGTAGGCTTTAAGAAAGCTTTATTCAATTGGAAATACAAGGTTCGCTTATAGTGTCCTTTGAATGTCTCAGTAAACAGAAATAGCTCTCTCAAAGAGGAGAGTAACGAAACAAGGGGAGATTATCGATTATTCATAACAGTCTATTTCTACCTACGGAAAATTCGATTTTGACATGTTTCACCGATAAAAAGATTTTTATTACAGTTTACATAATCGAGATAAAACGTGATTCACGTTAAAAACCCGAACTTTAATCGTATCGCTATAGAAATTAGATTGCATCTAATTTCAACTGACCTTTTATTTCTTTCTTTTAAGTTTTTCGTACCCCATGTTGTTTGTCGTCTATTTAGTAAGAATGGAAACATCTAACAACATGAATGTTTTCGGAAGATATGATTAAAACTCAAATTAATATTACAATTACTTAAATTGTCTTACATATTAATGAAACAACTATAATAACTTTTGTATACTTTGCTTGGAATTGCATTTTTAATTTTAGATGTACGCAGCCGCGACATATATGTGAGTGCGCATGCGTGCGTGCATTTCTATCACATAGTGCCTTTCCATCATGATGGCTGATATCTTCTCTCTGGCTAAAAGCGAAAACAAATTTTCTTGCAGCGCCAGCAGTCTTCTTTCGAGTTCTGTTGAAAGTTTAGAGTTTTGGAAAGCTTTTATTTAATTTTTTTTCACAAAGTCGCTTGTTTCCAGACGTTAGATACCAGATACATTTTCTGTAGCCAGTTAAAATCTGAAATAACCATTTAGTTGTTCGTCATTCTACAAAAAGAGTTGAATGTTTGCGATAAAATCCTAGAAAATAAAACTACTGTTTAAAAAGTATATAATAATAATTTAAACAAACACCCCCCCCAAAAAAACTCGACATTTCGCGTGACGAATGCGCAAACAAGAAAAGTCTAGGACAGAAATGTTAATTTGGCGTGGAGGCAGAAAAATATTTGAATTTATTAAGTAAGGAATGTGGCTTAAAATTCATTACAAGGTTTAGGAAGTGTATATAGTCAGGATAGAAACGAAAATTCATTCCGATTATTGGGTAATGGACCAACATCCATGTTTATAACAATATTGAAAACCAGTATAACTTGTTGGCGAAGAAGTGGTTCAGTGTTTGCTCAGGCTTAAATTTTATTTGCGTTAAAAATGGATGCGGAATGGAAGAGGATAAAAACAGAAAGAAACGGAGAAAGGCGGAAAGAGGCAGATAGAGAGATGAGGGAGAGAGAGAAAGAGGAAGATAAGGAGAAAAAGAAAGAAGAAAAGAAGAGGAAAGTAACAGAAAGAGGAAGGAAAAGAAAAAGAGAAATGATGAGAGAAAAATATTTGATTGGTTGTTTTTGTTTAGTGGCAAATCAAAACCTGTCATTTATTTAATGTCGAAATATTTTGTCCCTCAGTTTTTATTTATTTATTTATTTGTTTTTGAAGATAATAAAGTTATTTTTAGTGATACAAGTTTTACTAATTAACCCATAGATGTGTGGGGAGAAGAGGTGGATTGCGGCTACAAGCACATTCAAGCTTACAACACCTGCTATTCCCAAACGGTTACCCATCTAAACACTGACCAGGCTTGATGTTGTTTAACTTCGGTAATCGCACGTGAAACGGTGTTCCCAATTAACCCATACCTGGGGGACAAGTGGTGGCTTCTTACTTTACCCATACATTACATTTTGTACGTAAGTGAATATAACAAACCCAACGTGTATTGGAACTCGGCTCTCCGATTAACAATTGTAACCATTACACCACCCGCACATTCAAGCTTACAGCACCTAGTATTCCCAAGCGGTCACCCATATAGGTAATGACCAGGGTGGATGTTTTCTTAATTTCGGTGATTGTATCGGAACTCAGCTCTCCGATTAACAATTCTGAGCCATTATCCATTGCACCACCCGCACATTCAAGCTTACAGCACCTGGTATTCCCAAGCGGTCAACCATATAGGTAATGACCTGGATGGATGTTGCTTAACTTCGGTGATTGTATCGGAACTCTGCTCTCCGATTAACATTTTCGAGCCATTATCCACTACACCAAGTGCATATTCAAGCTTAGAGCACCTGGCATTCGTAAACGGTTCCCTATCTAGATACTAACCAGGCTGGACGTTGCTTAACTCCGGTGATCGTATGGAAATTGGTTTTTCAAAGGGATGTGGCCGTAAGCCTAGAGAAAAAGAGGAAAAGGAAATGTACAAGGGAGAGAAATATAGTGAAAGAAAGAGAAAAAAAGGGAAGACAATGCGAAATAGATAGACGGAGAAGAAAAATGAGGAAGAAAGTGAGAAAAAGCAGAAAGAGGGAAAAAGGGAAAGAAAGAGAGAAAAGTAGAAAGTAATACAGAGAAAAGTGTGTGGAAGGAAAAAGAAGTAAAGGGGAGAAGAAGAGGAAGGTGTGAAGGAAAAAAAGAAAAGAGAAAACGCGGAAGAAGGTGACAAAATGGAAGAAGAGAAAAAGTGATAGAAAAGAAGAGGAAGGAAGGAAGTAAAGAGGAAGGAAGAGAGAAAAAAGGAAGAGAGAAAAAAGGAAGAGAGAAAAATTGAAAGAAAAAGAAAAAAGGGCGAAATGTGAGAAAAAGAAGAAAGAGAGAAAAAAGGAAGAGAGAAAAAAGCAAGGGAGAAAAATTGAAAGAAAAAAAGAGCGAAATGTGAGAAAAAGAAGAAAGAGAGAAAAAATGAATAGAGAAAAAAGGAAGAGAGAAAAAAAGCAAGGGAGAAAAATTGAAAGAATATGAAAAAAGCGCGAAATATGAGAAAAAGAAAAAAGAGAAAAAGGAAGAGAGAAAAAAAGCAAGAGAGAAAAATTAAAAGAAAATGAAAAAAGCGCGAAATGTGAGAAAAAGAAGAAAGAGAGAAAAAAAGGAAGAGAGAAAAAAGGAAGACAGAAAAATTGAAAGAAAAAAAGCGCGAAATATGAGAAAAAACGAAAGAGAAAAAAAGCAAGAGAGAAAAAAAGGAAGAGAGAAAAAAGAAAGAGAGAAAAAAGGAAGAGAGAAACATTGAAAGAAAAAAGCGCGAAATGTGAGAAAAAAAGGAAGAGAGAAAAAAGGAAGAGAGAAAAAAGTAAGAGAGAAATTGAAAGAAAAAGAAAAAAGCGTGAAATGTGAGAAAAAGATGAAAGAGAGAAAAAAAGGAAGAGAGAAAAAAGGAAGAGAGAAAAAAAAGAAAGAGAGAAAAAAAGAAAGAGAGAAAAAAGCAAGAGAGAAAAATTGAAAGAAAAAAAAAAGCCGGAAATGTGAGAAAAAGAAGACAGAGACAAAAAAGCAAGAGAGAAGAAAAGGAAGAGAGAAAAAAGGAAGACAGAAAAAAGAAAACAGAAAAAAAGCAAGAGAGAAAAATTGAAAGAAAATGAAAAAAGCGCTAAATGTGAGAAAAAGAAGAAAGAGAGAAAAAAGCAAGAGAGAAAAAAGAGAGAAAAACAGGAAGAGAGAAAAATTGAAAGAAAAATGCGCGAAATGTGACAGAAAGAATGGGAGAAAAAGAAGAAAGAGAGAAAAAAGCAAGGAGAGAAAAAAGAAGGGAGAAAAAAAGAAAGAGAGAAAGAAGGAAGAGAGAAAAATTGAAAGAAAAAGAAAAATGCGCGAAATGTGAGAAAAAGAAGAAAGAGAGAAAAAAAAGGGAGAAAAATGGAAGAGAGAAAAAAGATAGAGAGAAAAAAGCAAGAGAGAAAAATTGAAAGAAAAAAAAGGGAAATGTGAGAAAAAGAAGAAAGAGAGAAAAAGCAAGAGAGAAGAAAAGGAAGAGCGAAAAAAGATAGAGAGAAAAAGAAGACAGAAAAAAAGCAAGAGAGAAAAATTGAAAGAAAAAGAAAAAAGCGCGAAATGTGAGAAAAAGAAGAAAGAGAGAAAAAAGCAAGAGAGAAAAAAAAGAGAAAAACAGGAAGAGAGAAAAATTGAAAGAAAAATGCGCGAAATGTGACAGAAAGAATGGGAGAAAAAGAAGAAAGAGAGAAAAAAGCAAGGAGAGAAAAAAGGAGAGAGAAAAAAAGGAAGGGAGAAAAAGGGAAGAGAAAAAAATTGAAAGAAAAAGAATAAAGCGTGAAATGTGAGAAAAAGAAGAAAGAGAGAAAAAAAGGGAGAAAAAAAGGAAGAGAGAAAAAAAAAGAAAGAGAGAAAAATTGAAAGAAAAAATCGGGAAATGTGAGAAAAAGAATAAAGAGACAAAAAAGCAAGAGAGAAGAAAAGGAAGAGCGAAAAAATATAGAAAGAAAAAAAGAAGACAGAAAAAAGGAAGACAGAAAAATTGGAAGAAAAAGAAAAAAGTGCGAAATGTGAGAAAAAGAAGAAAGAGAGAAAAAAAGGAAGAGAGAAAAAAGGAGCATAGAAAAATTGAAAGAAAAAAAACCCCGAAATGTGAGAAAAAGAAGAAACAGAGAAAAAAGGAAGGGAGAAAAAAAGGAAGAGAGAAAAAGTGAAAGAAAAAAAAAGCCCGAAATGTGAGAAAAAGAAAAAAAAAAGTAAAAAGTAAGAGAGAAAAAAGTAAGAGAGAAAAAAGGAAGAGAGAAAAAAGGAAGACAGAAAAAAAGGAAGACAGAAAAAAAGGAAGACAGAAAAATTGAAAGAAAATAGCGGAAAATGTGGGAAATAGAAGAAAGAGAGAAAAAAGCAAGAGAGAAAAAACGAAGAGAAAAATTAAAAGAAAAAAAGCGCGAAATGTGAGAAAAGAAGAAAGAGAGAAAAAAAGGAAGAGAGAAAAAAAGGAAGACAGAAAAATTGAAAAAAAAAACCGAAATGTGAGAAAAGAAGAAAGAGAGAAAAAAAGGAAGAGAGAAAGAAGAAGACAGAAAAATTGAAAAAAGAAAACGAAATGTGAGAAAAAGAAGAAAGAGAGAAAAAAGGAAGAGAGAAAAAAAGGAAGAGGGAAAAATTGGAAGAAAAAGAAAAAAGCGCGAAATGTGAGAAAAAGAAGACAGAGAGAAAAAAGAAATAGAGAAAAAAGGAAGAGAGTAAAAAAGAAAGACAGAAAAATTGAAAGAAAAAAAAACCCCGAAATGTGAGAAAAAGAAGAAAGAGAGAAAAAAGGAAGAGGGAAAAAAAGGAAGAGAGAAAAAAAGCAAGAGAGAAAAATTGAAAGAAAAAAAAAGCGCGAAATGTGAGAAAAAGAAGAAAGAGAGAAGAAATCAATAGAGACGAAAAGGAAGAGAGAAAAAAGGAAGAGGGAAAAAAGGAAGACAGAAAAAGCGCGAAATGTGAGAAAAAGACGAAAGAGAGAAAAAAGCAAGAGAGAAAAAAAGCAAGAGAGAAAAAAAGGAAGACAGAAAAATTGAAAGAAAATAAAAACGCGCGAAATGTGAGAAAAAGAAGAAAGAGAGAAAAAAGCAAGAGAGAAAAAAGGAAGATAGAAAAATTGAAAGAAAAAGAAAAAGCGCGAAATGTGAGAAGAAGAAGAAGAAAGAGGGTAAGTAGTAGAAGAAAGAAAATGAGAGGGCGAAAGAGTGAAAAGGGGCGAGATTGAGAAAAAAGAGCGAAATTGAGAGAAAGAAAATTAAAAAAAGCGGAAAAGTGGCAACATAGTAAATACTTTAGACTAAAAGAAAGCCTTAAGATTCTAAAAATGAAAAAAAATACAAGATAGTATAAAGGGATTCAGAAAAAGAGGAAGAAAATGCAAAAAAAAAAAAAGAAAGTTGAATAAAGCAGACAGAAAGAGAAAAAATGGGGATGGAAGAGATAAAAAGAGGAAGAGAGAGAAAAAGAGGAAGAGAGAGAAAAAGAGGAAGAGAGAGAAAAAGAGAGATAGGAAGAGAAAATATGAAGGAAGAGAGGGTAATGGAGAAGTAGGGAGAAAAAAGAAGAAAGTGAAAAAAAAAAAAGAAATTAGACAAAAAGAGGAAGAAAGAGGAAAAAGGTGGAAGCAAAAAAAATAAAAAAATAAAAAAGCGGAAGAAATCGCGGGAAAAAGGAAGCCGATAGAAGAGAGAAGACTACGAAAAGAGAGAAAAAGGAAGAAAGAAAGAGAAAGGAAGAGAAGAAGGGAGGGAGAAACAAGGAATAAGGAAAAGAGGGAGGAAGAGAGAAACAGAAAAAGGAAGAGACGAAGGAAAAGAGAAAGAGAAGAAGGAAGAAAGGAAGGAAGAGGGAAAAAGAAAAGAGGAAAGATGAATGAAAATAAGGAAAAGGGGGAGGAAGAGAGAAACAGAAAAAGGAAGAGACGAAGGAAGAGAGAAAGAGAAGAAGGAAGAAAGGAAGGAAGAGGGAAAAAGAAAAGAGGAAAGATGAATGAAAATAAGGAAAAGGGGGAGGAAGAGAGAAACAGAAAAAGGAAGAAAGGAAGTGAGAGAGAAACAGAAGGAGGAAGAGAGAAAAAGAAGAATGAAGAGAAGAAGGAAAAGAGAAACAGATTAAGGAAGAGAGGATCAGAAGAAAGGCTGGAAGAGAGAAACAGAAGAGGGGGGTGCGAAGAAGAGAAGAAGGAAGAGAGAAAGTATGGAAGAGCGAAAGGAAGAGAGAAACAGAAGGAAGAGAGGAAGGAAGAGGGAAGCAGAAGCAGGGGGGAGAAAGTAATAGAGTAAAAGAAGGAAAGAGAGAACCAGAAGAAAAAAGAGAGGAAGAAAGCGAAAAAGAGAAGAAGGAAGACAGAAACAGAAGGAGGCGGAGAAGAAGAAAGATAGAAACAAAAAAAAAGAGAGAGGGACGAAGAGAGATAAAAGAGAGAGTAAGGAGTCGAAGGAGGAGAAAAACAGGAGAAGGAAGAGATAACAGAAGGGGAAGTGATGAAAGAAGAAAGAAACAGAAGTGAGAAACAGAAGAAGGAAGAGAGGAAGGGAGAGAGAAACAGAAAAGTGAAGGAAGAAAGAAACAGAAGCGAGAAGGAAGAGAGAAACAGAAGAAGGAAGAGGGGAAGAAAGAGAGAAACAGAAGAAGGAAGAGGGAAAAAGAAAAGAGGAAAGAGGAATGAAAATAAAGAAAAGAGGGAGGAAGAGAGAAACAGAAAAAGGAAGGAAGAGAGAAACAGAAGAGAGAAGGAAGAGAGAAACAGACGTGAGAAGGAATAGAGAAACAGAAGGAGGAAAAGAGGAAGGAAGAGAGAAACAGAAGAAGGAAGAGAGGAAGGGAGAGAGGAACAGAAGCGAGAAGGAAGAGAGAAACAGAAGGAGGAAGAGAGGAAGGGCGAGAGAAACAGAAGAGGGAAGGAAGAGAGAAACAGAACAGGGAAGAGAGAAACAGAAGAAAGAAAGAGAGGAAGAGAGAGAGAGAAACAGAAGAGAGACGGAAGAGAGAAACAAAAGAGGGAAGGAAGAGAGAAACAGAAGAAGGGAGAGAGAGAAAGAGAGAGAGAGAGAGAGAGAAACAGAAGAAGGAAGACAGAAACCTTAGAAGGAAGAGAAGACGGAAAAAAGAATAAAGAACGAATAGAGAGAGAGGGAGAGAGAGAGAGAGAGAGAGAGAAACAGAAGAAGGAAGACAGAAACCTTAGAAGGAAGAGAAGACGGAAAAAAGAATAAAGAACGAATAGAGAGAGAGGGAGAGAGAGAAAGAGAGAGAGAGAGAGAAACAGAAGAAGGAAGACAGAAACCTTAGAAGGAAGAGAAGACGGAAAAAAGAATAAAGAACGAATAGAGAGAGAGGGAGAGAGAGAAAGAGAGAGAGAGAAACAGAAGAAGGAAGACAGAAACCTTAGAAGGAAGAGAAGACGGAAAAAAGAATAAAGAACGAATAGAGAGAGAGGGAGAGAGAGAAAGAGAGAGAGAGAGAAACAGAAGAAGGAAGACAGAAACCTTAGAAGGAAGAGAAGACGGAAAAAGAATAAAGAACGAATAGAGAGAGAGGAGAGAGAAGAGAGAGAGAGAGAGAAACAGAAGAAGGAAGACAGAAACCTTAGAAGGAAGAGAAGACGGAAAAAGAATAAAGAACGAATAGAGAGAGAGGGAGAGAGAGAAAAAGAGAGAGAGAGAAACAGAAGAAGGAAGACAGAAACCTTAGAAGGAAGAGAAGACGGAAAAAAAGAATAAAGAACGAATAGAGAGAGAGGGAGAGAGAGAAAGAGAGAGAGAGAGAAACAGAAGAAGGAAGACAGAAACCTTAGAAGGAAGAGAAGACGGAAAAAAGAATAAAGAACGAATAGAGAGAGAGGGAGAGAGAGAAAGAGAGAGAGAGAGAAACAGAAGAAGGAAGACAGAAACCTTAGAAGGAAGAGAAGACGGAAAAAAGAATAAAGAACGAATAGAGAGAGAGGGAGAGAGAGAAAGAGAGAGAGAGAGAGAGAGAAACAGAAGAAGGAAGACAGAAACCTTAGAAGGAAGAGAAGACGGAAAAAAGAATAAAGAACGAATAGAGAGAGAGGGAGAGAGAGAAAGAGAGAGAGAGAGAGATAGAAACAGAAGAAGGAAGAGAGGAATAAACAGAAATAGATTGAAACTGGAAACAAAAACGAAAAGTTTAAACGTGCTAAAAAGACGGAGTAAGAGAAAAAAGAAATCTTTTAAACCTAAAAGCATCTTCAATATCAGGAAGTTTTCTTCTGCGTCTAATGCGATTTGGGTAAGTGGGAGGCTGGGAGGCGTGTTTGTGTGTCCAAACGCCAAACTTAAGGCTTAATGAATGCGCCAACCGTCGTAATATTGGTGAGGTTGTTGGTGATGCTGTAACATTAATAATAATGATGATGACTATTGGTAGAAGCGGGAGACTATGTAACAATATCTTAACCAGTAGTTGAATATGTACCACTAATATAGCAGCAGCAGCAACAGCAGCAGCAGCAGCAGCGGCGGCGTTCCTGCCAAGCAGTACAAGAATCGACGTTGGGATTAAAAAGGCAAACTACCAAATGACAACAGTGTTGTACTAAGAAAAAAAAAAAAAAAAAAAAAACGAAAAAAAACAACAACAAAAAAAAAAACATTATAAACGCTTCAAGTTAATGGCTGGTTCGCAGCCGAGCAAAAGGATCCCTTAACCAAATCTAAAAAGAAACCCGATTGTCAATTTTTTTTTTTTTTTTTTTTTTTTGCATTTCAGCCTTAAAATAGATCGATCGACATAATTATTTTAGTACCGAAAAAAAAAAAAAAAAAAAAAAAACAATAAAAACAAAAAAAAAAAAAAACAAGCTAATCCCTAGTTAGACTAAAAGAAAAAGTTGAAAGTTATTAAAAAGACTAGAAAATTATAAAAATAAAATAAAATTTAAATTTCTTATTAAAATTCAAGTCCAGTCTTAACAAAAAAAAAAAAAAAAGAACCACTTTTATCTACTTCTAAAATCTTAAAAGTACTATTTTTTGTCTTTTACTACTTTTCATTTTAGCGTTTGTTTATAATATCTAATTCCTTACCGACACTATCCCAGAAGACACACCCTTATTATCATGAAGTACA